>JAUJYZ010001374.1:875000-1123587 GCA_033675265.1 Actinostola sp. cb2023
TCGACCTTTTTATCCAGAATTGTAGGATCTTAGTTAAATAACTCATATATCTTCAAAACTACGAGAACATTGAATTTATCTGTATGTAATGTGGGTCATGAACTGATTTCTCATCCATTTTTGCGGTCTCAGCTTCTATGATTTATGATTTTCAACCCGACAACGATTATGCAATTAGCTATATACAATGTAAGGCTGAAGTTGTATACTGACCTCCATATACACCCTCCTGTTCCAAAACCATTTCACATACATACATCTATAAAAGAATTAAACAATGTAGAAACTGCAATGTCTTAAGACGAAGACTCATGGTGCAACATTGTGCTCTAACAATATTTCCAGCAATGTCATTTCAGCATGTGTCCACCTCTGCAATTTGTTGTACGCAATATTGTATGCAATATTGTACTTTATAAGCTTTTAGACTTACTTTTCTAGGTGCAAAGACAATTTTGTACTCTCTCAATGTCTGATTTCTTTTATCATTGTTTATTTGATCTGCAAATGTATGAGCATTAAAAAGTCACTGTGCATGGTACAAAGTATTCATGTACATGTAATAGGTGTATAGTAAAAGCATAATTCCAGGAAAAGTAGTCCATAATAACAACGCTAATAATTATTGTCCAGTGAAATGAGGAGGGTTCAAGGGGTTACAACCAGCTGGCTATTTTTGTTGCTAATCAATGAGGGTTTATCACATAATTTCAAAACTCATAGGACAAACAAATGATTATCATAGCTGGAAAGAGCTCGTTGAAATTAGTAAAAATGTGAAGTTTGGAAAAGATCGCTCCACAAATTACGAAGATATGAATTTTCAAAAATCGAAATTTTGTATGAAAACCTTTGTTGGAGGCAAGAGTTGCCTCCAAGCATAATTTCCAAAGGTTTTCATATAAAATTTCGATTTTTGAAAATTCATATCTTCGTAATTTGTGGAGCGATCTTTTCCAAACTTCACATTTTGACTAATTTCAACGAGCTCTTTCCAGCTATGATAATCATTTGTTTGTCCTATGAGTTTTGAAATTATGTGATAAACCCTCATTGACAACAAAAGAACAGTTCTCAGACTGTGAAGTGCTGGGTCTGTAATCAGATATAGAGTCATTTTCATATGAGTGGGAAACCTACAGTACAGAGTTATGGTCACGGTATGGAATTCAACCAATCACAGAATGCAAATTCATTGCTCAACCAATCAGGATGCTTGGACATGGCACAGTCACCGCACAGTACATGCAGTCACCACATGGCACTATAACCATTCGTAATTACATTTTTTTACTTCCCACTCATACAAAAAAGACAATCTACAGCGCATGCTGTGCTAGTTACCAGCGACATATTTTGTTAGCACCATTCTTGGTCTCAGCAAATAAATCCTCCTGCAGAATAGAAGACAGTATGAGTGTAAAAATACTTCCATGAATGAAATTAGCTTGTACTATTAATAATAGAACATTTTCATGTAACTCACTATAATATGCTAATGTAAATGAGACGACGAGTAAATTAACATACTAAAGAGGTGTACACACGGCAGTACATGGTTTGATGACTCTACAATATAATAATATTGCTCACATTTTTGAAGACAAAACTAAATTTACACAGATAAATATTTCTTATTTTAATCTGTGCTCTAGTTTTCCTTTGTTGGCACTTTTATTTCTTCCCAATTGAGCATTCAGCATGTAGCGCTCACCTCATTAGCATGTTATTTCACTCATCCACTCATCAGCATCATTGCTAAAAGTGAGTTACATGAAATTGTTCTAATATACACCTATTCCAAATATCGTTGTCCGGGCCGAAAGCAACAAGCAAGAAGCTGACGACCACAAAGGACTTTGGGAATCTCCTACTTAATTAATTTATCCGTGGTACTTGAGAAATTATCCCTACGAGCGTTGAATAGCAATCATTTGGAACTATTCGGCAATTTGAAAATGCATGTTGTCAAAATGTCTACGGATGAATAAATGAATAAGGAGAAAGTCCCAATGCCCTTTGCGGTCGTCAGCTTCTTGCTTGTTGCTTTCGGCAGGGACAACGATTTTTGGAATAGGTGTATATCACCATTGTACATCACCAAGCGTGGGAGAGCTTGCTGCTTTTGCAGTGTGTATATCAAATGAAGAGCTCCATGAAAAAATAACGTAAGTGATCTCTGATCAAAATCTAACTTCTCCTTGAGATTCTTTGATTTTCAAAGGAGAATTTGAATATTCATCACAAATCACTTATAAACTGTTATTGTATGATCAAACCATTCAAATATGCATGCTGTACCTGTTGCAACCAACTTCTAACTTTTCATTGTCAAGCTTGAATATCTTGTCAACTCCATGTTCCTGTAATGCATATATATTTATTCTCATTTACAAAAGGAATAGTAGGAAGAATGGAAGGAAGATTGGAAATAAAATAAGGAAGGAAGAAAGAAAGGAAGGGTGATGGAAGGATGGGAGGTCAGAATTAGGAGCATGAACTGTCAAAACCAAAATATTGAATTGTGTAATAATAATAATAATAATAATAATAATAATAATAATAATAATAATAATAATAATAATAACAACAACAACAACAACAACAACAACAACAACAATAACAACAACAACAACAACAACAACAACAACAACAACAACAACAACAACAATGACAATAATAATAATAAAAATGATAATAATAATAATAATAATAATAATGATGATGATGATGATGATGATGATGATGATGATGATGATGATGATGATGATGATGATGATGATGATGATGATGATGATGATGATGATGATGATGATGATGATGATGATGATGATGATGATGATGATGATGATGATGATGATGATGATGATGATGATGATGATGATGATGATGATGATGATGATGATGATGATGATGATGATGATGATGATGATGATGATGATGATGATGATGATGATGATGATGATGATGATGATGATGATGATGATGATGATGATGATGATGATGATGATGATGATGATGATGATGATGATGATGATGATGATGATGATGATGATGATGATGATGATGATGATGATGATGATGATGATGATGATGATGATGATGATGATGATGATGATGATGATGATGATGATGATGATGATGATGATGATGATGATGATGATGATGATGATGATGATGATGATGATGATGATGATGATGATGATGATGATGATGATGATGATGATGATGATGATGATGATGATGATGATGATGATGATGATGATGATGATGATGATGATGATGATGATGATGATGATGATGATGATGATGATGATGATGATGATGATGATGATGATGATGATGATGATGATGATGATGATGATGATGATGATGATGATGATGATGATGATGATGATGATGATGATGATAATAATAATAATAATAATAATAAAAAAAAGAATCACAAGGCATCTGTAGGTGTTGCAGTTTACATCTAATGTGTATGTCTGAAATCCAACACCATGTAACCAGAACACCATTCTGGACGTTGACTTGTGGCTTTTCATGTCAGGACTCTGGTTGCATGATGGTGGATTGCAGGCATTGCGCATTTGATCCAAAATGCAGATATAATAATAATAATAATTTTTATTTATTTATATAGCACTATTTCCAATAAATTACCCAATAGCGCTATACATAGAGGTTATTAGTCGGTTAAGCATCTAATACGGCTGTGTATTTTTACGAGTCATTTGGTATTTTGGCGAGCCTTTAGGCGAGCCAAAATACATGACGAGTAAAAATTCACAGGTGTATTAGATGCTTAACCGACTAATAAGTTGTTTATTATATTTTTTGTCAAAGAAACTAGCTATTTTGGTGAAAGAAAAACAACAAATTACAGTGAAATTTCTGTACGGGCGCGCGCTAGCCAAAACTGTCAATTGCTCGCACGCTGATTCAATGGTTAATTTTCATCACACGATTCTGCATGAATGATTGGAAAGCCAGTTTGAAGTAACTACCCAAAATATGGTCTCATATTTCGTGCGTTCTTGTGCCTATTTCGTGCGTTCTTTGACAAAAAATATAATAAAATGGGATTATTACTTCCAGTGAACGTCCACCAAGTCTACATTGTCAATTCTTAAAGTCCCTAGCTAGTACTGTATGTTACAAATGTACCTTAAGGAATGATGCTCCTGCTACATGGTCTAAAGGTTTCATCAACTTTGGATCTATGACAAGATCTTTCTTTTCTGGAATCTTCAGAAATAAAAAATTGCAAACACAAATATGATACATGTATAGTATAATTATAGTCAAGATTATATTTCAATTCAGGGTCCTAAATTTATACTTTAACCGAAATAAAGAAAGAATGAAGAAAAGAATGAGTGAAAAAGGAATGAGTGAATGGGAGAGAAATGAAAGAAGGAAGAAAGGGAGGAGGGGGAAGGAAAAAAAAAGTACGGGAGGAAGGAAAGGACAGAAGAATGGAAGGAGAGTAAGGGAGGAAGAAATGGAGGGAAGAAGTAAAAATAGGGAAGGAAATATTCAAGAAAATAAAAAAGCTGAAAGGAATTTAATGGAAGAACTTTGTTCAAAGAAACAAACATTTACAGAAATGAGTAATAAAGAGCAGGAATGGTGGTGGGTGCTAACTCCTGACTGGCGCCTGCCAGAACTCTCTCACCACAGCCAACCCCCCTCCCCCCCCTCTCCCCCCCAGCTGGCGACCACTGGGTCAGGTAGCAAATACAATTACCCATCATGTAATGCACCTATCATTGGTTATCCTGGGGGGGGGGGGGGGGGGGGGGGGGGGGGGGGGGGGGGGGGGGGGGGGGACCCCGGGCAAATACAGGTTTGCATGGGGACTTTTAGGGAGGTTTGAACGCTATTTCTCCCTGGGGGAGGGGAAAATGATGGAGCTTTGTTGGATTTTTTTTAGTGTCATCAGAGAACTTGCGTGATGATACTAAAAACGGCAGCGAAGGAGGCTACTCTAGGAGGGGCATTTGTTTGTTCTATGTCCCCACTTACCAGGGGGAAATTAACAACTTTGACAGACCCTTTTGCAAAGTCCCCTCAGTTGCCCGGGGTCCCCCCCCCCCCCCCCCCAGGGGATAACCGATGATAGGTGCATAAGTTATTGGAACATGCAAATTTTTAATCTTTTATCTTATTTCTTGAATATAATTTCTTGCTTTTGTGTTCTTTGAACAAAGAAATATATTCTATGAGGTATCAAATGGGATGATCAGTTGGTTGCAATTATGCAAGGACAAGACTGAAATGTATCACAACTGATAGCTAGGCTTACATCGGATTTGTAAACATGTAAGCTTAAGTTACACCGGAAAGTTACATAAGCTTAAAGTCTAAATTTCACATGAAAATAACTACATGTCATCTAAATAGTAATACCACGAAGTGTGCTACACCTTGCGATTACATACCGACTCTAATAGATCCACAAGCAAGTCTCGAGTGATGCTTTTGAGGTAACTAAAGTTTGGCAAAGCTGCAATGCCGGCGGTTCCTGCCGCCATCTTGTCAGTCGAACAGTCGATCGCCACCCTCCCCTCCCACATCTAAAAATATTTTCGGAACGAAAATCAATTTCGTTATTTTATTTGTTCATGTTTCATATTATATCGTTATAATACGCTTTTGAAAGCATACATAGAAGTAAAAAGAAGATAAATGCCAGAGAATAAATATTTCGAAATTATTTTTTAGCCGCGAAAATTGCCGCGAAAAGATAATTACTAATTTATTCATAGAACTCAGTCTCTCTCGACCTCTACAAGCTGTCGTTTTTCCTGCCATCTTTTATTCCCATCGAAAATTTTCCATTTTTCGCTATTTAATCTTATGTGATTATGCCTAAGAAGTTCAAGGGGGTGAATACCAAGGCAGAGGAAGCTCGTGCCCGCAAAGCCGACGCTAAAACGGCCGAAAAAGAGAAAAAAGAACGCGATGCAGAGGACAAGCTCTGGGAAGACGACGACAAACACGTCTTGAAAAAACAGCAACGAAAGGCAAGTAATTGTTCGTAGATGTGTTTGTTTTATGCTGCTTTAATGCCATTGTGATATATAGGAGACGTTTGAGGGTACGTTAGTTATAGTGGATTATCTAGGGAGTAGATACAAGCAACAGGAATCAGAACTTGAAATAATTTCCAATGACATAAAACATGTTCACTATTTTTAGCAGTGACATGTTTTCTTTTTCATTTATTGTGCATCATTATAATTTGAACGCATTAGTAGTGATTTAACCCTGGCCTTACTGAATAGGCTGATTTTTAATAAAATATTGCACATTGACATTCAAAAGTTTGTAGGTATACAGTAGCTAATGCATCAGTCATGTGAAACCCCCAGTCCTCCTGTATTACATGTAGTGTCATACAATCAAGCATTTCATATCACAATGTTTGATATATAGTGCTTGGTCCTAAATCAGTTCTCAGTAAATAAGTGGTATGACCACAGGTAGCCCAAGCTGTGTATCAGTACATTATTATAAGAGAATGTATGTGGATAATGTCAATAAAATCAACAAAATAATAAAATGAAAATGAAATCCTCTATAAAGTTCTGTGTATCTTCTTCAATTATTCCTTTATTGTCTGTGAAGATTTGAAGCGATTTAGACGAGAATTGAGCGAGTTATAGCCATTTTAAAATTAGCCCTTCTCTGACCCGTATAATAATTGGGAAGGTTGGCAACTACGGCGATTCAAATTACCTAGTCGGCTCACTTCACATGCAAATAAATCCTTCCATTTTCAATCTTTGAAAATCCCGACGCCAGGACGTAATTCGACGATAATTTTTCTTTCTGTCTGCCTAATCTTACGGCTCCAATCCTCATATTTACCCGAAAAATTTACCTTTGTAAAGCGCCATTCACCTCCAAATTCTGGCGTGCAGAGGCTCGGAATCTTAAGGTGGACCACATTTCAAACATTCCAACGGCCGAACGCAAACGTGACCCCCGGCCGGGCCGTAGACAGAAGCAATTTGACATCACAAACTGAACTCTCCCACCTCCGGATAGCAGTAAACGGTCAAAAACAACAGTAAATTGCTTCTGTCTACGGCCCGGCCGGGGGTTACGTTTGCGTTTGGCCGTTGGAATGTTTGAAATGTGGTCCACCTTAAGATTCCGAGCCTCTGCACGCCAGAATTTGGAGGTGAATGGCGCTTTACAAAGGTAAATTTTTCGGGTAAATATGAGGATTGGAGCCGTAAGATTAGGCAGACAGAAAGAAAAATTATCGTCGAATTACGTCCTGGCGTCGGGATTTTCAAAGATTGAAAATGGAAGGATTTATTTGCATGTGAAGTGAGCCGACTAGGTAATTTGAATCGCCGTAGTTGCCAACCTTCCCAATTATTATACGGGTCAGAGAAGGGCTAATTTTAAAATGCCTATAACTCGCTCATTCTCGTCTAAATCGCTTCAAATCTTCACAGACAATAAAGGAATAATTGAAGAAGATACACAGAACTTTATAGAGGATTTCATTTTCATTTTATTATTTTGTTGATTTTATTGACATTATCCACATACATTCTCTTATAATAATGTACTGATACACAGCTTGGGCTACCTGTGGTATGACTACTTGTGAATGAATGAAAGAATGAATTGAAAGCACAAGTGAACAAATGAAGTAATGGCAGTAAATGTCATTGACAATAGTTTTTATACAAATGTGAAGCTCAATAACTGTTGATCAATATTGTCATTGTTAGGATGCAAAAGAACAGAAAAGACTTCAAGTCCTCGAAAAGAAAAACGAATCACGGCAACTTTTAGAAGAGGAACAACAGGCATTAAAGGCAAAGACAAAACCTCCACCAACCCAGAAAGTAACACAGGCTGAAATTACTGCAGATAAAGAACGAAAAGAGGCATCTAAAAGAAGTGAACAATTACAGGAACAACAAAAAACAACACATGATGAACCACTGGAGGAAAACCCGAATCAAAAAATGGCTGAATTACTTGCTGCTGAAGGAGCAGTAGAGGCGAGAAGTGTTGAGGATGCAATTGCCACTTTGTCAGTAGATCCCAAAGTAGAACGACATCCAGAAAAGCGAATGAAAGCAGCATTCTTGGAATTTGAGGAAAGGGAATTGCCAAGACTGAAAAAGGAAAATCCAAACCTAAGATTATCTCAGTTGAAACAAATGCTCAAAAAGGACTGGATGAAGTCAACTGAAAACCCATTGAATGCAGCACATCTAGCTTACAATACAAAGAAAAGTTAAATACAAAATATTGGAAAAAGATATGTTACTTTATGGTCAATTGGAAGGCTTGGAAAGACTGTTCAACATTGCCATCACCAAATGAACTCAGTTCATGCTTGATATAGGTGGATTTTTTAAATTATGTACATGCATAATTATATAAAGATCTGTCAGTAATGTCATGCTTTGACGAGATATAGTGTGGTGGTATTACAGTAGAAAATGTTTTGAACACAAATGTAATTCCATAATTAAAATATGACATTCTCAGAATCATATGTACAACTATTGGTTTAATGTCTATAGCCTGCATTGCCAACATTCTTCATTGAAGGTTGGGGTGAGAAGAAGTGCAAGGAGGAAAGGGTATTCCCTTCAACCTACTCAGTACCTTGTCCCCCAACAAGGAATGCGTGCAATGCAGGCTATTTCACTTAAAGTTTCAACTTCTGTTCTTGGGAGGTTCTGTCCCATGCTTCTAGATAGTCAATAATTGTGGATATCCCCAGATACTTACTGATAGAGTTAAACCCCTCCCCGTCTCACTCCTGTGAGATTCGAACTCCAGACCTTTGGCTCCTTGGTTTTCTTGAACGGACGACGACGACGAAGAAAAAATAACATTATTTTTTATAACCCGGGCATTCTACAGGAAGCCCGAGTAAATAGTACAGAAAATGTGCGCTTCTTTGACCTACCCTCCCCTCCGTTCTTTTCGCGATTCGCACGTACGTCGGGATTCCTGTGCCTATTACAAATATTAAGTTCCGGTTTCTTCGCGATGGGATAAACTGCCTCATCGGATCGTGTGACATTGCTCATTTGTCTGTACTAAATCACATAACTCTTTCCTCCAAAAAGTCAAAGTCACTCCAAGAAATACTCGTACGTATCCTTTGTAAGTATAACAAAGAATCAGAATGTGTATAAAGTAATATTATACCAGGAAAATCGGTCAAAATGCATCGGAATATGCCGAAACTGATGGAGTGATGGAATGTGTAAGCTTATTTCCTAGTGTTGTAAAAGCGAAAGCTCAAGGTCATGATCTTTTTTAATTCCTGTAATCTGTGTCGTTGAAGTGTTGAATCAAAGAACAAATCATTCTACGTGATTCGTTTTGCTTTGAATACAGTGTTTGAATCACGAAGTGGCATGGAAATTTCGTTCGTTGTTGTACATGTAGCTTTGTTTCAGAACAATCTACGTGTCATATTATGTCGTAATTCCCAAAATAATGTAAGACTTATTCTTTGTGGATCAGCGTAATGATAATTGGCCAGTTCCAACGGATTGTATAAACTACGCTGCCTTTGTGTGAAGAACCGAGCTTGATCTTATGAGATGGCAAATTAAAACTGTATTTAGCGAAGCGAAACGTTCGTAAATGTTATAGCTTAAGTAACACAAGCGAGTTGTTTGTATAAATGGGCATCCTAGTTTGTCAACAATTAGCTTTCATTACGTATTACATGCATGTTGTTAATACTACATTGTATATAGACTCCCCTTTTTAAAACAACTGGTTGGCCAAAACTATCGATCAGGACAGTTGCCTAATAATGTAAGCTTATATTGCTGAGACTTGATGTTTTGGACCGCGGGAGTGGTATGACCACAGGTAGCCCAAGCTCACTGTTTGTGGCTATTTACTATTTACTAGAGATATATGTGACTAAACGAAAATTGGAATAAAATCGTTGAGTCTTGTTAAAATCCAATAAGACTTACATGATGTCTTCTTTATATACTTGGTTATCCTCCTGCTGAGTTACAGCGAATTTCGTTAAGGTTTAGCTGCTTTTCCCTTGCCACTCATAAGAGGAGGAAAGGTAGGAAGCGAACGCCGCCAAGACGCCATCGGAGTGCTCAAGTCAATGCCAAATAACTCGTCGAAAAATGCTTCCAGCCCAAATATTCCTTCGCAGAGGGTTGAAGGGATAAATTCGCCACGCTCTCATGCCAACAGAATAAAACCGGCCGCTTTTTAAAAGCCACAAGCCCCCAACGCATTCCAGAAATCGGCTCCTCAAAATCCCAAACTCTTCGCGACCCCGAAAACTATGGACATCAAAAGCCGTTAAAAAGAAGAGAGAGCCTGGACCGAGGACAAATCATAACTCTTACGGGTGGTGGCTGTTGATTTGGGGGTAGGGGAGTGTATAGTTTTGGGAGTGCAAATCAACAGCCACCACCCGTAAAAGTTATGATTTGTCCTCGGTCCAGGCTCTCTCTTCTTTTTAACGGCTTTTGCTGTCCATAGTTTTCGGGGTCGCGAAGAGTTTGGGATTTTGAGGAGCCGATTTCTGGAATGCGTTGGGGTCTTGTGGCTTTTAAAAAGCGGCCGGTTTTATTCTGTTGGCATGAGAGCGTGGCGAATTTATCCCTTCAAACCTCTGCGAAGGAATATTTGGGCTGGAAGCATTTTTCGACGAGTTATTTGGCATTGACTTGAGCACTCCGATGGCGTCTTGGCGGCGTTCGCTTCCTACCTTTCCTCCTCTTATGAGTGGCAAGGGAAAAGCAGCTAAACCTTAACAAAATTCGCTGTAACTCAGCAGGAGGATAACCAAGTATATAAAGAAGACACCATGTAAGTCTTATTGGATTTTAACAAGATTCAACGATTTTATTCCATGTTTCGTTTAGTCACATATATCTCTAGTAAATAGCCACAAACAGTGAGCTTGGGCTACCTGTGATATGACTGCATAAGGATTGGCTTGTGTCACCTGTCACGTGACTTTTTAAATTTTCACCGAAGGCAGAAAAATATCATAACTTGAAAGAGCATACTAAAATTAGTAAAAGTTGAAAATTTTAAAAGAATCAAGCAAATAAGAAAAAAGTTAAAGGCTTTCAAAGTTTCCCGCTTTGACAAGGATTTGTATGGGTTTTTCACTTGGAGGGCAAGCGTTGCCTTCCAACATACATTTCAATACAAAAAAGGCAAAGTTTGAATGCCTGTAACTCTTGCCCTATTTACATATTTCCCTTCAAACTTTCCACTTTTACTAACTTTAACATGCTCTTTCCAGTTATGATATTTTCGTTTGTCTTCGGTGAAAATTTAAAAAGTCACGTGACAGGTGGTAGAAGCCCATTTGTTCAATTTGCTCCAATGAGCTTGTACGTGTCACCTGTCACGTGACTTTTTAAATTTTCACTGAAGACAAACGAAAATACCATAACTGGAAAGAGCATACTAAAGTTAGTAAAAGTGGAAAGTTTGAAGGGAAGTAAGTAAATAGGGCAAGAGTTACAGGCATTCAAACTTTGCCTTTTTTGTATGGAAATGTATGTTGGAAGGCAACGCTTGCCCTCCAAGCGAAAACCCATACAAATCCTTGTCAAAGCAGGAAACTTTGAAAGCTGTTAACTTTTTTCTTATTTGCTTTCAAGTTTCTTTTCAAATTTTCAACTTTGACTACTTTAATTTTAGTATGCTCTTTCAAGTTATGGTATTTTCATTTGTCTTCAGTGAAAATTTAAAAAGTCACGTGGCAGGTTGATCAAATAAAATTTATGTGTTTACCCTCTTTAAATAAAGTCTTCATCATCATCATCATCATCATCCATCTTCATCATCAACAATATTTGCTTGTACGAGCCTGGGTACAATTAAGCTGCTGTCCCACCAGGATTGTAGGTCAGTGCTTGAGCCAGTGTGATTATATTTGCCATCCTCAGAATCTATAGCCTGCGAATTGAAGTAGGCATTTCTCCTTGCAGCCATGCAAAGAATGCCTGCTTTATAATAATAACAAGACGCTCTACTAGCGTGAACTTGGGCTTCTTAATAAAGCTGTTTTGATAGATTTTAAATGTGAAACCTATAATAGCTTGTATCATCATACAGAAGTAGTTTTAGCCTACATGTATTACTTGCAGAATTTAAGTCACTCGTTGCGTGACTCAGTAGAGCATGCATACGTAATAAAAGCTGACAAGCTGGCGAAGCACATTTCGATTACCTCAATAAAATTACGATCGAGTTCTTATGCACCTATCAATGTTATGCCCCAGGGTATAGGGGGCGGGCTAACCCAGGGGAATTTGACAATTTCAGAAATTTTGTATCAATTTCCCCTCCCTTGCGCATCACTCGAGCATCAAATTCCCGCCCCGGGAGTCCATGTTGAGAAAATTATACATATTTTAGGAAGCGTTTACAAGGTTCTCATTGCAATTTATTTAATTCATTTCACAATGTCTGTATGGCTATACAAAACATGCATTTCCAAAACATGTCATCTCCAGCACGTTTTTAGATTCCCATGGCCTTCTGGATATTTTCCAAGATGGCAGAGTTTAGATTCCCATGGTCTTCTGGGTATTTTCCAAGATGGCGGAGCACTCTCCGTATATTTACGTCAAATTCCCTTCCCTGGGGCACATGTAATCTTCAAAATCCCGACCCTGGTAAAGCCTAAGATGTCAAACTCCCGTGGATAGCCCGCCCCCTACACCCTGGGGCATAACATTGATAGGTGCATTACTAAGCCACAGACATCTGTTAGAAATACACTTTCAGACAGAATTGCAAGGCCAAAAAGTATTCTCTAGGATATTTGCATATTTACTAAGCAGTATTAATGAACGACTCGACTGGCTCGAGCAAGGGAGCACGGCAAAATCCTTTTTGAATGCTGCTGGTGATTTGATTTATCGTTACGTACGTCTGCCATCTTGAATTTCGTTGATAAGCTGCTGACCACAACTTCTGTATACTCAAAAATTGGAACGATACAGAGAAGATTAGCATGCGCATGCGCTATGGTGCACTTGCAGATTTGGCGTAGAAACACAAAAATAATAACCGTCTGTAATCTTAGACTTGGGCCTTCCACAGGAAGCCCAAGTAATAATTAATAATAAGGCCTTTATTTCAAGCACAGGCTACAGAAGCTATAAGCTTAAGGCCCTACCTGCATGGTGTAGCGCGCGCTGGGCTGGAGGTTAAGGAGACAGAGAGAAGAGGAGGAAGAAACTGCTCAAGTTTCCCCGATTAGTGTACCACTTGTGGTATGCTAGAAGTCATGACACGTTAATAAAGTTTATGTATGTGCTCCCTCTTTTCTCTTCTTCCCCCAACCCCGTCACCCCATTGTCAGAGTATTCCCTGGATTTCAGAGATTGGCGATTGACCCAAATAACTCATATATTACTGATAGTGTTAGCTAGACTTACATGTAATATAGGCCCTTTGCAGTTTACAGTCACATGCCAATATATCGCTTGAATAACGAATGAACTGAGACGAAGATCCCATGGGAATGGCTCTGCTGACTGGCAAACAAACTTTGAGATGTTGATTGAGAAAGATCGACATTCAACTGGAGATTGAAAAATAGCATTTCAAACAGATTTCTTTACTGTCACTACTGATATCATGTAAGATTCTTCAAATATTTTTTTTTTTTGCCAGTCAGTACAATCAGTACAGTTGAGTATAAGCTTGTTCATTGAATGATAAATAATATTTTAATTCAATGCTTTAATTAAAAATTAAAGTGACATTTTTAACTTGCAGATTACATGTAGTTTCAATGGCCTGATCTTCATTTATAGAAGAGCAGAAGTGTAGCAATGAACATGGATAGGGCAAGAAAGCTCATCCACAGAGACAGTGCTCCTGTTTTATCATTTTCTGGTTTTGGTGCTAAAAAGAAGGAGGTACATACTACGTGACTATAAAGCTGCATCTACACGAACAAGTTTTCCTTGACAAGGAAAAATATTTGGCAATGTTTTTGTCGTCTACACAAGTCTTCCTTGTCAAGGAAAACTTGTCAAGGAAAATTTGCTCGTGTAGATTTGGCTTAACATTTTTATAATATATTTTATCTATAAACAATAATTATTATTATGCACTATTTAAAAAATGTCAGAGTGGCTTAAACTTACAAATGTATCGATAATCTGATTCAAATGTTGCAATTATATTTTATTAAATAAATAATAATTTGTTTAATATATAATAATAATAATAATAATAAATTGATTCAAATGTTGCAATAAATTGATTCAAATAATAATCTGATTCAAATGTTGCAATTATATTTTATTAAATAAATAATAATTTGTTTAATAAATAATAATAATAATAAATTGTTTAATATTTTATTTTAAGGAGAGAAGAAAATCAGAAGTTGCAACTATTCCAAAATCTCAGCCCACTGTACAAGAAGTGAGCCTACCAAAGTAAGAGATTATGTGATCCACTGCTAAATGTCCACAGTTATTAAAATTTCATATGAGTGGGAAGTATAGTATGGTATGGTATGGTTTGTGATGTGCAGTGACTGTAATGTACCATGACCATGCCGTTTCTAAACATTCTAATTCAATGGTTGAGCAATGATTTTGCAAGCTGTGATTGGTTGAATAGATGTGCCGTAGGTTTCCCACTCATATGAAAACGACTCTAATATGCAAGTGTAACAAGATGTGTTGGAAAAAAATTGTTAATGATATATTTTATAATGAAAACTAAGGATATGAGCATACAATGTTTCGGTGACATACTTGCACCATCTTCAGGTATATCCTTAGTTTTCATTATAAAATCATTATCACAATCTTTGTTAGTTAGATTAATGATATATCTCTGTAATATTTTACATGTATTTAGATTTAAGTTGTGTAAATTGTATTATTATTATTTACCGGTATGTAATAATAATAAGTCAGTTCTTATATACATATAGCGCAATGATTTCACATTGTCTCGATATGTTTTATAATACAAACTGATGGAGGACTTTGGCTGCATATGATAGGCACCCATGGCAGCCAAGCAAGCAGCTTACAATCATGAGGAGTTAGTTCGTTAGTGATGTTATGCCTCCAATTTTGAAGTAGGCTGTAGGCTGTTGAACTGGGTATAAACAATCCCCATAGCTACTCTTTTCGAAGAGTTCAACAGGTTCTTTTATTTAGTTTTTATTTCTACGCAAGTGATCATCTTGTGCATTATAAATTATTATTTACTTAGGGTAGTGTCCATAATGTGGGGTTTGACTGCAGTGAATTTATTGTAATCTTGGGGAAAGTTTTTTTTTGGGGGGGGGGGGGGGGGGGGGGGCAGTTAATGGACCATTTAAATTAGAGAATGATTTTGTGAAGTAGTTATGATAGTTAATCTTATTTATTTATCCATTCAATCAGATTTTATGTGAAAGGCATCAAACGAGAGGGTGCTGAAGAGATACTAAACAACCAGCCAGTTGGTACATTCCTTGTGAGAGACAGAGAAACATCAAATTCCCCAGGATCATATACACTATCTTTGAGGTACGTCAAAATAGGAAGAGGTTTGGAAGAGGTTTTAAGAACATTAACATAAATGCAAAATTTTGTACTTACAAGAATGGATGAATGAATGAACAAATGAATGGATGAATGAAAAATGGATAAATGAATGAACAAATGGATGGATGAATTGGTGACTGAATGAACAAATAATGGATGGATGAAAATGGATGAATGAATGAATGAATGAATGAATGAACTTTATTTTAAGAAGGTAAATATAAAAAACATTTATAAAATGCACCAGTTTAGCATAGCTAATTTTCCACTGGGCCTTCTGGGTTAAATGAATGAACAAATGGATGAGTGGATGAATGATTTTTTTCAATGGACGAATGAATGGATGTTTGACTGAATGAACAAAAGAATGAATGAATGAAGGAGTAAATGAATAGATGGATGTGTGGCTAAATCATCAAATAATGGATGAATGAAAAATGGATAAATGAATGAACAAATGGATGATTGAGTGGATGAATGAAAGAAAGGATTGATGTGTGACTGAATGAACAAATGAAAAGATGAATGAAGAGGTGAATGAATGCCACAGTACAAATAGTGTACATGTAATGTATATGCCTGATGATAAACATGTGCATATTGTTTCTTTATAGACACAAAGGAGGTCTAAAGCATCATAAAATTGAGACCCACCCAAGCAACAAGAAAATAATAATAGCTGGCTATGAGGTAAGGTGCCTTGTTTACTAGAAATACAATGTACAGTACATGTATACACATTTTTTTGTGTAATCGACTGGTTATTCCAGAACGATAGAGCTAACAAGGTATTCGGACCATCACAAGGAATAGGATATGGGAAAGTGGGAAACGGATGAGGGTTAATTCGTGGATGGGGGAGGTGGTTGGTACGGAAAGCTGAAGGCTGATGTCGAAAGGAGAAAGAAGTGGAGTGTGGGAGGATAAATAGAGTGACAAGTGGAGGGAAAAATAAATTAAAAATAAAAATTGAAAAAATAAAATAAAAACAATTTAATTTAATTTAATTAAAATAAAAAAAATAAAAAAATAAATAATATAAAAAATAAAAATGTTAAAAAAATAATGGAATTAATAAAAATAAAAATATTAATTAATTTGAATAAAAATAAAAAATTAATAAAAAATAAAAAAATATTATTATAAAATAAAAATTAAAAAAAATTAAAAATTAGAAAAAATTAAAATTAGAAAATTAAAAGAAATAAAAAGAAAGGAAAGAAAAGAAAATAAGTGATATAAATGAATAATTTAATCTAAAATTTAATCAAATAATAAATAAATGTTAAATATAGATATTAAATTAGTATAGGAAATACCACAGTTCGAGAAGAATTAATGAAAAATACCACGCGTATTTGATGAAAGTGGCTGAATACCACGAGTGCGTAGCACGAGTGGTATTCAGCCACTTTCATCAAATACAAGTGGTATTTTTCATTAATTCTTCGAGAACTAAGTGGTATTTCCTATTAATAACACACCTACAAAAAATATGAGTTTCTTTATAGTAGCAAATCGCACGTAACGCAATCACAACCACAAATAATAAAATAGCAATTTTCTTAATACCGTGCAATTAATTAATTGCACGGTGCAATTAATTAATTGCACGGTATTAAGAAAAAATCCACAGTCAATCGGCCAATCAGAAACGAGTATTTTTTGTAGGTGTGTTATTATGGATGATATCAAGGTAGAAGTATGGTGTATGAATGTGGAGGGGCTGAGGTGACAAGTGGAGAAATGGATGCATGATTGATAAAAGGAAAATAGAAAGAAAATAAATATGGAAATAGTGTGGTGTATGGATGTGGAGAGGCTGGGGTGTCAAGTGGAGAAATGGATGATAGAGAAGAAGAAATATAGAAGGACGAGAGATAAGATAGAAGTGTAGTGTATGGATGTGGAGGAGCTGAGGTGTAAGTGGAGTAATGGATGATAGATAAAAGATAAATAGAGAGAAAGTAAATATGAACAAGTTGGTGTATGGATGTGGGGGAAGGGTGTGATTTAGGCGCATGTTTTGAATGTTAGACCAGGGATATGTGTGCATACAGGGGAAGGCTTATGTCTTGAGACAGAATGAAAGTGAAGATGGCGAGGAGAGGAGAACGGATGCATGAATGCATGGAATGATGACAAGTGGATGTAACATATGTTGGATATAAATGTGCAGAGCCTGACAGGGCTGTGTAGTGCTTTGGTTCGTAGGAGGGTGGGGTGGGGTGGGGTGGTAGGAATAGTAGCTCTTCATGGAGTCGAGATGAAGAGATAGTATAATATAAGTACCAAATAGGTTGAGGGGAGGGGAGGCCCGGTGGCGAAGTGGGGAGGAGAGGGTGGGGAGGTGGTGGTGGACAGCCTAGACAGAATGACCATGGACAATGAATAGAACGTGTAGAGTGAGGGAATAGATAACAAGCAAATAAAAAATAAATGACAGACAAAACCGGACGCAATTGATGACGCTTGCAACGTTGCGAGCTCGCGTGAAAGCACAAACAACGGCTACCGAGGGAAGGAACGGGAAGATCGTAGCAGAAAATATAAAACCGTGGAGGGAGAAGGGACTCAGTAGTACCACGTTCCACCAAGAGTTAATCAACGGGAGCTTGAAATCTTGGTGGAGATATAGATCAATGTATTTCATACATCTAAGCCAGCTATGATGTCAAGCCCAATACACACGAGGTACCGGTGGGAGCCGTGTTTGTCGCTAGCGTGGCGTGAAGACTAGTACGTGAGGACAAATAGAGGTGATAACAAAGTGGCGGCGTATAACAGTCTCATGAGTGGGTGGTAGGACTTACTTGGTACTTGGTTTGGGCAAAGGGCATATAACTTGTGGGCAACTTGGTTGTTTAGCTGGCGATCCATGTCGGAGTTAAAATGTAATGCGATATACAATGGGAGGGGTTCAAGGAATTTCATGAATGGATGCTGGACGGTGGCTTGAGAGACGGCTGGAGTGGGTGAAATCGGATCGAGATAATGATAGTCCTGATTTGGTGCAGTAATGTAGCGCGAGTTGATGAAACAGAGAAAGGAGCATGGACAAAACAAACGCTTTGTCAAAGCGTACGTTTTGTATGGAAGGATAGTGTGTATGTTTATGTGTGCATAGAGAGGAAGGGCTGTGTGTGTTGTATTGCATTGAGACAAGATGGGGTAGGGGGGTGGGGGGTGTTTGAGTGCATGGGTGGTGTAGTGCTGGTAGGGAAGGGAGTGTGCAGGGTGTGTGTGTAGGAGGGCGTGGGTTGGCGGTGAACGCGAGTTGAGGGGAGGGATCATGGGCGTATGGAGGGGGGAGGGGGAGGATGTGTGCATACAGGGGAAGGGTGTGTAGTGCTTTGGTTCGTAGGGGGGTGTGGTGGTAGGGATAGCTGCGCTTCACAGGGTCGTGGTAAAGAGATTGTGGGGTCAGTGGTCTGTGGGGCAGAGGTCGGTTGGTGTTTTTGTGGTGGCGGTTGGTGTATGAAATGTAGTCCTGGAGTGAAGAGGGGTGGGCTGGTAGAAGGGGTGTGTATTTGGGAGGGGAGGAGAGAGAGGTGGATTTCGGCGGGATGGTTGTAGTGATGTAACTGTGTAGTGCTTTGGTTCGTAGGAGGGTGGGGTGGGGTGGTAGGAATGTTTCGCTTCATGGAGTCGAGGTAAAGAGATACTTGATGGCATGTGGAGAAGTGGATGATGATATTTAGAAGGAGAAAGGGGTGGAATGTGGGCAGTGAAAAGTGGAGAAATGAGCAATGGAGCTTAAGAGAAAGATGTGGTTGTATGATGAAATTGAAAGATGGAATGGGAGTTGTGATATGGAGGAATCGTGTGAAAGTAAAGGGCGATGAGGGGTGATGTGGGTGGTGTTGCCTGGAGAGGCGGGGAGGAATGCGCATGTGGGGTGCGATGGGATCACTTAAGATACGACCTTTCCCTTGAAGAACAGACATTTTTTTGTGTAATCGACTGGTTATTCCAGAACGATAGAGCTAACAAGGTATTCGGACCATCACAAGGAATAGGATATGGGAAAGTGGGAAACGGATGAGGGTTAATTCGTGGATGGGGGAGGTGGTTGGTACGGAAAGCTGAAGGCTGATGTCGAAAGGAGAAAGAAGTGGAGTGTGGGAGGATAAATAGAGTGACAAGTGGAGGGAAAAATAAATTAAAAATAAAAATTGAAAAAATAAAATAAAAACAATTTAATTTAATTTAATTAAAATAAAAAAAATAAAAAAATAAATAAAAATAAATAATATAAAAAATAAAAATGTTAAAAAAATAATGGAATTAATAAAAATAAAAATATTAATTAATTTGAATAAAAATAAAAAATTAATTAAAAAAATAATAATATTATTATAAAATAAAAATAAAAAAAATTAAAAATTAGAAAAAATTAAAAAATTAAAATTAGAAAATTAAAAGAAATAAAAAGAAAGGAAAGAAAAGAAAATAAGTGATATAAATGAATAATTTAATCTAAAATTTAATCAAATAATAAATAAATGTTAAATATAGATATTAAATTATGGATGATATCAAGGTAGAAGTATGGTGTATGAATGTGGAGGGGCTGAGGTGACAAGTGGAGAAATGGATGCATGATTGATAAAAGGAAAATAGAAAGAAAATAAATATGGAAATAGTGTGGTGTATGGATGTGGAGAGGCTGGGGTGTCAATTTCTTTTAATTTCCTAATTTTAATTTTTTAATTTTTTAATTTTTTCTAATTTTAAATTTTTTTTTTAATTTTTTTTATTTTATAAATTTTTTTTATTTTTTATTAATTTTTTATTTTTATTCAAATTAATTAATATTTTTATTTTTATTAATTCCATTATTTTTTTAACATTTTAATTTTTTATATTATTTATTTTTATTTTTATTTTAATTAAATTAAATTAAATTGTTTTTATTTTATTTTTTCAATTTTTTATTTTTATATGCATGTAACCTGACAATTTAGTTCGTGAAGCTTTCAGTTGAAAGTAATTACCAGAATGAAACTAAAATAGAATGTCATCTTTATTACATGACAGTTCTTTCAGTATTAAAATATTCCATGGACAACCCTAAGCTTTTTGAGAATGATATAGTACAGTAATGTTTCAAGTGTTTTCAATTTCTGCGCGTGGAACTGTGAGTTGATAGCGGTGCCATTACATTCATTTCTCACAATGCCATGTACTTTTGCATCTCAAATTGAAATACTGCACACATAATTTTTTTTTTTTAAACTGCACAGAAATTGAATACATAACGAATCATGTGACTTTATTGTAGTATTGTAGTCTTTTCATCTGGACAACATTTTTGAGAATGACTGTATATAGCTAGCTGTTTCATGATCAGTTAACTTATCTAATGTGGTTATTTTCAAACAGCGTTTTCAGTTTGACACACTTGAACAACTGAGTGAGTTTTTCATCTTAAGTCAAAAGAAAGATATAGCCTTGGTACCATATGACCCAGGTAGGTCAAGCTACCATTATATCTTGTTATCAATGTATAATATAAGCTTGTATAATATAAGCTTATTTAGGCAGTAATTCTCGAAAAAGATATCTTCCCATGAGGATAATTTTATCATGATTAAAGTAAAAATTATTTCAAAACAAAAAAAAATGTTTCATCGATAATTATATAATAAACAGAATATTACATTATTATTTTATTCTCGTGTTATACAACTAGCTTATTTTAGATGAAGAGGGCCACTGGATTCTCTGTTGAATCACTATTATGTGTATACACTCATCACTATTATGTGTATACACTCAATTGCATTAAGGTTGTCCACCTCGGAAAAGCACATTTACACATTTGCACATTTGCACATTCGCAACATCACATGTATATTTGTTTTGCGCAAGTGGAACCCAGAGTCAATAGATTCAGTAGAAGTATACTGCCATAAGAATGCCGCGGCCTTATACAGAAGATTTCAGGTGGATAGTTGTATTTCAGCGCTTGTAAAAGTGCAAATGTGTAAATGTGCAAATGTGTAAATGACAGTGCTTTTCCGAGGTGGACAACCTTAATCTGCAATTAGGTGTATATAATATCCCTCTTAAAGAAAGTTGATTATTGATTATTATTATTTATTAGTTACCAAACTTACATGTAGATACAGTTACTTTATCCATATGTACAGTATATGAGAAACTATTATTATTAATGTAGGTAAACAGCCCTGAGATTATGCTATTTCTGGCCCAGATGATTGTAATTGTATGAAGAAGTGAGGGAAGTGGAGAGGGAAGGAAACTGAATTAGGACACATGAGAATCTAGTCATGAGTGAAAGACCCTGTTTACTAGGTCCCCTAGCCTTTCCTTCTCTCTCCATAGCGTACAGTATGTGCCCACAAATAAGACAGTTGTTCAGAGACCTCTCATTTTCTGATTGGATTCCCTCCACATACACATTCGCCTGCATGTAGAGTGCATCTAGGTATTGATTCTGTCATATATTTTTAGTTTCCACGCAAATGGAGAGCATGACCTTGGGACAGCCAGACTTCAACATGTATGAAGAGATGGAAGGAACGGAAGTAGAACATAATCATACATGTACACCAGAAGCATATCAACACATGTGTGATCAAGGTTGGTATCAGTTCTGAGTATTGAGTTGGTTTACAATCAATCCCTGCAGATAAAAAAAAAATACTTTAAAAAAAGTACAAGGTACAAACTATTTTTTCCATTTCATCCCTTAAGGCTCTGGACCGCCACCTCTCCCTACTAGAAGAGGAAATCCACCAGGACATCCTGCATCTTATGAGAACTTAACCAGGCAACAGAGAAGTGAGTACATGCACTTACACAACACAATAATTGTTATACATACATGTACGGTACATGTATATATGCACTTCATTGCATTTACAAGCATTTGACTTTTTTAATATACTAGGTGTTCCTCAGCCTCACATTTCACAACGCAATATTAGCTGTGAGAACATCGTTGAAAAAGGTAAATAGATCAATAAATATTGTTGCTGAAAAGTCCTAAAGTATCACCTGAATTTTTTAATGAAAAATCTATGAAAAGTAATTTTAAAAGTTTGGAAAATTATTTTCTACTTATGACTCCTTCAATTTTTAACTTAGAATAACTATTTATTTATATTGAAAATCTTACCCTTTTCATTTCATTAAAGCTGTACCGGCACCCTCTCCCACTGGTGCCTCATCGGCCCCGCCCATCCCCCCAAGAGTAGCCCCTCAGAACTCACAAAGTTACCAGAACATTCCAGCCAAATCCCCACCACCACAGCCTGGGAGCTACGAGAATACTCCAGCCAAGCCATCACCACCACTACCTCAAAGAGGAAGCTACCAGAACATTCCAGATAGACCCTCGCATGGTCCAGGATACGAAAACTATGGCAATAAACCAACGGGCTATGAAAATTACTTTTCGAAAAGTCCACGACCATCAACACCTCCTGCACAAGGATCACTTGTGGGATCACCTGTTGGACATAGTTACCAAAATCTACCGCCTAAAGGTCAGTGATTTTTACGAAAGGAAATATTTATATATATTTTTAGTAATTTCACGTAAGTTTCTGAAATTTTATCGTAAGGTCATTTTCAAGTTACATAAGGTAATTTTCAGTACTTTTACGCAAGGCAAGTTTCAGTACATTTTACGCAAGGAATTTTTTGTAATTTTACGCAAGGTGATTGTCTGTAATTTTACGTAAGGCAAGTTTCATTAATTTTACGTAAGGTTGTCTGTAATTTTACGTAAGGCGATTGTTTGTAATGAAAAAGCCTGGTCATTTGCGCTGGGATGTTGAAATAACAACTACGGTCCAGAAGAGGCGAAGAGGATCCCCGCTTTTCAATTCCTTTTTCTTCTTTTCTTTCTCATCAACCCCCTCCCCTCCCCTCTGAAAATCCAAACTCGTTCCCGGAAGAGCTAGCGTCGATGTAGCCCTTCCTTGACCTGCGTCTTTCAAAATAAATTGAATTTTCGAATTGAATTATTTATATTATTATTTATTTACTATTAAATAAATTATCAATTTTACTCCTTAGATAGGTAGATAGGCACGTCCACATCAGGACTTAAGTCTTGCGTCATTGTTATCCAACCTGTAGAACAAATAAACTATGTATGTATGTACACCTAATTGCAGAAAGGTTGTCCCGGAAAAGCACATTTACACATTTGCACATTTACACATTTGCACATTCGCAACATCACGTGTATATTTTGTTTTGCGCAAGTGGAACCCAGAGTCGATAGATTCAGTAGAAGTATACTGCCATAAGAATGCTGCGGCCTTATACAGAAGATTTCAGGTGGATAGTTGTATTTCAGCGCTTGTAAAAGTGCAAATGTGTAAATGTGCAAATGTGTAAATGTGTAAATGTGCTTTTCCGAGGTGGACAACCTTTCTGCAATTAGGTGTATGTATGAATCGAAGTTTGTTGTTTTCAGTTGCACCAAGACGGGCCACGACCGAAATACATTACTCAGCAGAGCAATCGATATCATCCCGAAAACCTGTGCCCATCCGTCGAGTGAAGACGGATACGGAACGAGACTTTCATGCAAGACGCTAGCAACATAACGGTGTGTCTCATAAGTGACATGAATACAATAGGAAATAAGATAGACAGTTTTACAGCGAATATAATATAATTTTTTAGATTATTCAATAGATTTGGAGCAGTCTCGTCTTTGTCGTTTTTCTCAGGTAAAATTCCGCGCGCGAAGTTGCGTGACACGTAACGCCCTGTTACTTCACGATGAAACTTTCACGTGAAACGCACTTGCAGTGGTATTTGGACACGAGTAGTACGAGGGGTGTAAGACAGTGAAATTCTAACTCATTTCTTATCATTGCGTAGCCTGATTTTCAGACGGCAATGACCCCCTGCCTTCTGATAATCAGGCTAACACAAGTCTACATATCATGAAACTGTCTGGCAAACCTGTCTAAAACCTGTATGAAACCTGTCTAAAACCTGTATGAGCAAAGTATCACGTGAAAGTTTTCATTTTGTAACATGGTCTGTACAGTTCACTGTATGGACTGCTTGCAGTCATATAGTACATCACATTCATACATTTCTAGTCTAGCCGTTGGTGACGATATCGGATGCGTAATCAGCGTAAAGACCGCGGAGTCAAAAACTAATAAACAGAATCGCCAACTGAATCGGAAACGAAAAGATCAGAAAATTCCTTCTTTATACGCTCATGTTCCGTCGCTTTTGTTTGCTATGTGACGGGGATTAACTGAACTACGTGTGCCATGATGAATCTGATGCATAATTAAAACCACCCCAAAATATGCACTGGCCAAAAAGACACCCAAAAATACCCATGGGCAAGACTAAAGGTGGCCGCACACTAGGGGTCGTGAAGCAGGACATGTCCCAGAAACATGCAGCAGCAACAAAATCACGTTCTGTACACACGAGGGAATGTGTAGCGGGGATATGTAGCAGCAACATAATTACAACATGTACACACCCATGAATATGTTGCGGGGACGTGTACCAGGGTCATGTAGCAGCGACATGTCCCTCCGTCTGAACTGTCGTGTTCAAATTCGTGCTTCACGGCTTTGAACACAATAGTTCAGACGGAGGGACATGTCGCTGCTACATATCCCCGCTACATGTCCCCGCTACACATTCCCTCGTGTGTACAGAACGTGATTTTGTTGCTGCTGCATGTTTCTGGGACATGTCCCTGCTTCACGACCCCTAGCTAGTGTGCGGCCACCTTAAAGCCCTCAGAAATATCGTATGAAGGGTAATACACCCAAAATCGCAAATTTTACTCGGGGGGTTGCTTTTCCCAAACGTTTGTCGCTTAATTAGCCTAATATGGACCTTAAGCTTGGTGGACGAGAACGATGACGATGTCGAATTTTAGGATGTATTTTGTCGCAGCAAAAGGAATAGCGAGATATATTCTGTATTAGAGTGATAGATATTAGACAAATCATGCTCCAAAAAACACAATTCAGCGAGACTATCGTCGTTTTCGTCCATCAAGCTTAAAGTGCCTTTCACTCCACTTCATCACACGTTATGTGATGGGCGCTTCCTCCTTAAAGATTAAATATTATTATATTATTATTATTATTATAGTTTTGTTCTCTTTTTGGAATAAAAATATAAGCTACTTAGAATAATAATTTCGAAAAATAAATTGATTTTTTCGTATATGTATTTTATAAATGGCTTCACATTCTCGTACCCAGAGTTCCTCGGTTTCGGTAACCGAGGAGCTCGGGGTACAAGAATGGTGGCTTCATTTCTATATTCTGAGTGTTCTTGTTACGATCCTCACTTTGGTGAAGGTAGATTTGAACTTAATCGTTGTACATATTACCTACAATGGACTTTGTAGATCCACTAAGATGATCAGAGTAAACTTTAGATATCGTAGGTAAATACAGGTAGTTAATGTAGGTAATACAAACAGACCATGATTTAGAACCAAAAGTTTCGCAGATCCACGCTCAGTCCCAGCCGGGTCGTTCAAAGCAACGCTACAATAAGATAATTCTAAGGCCCCGTCCACGCGTATACGCGTTCGTTTGGAAACGGATTTTTGGAAACGAATTTTTCGATTCGGTTTTATCCGTCTGCACCCATCCGCTCATAGAGTGGATAGCGCTATAAAGAAGATTCCTCATTCTAAGGCCCCGTTCAAGCGCATACGTTTTCAAACGTAGTAAAAACGTACGAATTTTCCGTCCACACGAGCGCTTTCGAAACGCCTACATTGGAAAGCGTTTTCGGACAATTCCGCTTTCGAAACGGCCACTTTGAAAACGTTTTCGGACAATTCCGCTTTCGAAACGCCCACTTTGAAAACGTTTTCGGACAATTCCGCTTTCGAAACGCCCACTTTGAAAACGTTTTCGGACAATTCCGCTTTCGAAACGCCCACTTTGAAAACGTTTTCGGACAATTCCGCTTTGGAAACGCCCACTCACGTCTGGACCGGAAGACCAAAACACCAAAACGGAGAACAAAATAAATTCGTTCAAATATAATCGTATACGCATGGAGGAGGCCTGAAATCTTTGAAAACAACCGGCGAGATAGTGCTGAACACTGAACCCCGGCTGGTGTAGCTTGGTTCCCCTGTCATTGGACTCCCATTTCAGTTTCTACTCAATTTTCACTTTTTCAAAAAAATAAATATAATATATAATAATAATAATCTACAAGAAAAATTGAAGACTCTAGATTTTTACTGCAAGCTATTTTTGTAAATTAAAGCCAAGAACAGCTATTTTTTAGTGGTGTGAATATATGTGATATTGATATTCGAGTTATAGAAAGAGACCTCATTTAATAGAATTATTAATATAATTATGGTGTTGAATATTGGCCTGAAAAGGAGTCAGTTAACACGAAGTTCCAGCAAAAGAAGCCTGCCCAGGGATAAGACAATAACGTTGCTAATATTTGTATCACTACATGAACATGCGATTAACAAAGATTGATTAAACAAATGTATTGCTGTACCGCTGGGCAGCATCCTTTTGTACCAGAACTTCGTGTTTGAGGAAATAATCTATCATTTTATACTGCCTTCTAGATTCATTTATGATCCATTTTCTATTCTGTATTAACTGATAATAGTTTAACACATTATTATTATTATTAGATTATCGAATGTGAAATACCAGGAACCTAATATGCTAATAAAATTGTCAAGCGGATTAAAAATATTTTAATTTTTTTTGGTGGAGGGAGGAGTGGGCCACGCTAATATCAAGAGCATGGAAATTCTATTGATTTTGTTGCGCAACAGCGAATTGTAAAAAAAAAAAATTGCTCTTTGCTTTCGTTGCCTGTTTTTACGAGCAAGTAATTTATAACGCCTCATTTCGCCAGATTAAACCAATTATTTCACTGTGAACACGGCCTGACGCAAGTATACAGCTATATTTCAAAAAACGTCGGAGCAAAGGCGAAAGGCAGATGACGATAGTTTTGTCTAGTTTGCTCAAAATAGCTTAAAAATTCACAAACTCCTCACATGGATTGAACGTTATGGACTTGCAAGTGTTTATAGGTATGGTAATGACCTATCTCCTATTGCCTTTCGCTCCGACAACATTTTTTTTGAATTAGCTGTATATTAACAAGTATAACACAAGCACATGTACAGTGCAGACACACAGAAGCGCAACAACAAGCGCAAGTGTCAAAATGTCTCCATTTCCTGCGCCTGCATCTAGACATAGTTAGTAGAGGGGACTGGTTGGGAAACCTTTTGTTATATGTTTTTGTTCGTTTTTTTCAACCGTGACCGTGCACAAATCTTTTGTTTTCCCTCTACTAACTATGATCTAGACTGATTCTATAACTATGGTTTGCGTGATCGTTGGCACGTGATGCGTGATTCTTGCGCTTATCAGAAGCGAACCAACTAAAATGTCTGCAAAGGAGGCAATGTGTTGCTCATTTACCATTGAAAACGCAATACTTTTCATGCGTTTTTGTGTCCCGATGTCAGTTATAGAACACGGAGACCTCAAAACACGCGTGGACGCGAACCGCGATCTACCAAAATCACTCAAGCATCAACACAGGAAGCCCATACAGTAAATTCAAATCATACTTCGATTATACTCGATGGAGCTTGAAGTAACTCTTCTCGATTCTTCGAATATTTGGCTGTTTTCAAGGAAAACAATATTCCTACGTATTGTCTGTGAGTATTTTCAAATCTTTAGTACTTGTTGAGTGTATTGTATGATATATTTACAGCATAAATACTGTACACAAGTGTTACATTATGCATAAACTCCATATACTGATGGAATCCGGAATGTTGTACACACTTTTTGTCCGGTTTGTGAGAATTGATCGAAAATATTGACTTCTAAGACATCACAATCATTTGCGAATTCAAGTTCCCATACTCATAACCTCTTTTATCGTGAACAAGAAGTTTAATTATCGTTTAGGCCGGCCTTAAGTGTTCTGGGTAAATGTATTTTTATCCAATAATCAATCATGCAATTAGCATTTCGTGATTCGAATTTATACGTTCGCGTGACCTGATTTTAATATTTTAAAAAGTACAGTACTTGCTAAACTTAACTAGTGTGCGATTCAGTGAAGGATCTCTGAAATATTGGTATTATTATAATTTATTGTGTCTTTTTTTTCTTGCGTTATTTTGAATATTAATGATATTGAACATTTCCGCATACCGTATAATAGTCCGGCGGCATAACTCGAAATTTCAGGAGAATTGTGCACTTTTTGATACAAGCATGAAATTTGGCAGACCAATAGTGGACACCAAGACGAGCATTTTTAGATATAGTGCCAAGCTGGAATTGAACCCGTTTCCATGGAAACCACGATTGATTAATATTCATGGCATTTCTTTGTTTTTCGTCGCCATTTTCAGCAAGTACTGTCATTTCAACCTGTGTAAGACTAGTACTTTTGAGGATCTTTCTGGATTGCCAACTCGTTTATTAATTGTTTCATCACATGTTACTATTATCGTTAACTATGCGTTGTCATGGCAACCGAAACCTTAAAATACCACGATTGATCACATAAATGGGCATCTTGTCGTTTTGACTATATTATATGCAATACAGCGTATATAGCATTGCCCGTAACTTCGTTATCTCATGATTTCCTATATATTTCTTACTTGCGATAATTAGTCGAGAATGCACTGACCATCACACGCACAAAGAGGGGTGCATGGAAGATCTGCTTTTGCGCATTTACATCTTTTGCCGCAGCTCTTCTTGCAGCCACAATGGACCAGTTGCTGCTGGTAAGGTAACCCATCGCGGTTGCATCTTCCCTTCGCTGTCGAGAGTCCAGCCCCAATCGGTGGGTTCAGGAAGCACAGGCGTTGGAATCGGGATAATTGCTTGTCCCCACACGTATCCTCCTTGATACGTGGCTCACTTCATGTGCAGTTGAAGAGCGTCTAGGGTGGGTAGAAGTCCTTCCAGCCCTCGATCGTAGGATCCTGTTGTTCTTTCCTGTTCAATGGGACACCCGAAGTTCCTTCACATCTAGAGTGACAACGGCAGCAACAGCTATCACAACCACGTCAGTGTCTGCTATTCAAATCATGACTGATTTGTGACTTTTCTCTACTGCGTCAGCCACCCATCATTCTCGTATCGGCTTCTCAGTTCATGCTAGCAGGGTGACAGCTTATTGCTTTCAGTCACAGGTGGAGAGCAGAGTACCTCTGTACCATGTGTAGCTAATGATCTGTTTGCCTTCGATGAACGTAAGACGTCTTGCGAGTTCCTGGGGACTGTAACAGATGGAAGAACTCTCCTTCTTGCGCCGGTGCCTCGCTTCTCCCTCGTGCTTGTTTTAAACTGTTAGGGATACATTCATCCCACACCAAATCCAGTCTCTGTACTTTTTCTAGCGACTGTGCGATGTATGGCAGAAAAACCTTAGCTGTATTCCAGAAATGTTTTACAAAATTGCTGCTTTAACATCTGAATGCAAACCGGCTGCACCGTCCAATATGAGAACCGACGGGTTTGGGGATTCTACTGTGTCAACCAGTTTGTCCATACAGTGTATTAAGTCACATTTGGTACATTTACATCTGTATTTTGAAATAAAACCTGCATTCATTCTCGAAAAAAGAGCAAGAAGAAATACTTCGCGGGGGGTCTTATGCATGAAAATTTTAATTGCCGCTAACTAGCTGGAAATAGAAAATCGAGCTTGGCACAATATCAGGAATTGATCAGTATGGTTATGCTTATCATCCTGCAAAGTTTGGTGCTTGTATCAAACATCGCACATTTCACGAGCTATGCCGCCGGACTATAATAGACACTATGTGTTCACAGCTAATAATAATCTTAAAATTAATAATGATAATAAATTAATAAGACAATACGTAGTTTCTCCCAAAGTGTTAGAGCACAAGCACTAAAACCATGAAATAACATCGTTGTTACTGCCTAATAGTTTTTATTTAGTGACTATTTAGCCACTATCATCCAACCATAACATGATCTTGAATAAAGGCTTCTGATCAGTAAAGTCATAATCAACAGCAAGTCTATTGTGTATTTGATGTCTCTTGTGTATTGACATTTAAAAAAGAATGTTCTGGTTGGATGATAGCGACTAAATAGTCACTAAATAAAAACTATTACGCAGTAACAACTTTGATTTTGTTTCATGGATTTAGTGCTTGTGCTCTATCTAGACATTGTTGACACTTCATTTGAACTGTTGAATTGAGTTTAATATACACAACCGAAACCGAAACGTGTAGGGAATTTTAGTGGCTTTTGGTGCGTTAAAATTATACAGTTCAGGGGCGGATCCAAGGGGGGGCATGGGGGGCCGGCCCCCCCCCCCCCCCCCCCCCCCCTTGAGTTGGGCCCGATACATATTTGCCCCCTTGTTCCCCCACCATTTGATGTCCAGAATGGATGGAAATTGCATTTTCGAGCTTCTAGATTTCAAAATTTTCTGGGGGAGCATGCCCTCACACCCCCCTATAGAAGAAGGGGGCCGATACGGCCCCTTAGTGGTGCACCCCCCTTTCAAAATCTCTAGATCCGCCCCTGCAGTTTTATTGCGACGATGGGGAGGGGGAGAGGAGTAGCCTGATTTTCAGAGTGTAGCGGAGGACCGCTGACCGGCTGAAAATCAGGCTAGGAGAGGAGGTTAGGGGAGAGGTAAGTAGGCGAGGGGGGAGGGGAGGGGGTGACTGTCAGTTACTTTAACTGCTAGTCCCTATTTTGTTTTTAGGGAATCGATGAAACGTTCCATAAATTTATTTATAGTTCTATAAAGCTACAACCAAGGAAAGAAATGACACTTTTATCTCCCGAGCTTTCTCTATTTTTTCCTTTCCACTCCTATTTTGCAGTCCTTTTCCTTCTTTCATTTTTTCTCTCCTACACTTTCCTTTCCTTTCCTTCCTCTCTGCATCTGTTTTCATCGTTCTCACTTCATTCTCTTCATTCTACCATCCCTTCTTGTATAACTCTATGTAGGCACTCACCCATCGTCTGCTAGCTGGCAGGAAGGGAGCATCATTAATCAGTTCACAATGGTGGCATTTGCGTGATGAGGTGGAATAATAGCACGTGTGTCTGCAGAAATTGAATAAATAATTATTATTATGACTGTTCTTAAATAGCGCATTTTCACACTGTCTCAATGCGCTTTGATGGAGGACGTTTTTTCCGGGCTGCATATGAAAGCTGATAACACGGGAGTCGAGCAGCTCAGTTTCTGTCATGAGCAGTTAGTAAGTTAGTGTGTTATGCCTCCAATTTGAAGTAGGCTGTTGAACTGGGTAGCAATCCCTTACTCTTTTAGTTACACAGGAGTTAATTAATCACATGTTTTCCCAGAAACTTTTCACTGATCAGATATATTCCACAATAAATAAAGATGGACAGCCTTAAGAATACGAGAAGAAGGGAAAGTGCACCCACTTTGTCCTTTTCTGGATTTAGTGACAAAGTGAGGGATATGCAGGTAAGATTTAAAGGCCAGTTTATGGACACTATAGTGATACATGCAATATATACACCTATTCCAAATATCGTTGTCCGGGCCGAAAGCAACAAGCAAGAAGCTGACGACCGCAAAGGACTTTGGGAATCTCCTAATTAATTAATTTATCCGTGGTACTTGAGAAGTTATCCCTACGAGCATTGAATAACAATCATTTGGAACTATTCAGCCATTTGAAAATGCATGTTGTCAAAATGTCTACGGATGAATAAATGAATAAGGAGAAATTCCCAATGCCCTAAATTGTGGTTGTCAGCTTCTTGCTTGTTGCTTTCGGCGGGGACAATGATTTTTGGAAGAGGTGTATATTTCTGTCAGTCAAGTGTCATACATACATTTAATTGCATTGACTATACACATCTGCATTGCACATGCAGAATTTAAGGTTTAATAATAATAATAACAACTGTAAATATGCAAAATTAAATTAATATTTTGACAGTCTATAGGTTAATTGGTAATGTGTGCACAAACTATTTCCTTATTAGGGACCATTCATTATTTACGGGAGGGGAGCTGGGTGAGAAATTGGGGGAACCTTCACCCATGCGGTCCCCCCCCCTCCCATAAATAATGAACGGTCCCTAAGTTTTGGTTACTATACTTAACTACTGACATTGGTATATTGTATATGCATGTACTGTATGTACTTGTTAATGCATGCATGAATTCAATTTTATTCATTCATTCATTTATAATTCATCTCATCTAATGCTCAGCCATACATATTGTAAACAGTACGGATTAAGGCGCTTTACACATTTATTTATTTATTATTATTGTTATTATTATTATTATTATTATTATTATTATTATTATTATTATTATTATTATTATTATTATTATTATTATTATTATTATTATTATTATTATTATTATATAGTCCATGACTTTGGTCATGACGTCAATCAAGCAGGCATAATTAATAGTTAAATAAAGAGTTTCCATTTATATCATGCTAACATAGGCACGAAGGAATTCAGACACTTCAGAACTGAACATTCCAGACACATTACAAGAAAATAGTCTAAGTTTGCCCAGGTAAGTATATACATTTCCAATAACGTTATTGCTTGGACGTACAGTCAATTGCAAAAATTCTGGCCGCCACGATATATCAATATATCAATATATCGGGTGCATTATGGGTAATTAAATAATACTATTTTAAGTTTCCTAACTTATTAAATGAAGCAAAATGTACAAACAACAAACGTAAAACTAAAATAAACATTATACTAAATATTTCTACCAACTTTGCTGGCGTTAACCCGCTTTAAGGGGAAATTTCGATTATTTAATTACCCATAATGCACCTGATATATTGATATACTGATATTTCGTAGCGGCCATAATTTTTGCAATTGACTGTACCTAGCTACCTGCTATATATATATATATAACCACTGAGACAAAATTATGGGAACTCTGAATCATATGACATATGATGAACATGCACATTACAACAAGTATACAAAATGCTCCTAGGCATTATGTGGGTAGATAAAATATGTATTGATCGACAGACAGATCGTATTTATACAGTCAAACCTCCTGTAAACGTCCACCCAAAATGTCAAGCTTTGTGGTTGTTTACGAGAGGCGGTCGCTTACGAGAGGTTCCAACTATAGTGATTTGACTTGGATCTGAACATTTGGTATTTTGGAAAACTGGTCGCTAAATAGCAGAGGTGATCGCTTACAAGAGTGGTCGCATCCGGAGGTTCAACTGTATGTGTACGCAATGTTTAGTTTTGTTTGAATGGTTTGCTTTGAAGTATGATTGGCTCTGTAGTTTGTCCTTAATCAGGTCCCAGAATGAAATTCCTAATGTAAAGGTTTGTCTTAAAGATTCTTTATGAGGGGTATCGATAGGGGCGGAGCTGAGAAGTTACTGAAGAACAAACCTGTTGGTACATTCCTTGTGAGAGACAGACAATCATCGACTAACCCTGGATCTTATACTTTGACAATGAGGTAATTACACATCACAGCCTGGTCCTTATATAGGGATGCACCATTAGGAATGTGAGAGGGGGAGGGTCACATTCTATATACCATCAAATTTCCCTACAACAAGAGATCTATGCATGGAGACATGGAGACATAACCGGCGCAATTATATATTGCTGACAATATTAATTGCATCTGGGCCTTACTTGATTTATGATTTTGGTATTTATACTGCAATTTACATATTTATCTCCTTAATTTTGCAGAGACAAAGGCAATTTATGTCGGCATTACAAGATTGACACCAATCCAAGAAACAAAAAACTATCAATTTATGGTTTTGAGGTAATTAACATACCACTTCAATATTGTCAAGTTTGGAAATAAGATATCAAATGAATGTGGAACCCTTCAAACAATGAATAATAATATAAATTTCAAAATAATAATAATAATAATGATGATGATGATAACAATAATAATAAATTATTACTGTGCCTATGTTCTATACTTGTTCCTCAATTTTGATTCCAAGAAGCAGAAATTGTATATTTTGGTCATTTCCTTTTTTTCTTCCTTCCTTCATTCCTTCCTTTTCTTTTCCTTGTGGTAAAAGTTTTTTTTCCCCATTTCTAAAATTTTAAGGAATCACGCAATTTCTTCTCATTTAGAATAATCAGTTCGATAGCCTAGAGGGGCTGGTTGACTTTTTTGCAAGAAAACAAAAGAATGATTTGCATTTAAGACCATATGGACAAGTCACTGAACAAGGTAAACAAATAACTCAACCACAAGTCAACTGTCTTGCGCATGTGGTATACGACTCAATTTTTGTGGGAATGCACATGTTAAAATCAGGATTTTGTGCAGGTATTTTTTGTATGCATTAATTAGGCTAATCTAAGCGCTAAAATTTTATATCACGAGATATAGTTCTTATCAATAATCGGCAAGTGAACGACTGACTACACACCTCACATAAGTTGTGATGTCTTAATGATTCTATGTCGCTATGATTCAATTGTTAACGTGCAACTATTGCAGACACCTTCTCTATCCAGACAGTTACATTATGCAGACACCTTCTCTACCCTCCATCATGCAGACACCTTCTATACCTAGACAGTTCCATTATGCCACCTTCCATGCCCAGACAATTCCATTATGCCACCTTCTCTACCCAGACAGTTCCATTATGCAGACACCTCAGCCCAGACACCTTCTATACCCAGACAGTGTTCCATGTAGACACCTTCTATACCCAGACAGTTGTTCCATTATATGACAGTTCCATTACAGACACCTTCTATACCCATTATGCAGACACCTTCTATACCCAGACAGTTGTTCCATTATGCACCTTCTATACCCACACAGTTCATTATGCAGACACCTTCCCAGACAGTTGTCCATTATGCAGACACCTTCTCAACCCAGACAGTTCTATACCCAGACAGTTATACCCAGACAGTTCCATTATGCAGACACCTTCTATACCCAGACAGTTGTTCCATTATGCAGACACCTTCTATACCCAGACAGTTGTTCCATTATGCAGACACCTTCTATACCCAGACAGTTGTTCCATATACCCAGACAGTTGTTCCATTATGCAGACACCTTCTATACCCAGACAGTTGTTCCATTATGCAGACACCTTCTCAACCCAGACAGTTCCATTATGCAGACACCTTCTATACCCAGACAGTTGTTCCATTATGCAGACACCTTTATACCCAGACACATTATGCTATACCCTCAACCCAGTTGGTCCATTATGCAGACACCTTCTATACCCAGACAGTTGTTCCATTATGCAGACACCTTCTATACCCAGACAGTTGTTCCATTATGCAGACACCTTCTCAACCCAGACAGTTCCATACAGTTCCATTATGCAGACACCTTCTCTACCCAGACAGTTCCATTATGCAGTTCCTTCTATACCCAGACACCATTAGCCAGACACCTTCTATACCCAGACAGTTGGTCCATTATGCAGACACCTTCTATACCCAGACATGTCTATTATGCAGACACCTTCTATACCCAGACAGACACCGTGTTACCCAGACAGTTCCATTATGCAGACACCTTCTATACCCAGACAGTTGTTCCATTATGCAGACACTTCTCTACCCAGACAGTTCCATTATGCAGACACCTTCTCTACCCAGACAGTTGTTCCATTATGCAGTTATGCGACCTTCTATACCCAGACAGTTCCATTATGCAGACACCTTCTATACCCAGACAGTTCCATTATGCAGACACCGTCTATTACCCAGACATTTCCGTTTACCCAGACAGTTCCATTATGCAGACACCTTCTTCTCAACCCAGACAGTTCCATTATGCAGACATTTCCCTTTTATACCCAGACACCTTCTATACCCAGACAGTTCAGACACCGTCTATGCAGCAGACATTTCCGTTATGCGACCCCCTTACCCAGACAGTTCCATTATGCAGACACCTTCTATACCCAGACAGTTCCATTATGCAGACACCTTCTCAACCCAGACAGTTCCATTATGCAGACACCGTCTATTACCCAGACATTTCCGTTATGCGACCTTCTCTACCCAGACAGTTCCATTATGCAGACACCTTCTCTACCCAGACAGTTGTTCCATTATACCCAGACACCGTTATGCGACCTTCTCTACCCAGACAGTTCCATTATGCAGACACCTTCTCAACCCAGACAGTACCATTATGCAGACACCGTCTATTACCCAGACATTTCCGTTATGCGACCTTCTCTACCCAGACAGTTCCATTATGCAGACACCGTCTATTACCCAGACATTTCCGTTATGCGACCTTCCCCTCATATCCAATATCAAAAAGTTGGCAGACACCTTGTCTACCCAGACAACATATGTGAGAATCGTTGTCTTATTAGACATTTGTTATGCGACCTTCCCCTCATTAATCAGATTCACTGGTAGCATATGTGAGAATCGTTGTCTTATTATTGTTTGTTAATCAGATTCACCTTTGTACGAATGTATGGATGAGGAGATGTTTCAATATGAGATATACCCCAGGTTTGGAATGATGAGGAGATGGTTTCAATATGAAGAGATTGGTAGTGGGACCCCAGGTTTGGAATGAATTCACTATTTAAAATCACTGATAACTGTGTATCATGATGGTGATGATGATGATGATGAAGATGATAATGATGCTGATAATGATGGCGGTGGTAGTGAAACAAAAGATGATGTGGTGGTGGTGGTCGATGATTATGATGATGGTGGTGATAGTGATGGGGATATATCATGATGGTGATGATGATGATGATGATGATGATTATGTTGATAATGATGGCGGTGGTAGTGATTCAGATGATGATGATGATGGTGGTGGTGGTGGACGATGATTATGATGATGGTGGTGGTGAGGTTGGTGGATGATGATGTGGATGATGATGGTCGTGGTGATGATGGTGGATGGTGATAATGTGGATTAGAGTGGTATTTATGTTGACAATGATAACGTTTTTGAAAATCATGATGATGGTAATGATGGTAATAGTTTTAAAATGACCATAATAATGATTTTCATTTCCAGTAAATCGGAGTGAACAATCTCCATTCTACATTCACACTTTTGTCACTGTTCCAGACTAGAATTAGCAGTTATTCACTAGCAGAATTAATGTGGTCATCATTTTCCTTTGAAGGCGAAACTACAGCACCAAGTTCATCAAATATCTTATTTGCAGCGCGCCTTCCTCCAAAACCAAACCGCGCCTACCAGAACATACCAGGCAAATCTTCATCAGAACAAACTGGAGGAGATATAATCCATGCTGGCAAAAATGGCGGGAGCCGGCTGCCGCCACCCGAACCCCCGGAGACAACAACGACATATGAAAATATTGGGGACAAGAGCGGAAGTTTGCCGCCGGAACTTCCCAAACGTCAACCCCCAATGACTGGAGGAGGTATAATCCATGCTGGCAAAAAGGGCGGGAGCCGGCTGCCACCGCCACCCGAACCCCCGAAAACAACATCGAGATACGAAAACATTGGAGACATGAGCGGAAATTTGCCTCTATCATTCAAATCTACACCACATGCAGGAGAATACCAAAACTGCCCGGGAAAAGATAGCACTGTACCGGAACTTCCCAAACGCCAACCCCCAATGACTGGAACTTCAATGGACGATAGACGGAGCCTGCCGCAGGGCTATGGAAGTATTCTTTCAGGACATTCAGATGGACCACCACCTCTGCCTCAAAGACCAAGACCACATGGACCTGAATACCAAAATATGCGTGGTAAAAGAGGTACGTATAGCTGGCCAGGGTTCCTTGTTTACCTGGATTAAGACAAATCAACCCAACGTTTAAATCAGGAGGCGGGCCTTGTTGGAGTTCATTTCGTATGACCGGCTTTAAAAACGAATTAGTAACTGTAAGTGAACTCCTGGCTAAATCAGAGTTAATAGAGGGGACTATGGCTAAATCAACTGTTTATTTGAGAGAAACCCGTTCAACAGGGCTCATTATTGCGCCTCGCGAAACATAAGAGGTTATAAAGTGGATGGTCCGGTTTTCATTGGGCTCAAACTCAGCTATTTCCCTTGTATCGCGAAGGCTGGACGTTTTTATTGGTGTAAAAACCGTCGCACTGTGCTTACGCCTTTCAGAATATAAAAGTGCACGGTCCAGCTTTCGTTGGTCGAACCGAGTTCACGTACATTTTGAGAAACAATTTATGCAATGTTTTGGCGTGATTTAATGTCAAAAATCCACTGATCGCGATCCCAATGAAACGGTTGTAATGCGTTTATTGGTGTGTTTAGGTATACCAAGACAGATGTCTGAAGCCGAGTCACAACGATCGCGACCCCTTCTTAGCCGGTCGCATACCGTAGCAGAGTAGCAGATACAGATGCGTGAACAAATCAGCGAACTGCACATAGGATCATCAAGATAACTCATAAGATGAAATGCCTGGTTTTCACTGTGACGCAAGCACAAGAAACTTGTGTCGTGTAAATATCGGGCCGACGCAAGCATTAGCCTGCTTTGCAGACTCCATTTTAGTACGTTCGGAAAAAAGGAATCTGCAAATCAGGCTACGCAAGCATAAGCCTGAGCAAAAGGAAATGATTTTCTTATCCTTGTGCTTATATTTGCTTATAAAATTGCTTGTGCTTACGTTTGCGTCAGGCCGTTTTCATACTGAACAAAAAACCTTGGAAACCCTTCGCGCGCCCTTAAAAAAAACATTGGGATGTGACGGCGTAAGCCGGTTCGGAAAAAGCCGGCGGAACCTAAAATTTCTATCTGTTTCCGCGCGCTATATTTATTTGTTTTACAGGGTGGTTTCATCCCTTTTTGTAACAAAAAATCTGGGTCATATGATAAAATGCTTATTGACTGAGTTAGGTTGGGTCTGACGGGAAAATATTTGGCTCTTGGTCATTCAGCACGGACCTCGCCGTGCCAAATATTTTCATGTCCGGCCCTGACCCACTCAATCAATTTAAAGCCGCATGTCAATTCAAACAAAAGAATACAATGGAATGAGGGCGTACTGATGCTAATGTCTATTTCACGGGTTAAATGAAATCACTCTATAATGTATTCAAATCTAAGTTATGTAAAGACTTTCCATTTTTAATTATAGCTTTTTCGCAACAAGATTATTTAATTTAGCTGAAACTTCATTGAATAATTCTTCAAGGGTCTAATGTTAACTAGTTAAAATCTTTTTTTCGATACTCCAGAGGGAAGTACTATATTTTCATGAATCTTTAGAGGTGTCAGTGACGTCATCTACTCAACCCAACATTCAGCTCCATACATTTCTTTGTATTTTGTGAGTCAAAATATCTCAATGTTTTGTTCAGATAACAGCTTTGCATTGAAGACAACTGGTCAGATAATCAATCCTAAGCACAAATAATGTAAGAAAACTCCTTCACCCAAACTTTTAGCTTCATAGAAATAAAATAATTCAAGAAACTAAACACAAAGAAATGTATGGAGCGAAACTGTGTTGATTGTTAGGGTTGAGTAGATGACCTCACTGACACTTCTAAAGATTCATAAAAATGTAATACTTCCCATACGGGAATTTTGAGAAAACACATTAACCAGTAATTGTATGGCTCTTTGAGATTATTACTCGGGCCCTTCCGAAGGAAGCCCGAGTTATAAAATGCGTTTTCTTCTATCATTATTTTTCTTCGTAGGACACAAAATGTGAAGTATGTGATCTTATCGGTACAAAAAATGCGAAGTATGTGATCGTATCGAGTTCCAAGATTACTCAGCAGATAAGAAAGCAAGCTACACTCTGTCCCAAAATATATGCGGGTTCCCATCGAGCGATTACTTGAAGCATCCTGGATATATTCGAATTTCGACAGCAAATGAAATCCGAAATGAAAACTAAAACAGCCAAATAATAACGGAGAGCTTGGACTGAATGAAATTCCTAGTTCTGAATGGACTTTACGATGAGCCTATGTTGTATGGCGAAGTCGAGCCATCGATTACTTCCTTTTAAACACGATCATGCAATCATTGTTTTAACATGAGCAAGATCAATGTACGTCAAGTCTACGAAATTTGGGATCAGTGCTTGCTGCATGACTGCCGTCACGCCGTGGTTTCAAAAACCCGTTTAAAAGGTATCCAACAATAAAATGAAACACATTTCTGAGAAATATAATGATTGAAGTTTATTTTATTCCATGTTTGAAACATTCGGAAGGAAAAGGAATCGTAAAAATCGTACTTCAAAACTTCATCAAAGCAAATAGGCCGTCATCAACGCCACGGACTAAGCAAGGTCAATGTACGAAATTTGGGCATAACTTCGAACGTAACACTTTTATGTATCCAACTTGCAGGAAAGAAACGCTCCTCTCACATATGTCACACACGCTGTTCGTCATTGTGAAGAGTTTCGGACTGATTTTCGGACATTGAAGGCATGAATCCCGAAATTTATAGGCAAAGACACATGAGCCGTCTGAAAATCATTCGAGTTTCAAGATTATTCAGCAGATGCTATACATAGTCTCCCTCGTCACGCAACTGTCAGTCATTGTCAGGTCTCTCCTCACGCAACTGACATTGTTATAATTAAACTCACCGACCAACGCCGTACAACGGTCATGTATAACTCCATCTATTGACAGAAAGCTATATGTACAGAAGTCATGCAAACAGTCGAGCCAGTCGAGTTATTTTCAGTAACTCATGATGGATGTTTATTTTATTCCACGTTTGAAAAATTCAGAAGGAAAAGGAATCGTAAAAATCGTACTTCAAAACTACATCAAAGCATTTAAGGCAAGCAAGGTCAATTTTCGTAAATCGAGATCGTATAGCCCTTCATCTGGCAGACATATAGTCTCCCTCGTCACGCAACTGTCAGTCATTGTCAGGTCTCTCCTCACGCAACTGACATTGTCCTTTTCATAAGCCCGAGTGTACGCTCATTGAGCGTCTTGTTTCAGTGAAGTTTCAGCTAAATTAAACTTCGATCGATTTTCGTCTAGGTAGCACTTTAACATTCATCGTGTAAGAGGGCACCTGTAAGAGCATTGCGCCTTGTATAATGTTCCTAAAACGTATATATTATTATTACTCGGACTACCTGAAATTATGTTCGTAGTGAAAAATGAATGCATCACAGATGTTCATTAACTAGTGAACTTTAGTTCTTGGCTATATTTACGCTTTCATGCTCAAATATCGTCAATCTGATAGAAGAGAAAATCTACTCAGTGACACATAGATGCGCGTCGTGGTTTTATACGGCGATAAAACACTCTTGCTCTAAACTACACATAACTATCAATAAAAACAAACAAAAAACAATGGCGTCCTTTTTAAGTTCATCATGATATATTTTAACCCCAGTGCATTTCAATAGTGTTTGAAAATATAGTAGCCCGAGTGAACGCTAGTAGAGCGTCTAGTGAATATTGGTATATCATCATATTTTTAATTTAAAAAAAAAAAAAAAATTCAATTTTGTTTTTAATCAATAATTTTGTTTTAATTATCATCATCATTTTTATTATCATCATTTTATTTTTTATTTTTATTATCATCATCATATTATTTATTATGATGATTATTTCTCGTTATTATTTGGTTTCATGTTATCTTCATTACATTTTATCTTCTCTCCTGTTCAATTTCATTCCATTTTCTCTTTCATTGTCTTCCCCGTTTTTTAATTACTGTATTATTACTCGGGCCCAGGCCGCAGGCCGCCCGAGTTAGAAAATGCGGATTTCGGTAGTAGTAGTAGTAGTAGTAGTAGTTTTGTTCGGCTCCAAAATGACGAGTATGCGAGGTATTTAATCGTATCCGGAGTTTCAAGATTCTCCGCAGATTTGAAAAGATAAAGGAGACACAGGACTCAAGTAGATTATGAATCTTAGTTTTGAAAGCAGCTGTAGATCTTCAAGCTATTAAAAGGTCAGGATTCTAGTTCATCGTTCAATGACTAGAAGTGGTAAAAGGACTAGAAGCTCGCTTAAAATATATATTTAAACCAACGCGAGGCCGTTATCGGAACCATCTGACCTATGCAACCTCAAGACGTATCATGTTCGTACTCACCGGACTAATAGTCTCCCTCGTCACTCAACTGTCACTGATTGTCATGACGTCAGAGAAATTATATGTATTGAAGAAGATGTCCTTGTTTTATTCGACGTTCGAACCGTAACTCGAACCCGAACTCGATTCCAAACTCGACGTTTCGGGATCTGAAGCTAGAGAGGGGGCCTTTACACAAACTCATCAAAATCAAATCAATTGAACTCAAAGTCAAAAGGTAATCAAATGAACTCAAAGGCAAATCAAATGAACTCGACACATACATGTATATACATAGTCTCCCTCGTCACGCAACTGTCAGTCATTGTCAGGTCTCTCCTCGCGCAGCTGACATTGTCCTTGTTCTTCAACCAACTGGCATTCATTTTCAAGTACTTCCTCGAACAACTGACATTTTCCTTTTCACAATGCCCGAGTGAACGCTCATTGAGCGTCTTGTTATTAAAGAAGGAAGAAACATAATATTCTTAATCCGTCTGCTTATTCTGATAACCCGACGTTGCTATGGCAACATCTCGAGACGCCTACTTGTATTTATTTTACTCTCCGAAATCAATGCGAAATATTCGATTTCTGTTTGACATCAGTCCAAGTCGATCAAAGCCCGATGACGTCATGGTTTGATCAAGGGATGTTTGGATTGCAACTATAAAGGCAGCTGAACACTGGTCCTTAGTTAATCGGTAATTTATTCCAAATATAACTTGTTACTGGGGTCATTTCACGAGGCTACCAGCTCTAGCGGAAGGTACGGCGACTATACTCGCAATCTCCAACGCTCCTCATCGCGTTCGCTCGCTACAAACTGATCAATCCTTGCCGTGACTAGATTAGTCTACAATGACAGACCTATTTAGCTGCTCAAGGAAGGAACCCATCGAAAACTTCTACAACATAGGAAGAGAACTTGGACGGTAGGTCGCGCGAACATTTCTTTCTCGATTTGTGTTGCAACTGTATGGTAACGAAATGGCGTCCCAAGTGATTGCCTCTCATGCTGAACCACTGAAGTGTTCAAAATCCTTCGGGCCGCTAATCCATTTGCCACGGTGGATTGAACTGAACTGGAATTTAATCAGTCGGGATCGAAGTAGAAGAGGTGTACATTGAGTGTTAGCAATATTAAACAGTGAATTAAAAAGACTTTTCGATGATCTGACATGATTGTGTATGGTTGCTTCACAGTGGGGCTTCGTCTGTGGTGAAGATTTGTGAACAAAAAGGAACCAAGAACAACTATGCCGTGAAAGTGATGAAAAAGAACGTAAGTTCAGATTACTGTTTGATTTGCGTCAATGCTTCTGTGTTTACTTGTTGAAAATTGACTGTAAACGGACCATTTCTCTGTTATTGGAAACAATTTAAGGCGGCAGTACGTGGTACATACACTAAACGTTATCACAAAGCGGGCTTCTTTAATACTCGTACATAAGTTGTTCGCTGTGGTGTTGCACTTTTAGTATGCTTTGATTTAAGATGACTCTGTAAAGTGTCGGCATGATACTAATGAAAAGCACATAAAGCTTTGAAATTCAGGCGTTTATGTTAACGCTTACAGGCAAAACCCTCGTATCACTTTTGAGCCGGAGAAAAATAAACATGTCAAAAAATCTCATTATCATCGAGCGCGGCGCGCGGAGGGAGTGAGTTCTCCAAAATTTTCAAAAATGTCCAAGAGAATGGAGTTTTTAAACTTCTCTAAAATCTCTTCATGAGATATATGACCCAAACGTAAGGTTTAGGAACGGTCGGTCGGCTGTAGAGTACAATTTGAACTTTTGAAAAGTGTGTGTACGTGCGGCGAATTAAAGGACATAAATAGAAGAAGATGATAAATCTAACACTTGAATAGCTTTTGGTTTAAAAATCTGCCCAATTTTAATACAATGTATAAAATTATCATAGAATGGGAAATCAAAATATATGGATGATAAAAATGGGAAATGAACAGGAAAAATAGAATAGTAGGTTTTGGAAATTAAATGGGAGAGAATGATGTATTTATTTACTAAACTTTCATCAATAAATGAAATAAACAATATAATATATAATTATATGAATAAAATTATAAATTAATAAATAATTGGAGAAGGGCACACAATAATAATTGTGCCCAGGTACTAAAATAACTAGAATAAAATATGACAAGATGATAACGATCAATGCTCTTGAAATGTCAACTGTCTATATATATAGTCCTTCATATAAACAGGTGAGCAATCTCCCCACACATATATTGAATTATTTTTTGAGAACTTTTTTGGAGTACATTGTATACTCAATAACTAGGGAACTCCTGAAAACCACTCTTACAAAGTGACGGAGGCCTCCTCTCAAGACATTTATTATTATTTTTATTAATTTGATACATTGTACATGTACAAGGACTTTTTCCCCACATTAATCACCCTTCATATAGTAACTGTAATATCAATTGGCACCATGCATTGGTGTGTTACGTTATACTGGGAAATTAAGGCTCATAAATCATAATGTAAAAATAATAATGAAGTAACAGTACATGTATATTCAAAAATACATTGTCCCAGGTGCCTTTTATTTATTATTCTATTTTTTCAAGATCCGCCCATAAGGCAGGTGTTGTACAATAGGACACGAAGTCCCCTTTAAAATACAATACACCACGTCCCACCCAATAAGAAGATTACCCAGTATACCCGACCCCTGATGAATTCCCAATATGAAAAAAATATATGAAAAATTAATATAATTATATGAATATAAATTCACTTAAGGTGAAAAATAAGCTATAAGCCTTGCATTTGTACTCTTATAGATGCAGTAAAAAGTTTCTAATTAATAGAACTTTCAGTAGAAATGAAAATAATGTAAAGCTTATGACGACTACAAATGTAGTCAATTACATAATTATGCATACAGTACCCAATTTGAAAATACAATTTGAAAACACAATTACCGTTAATGCACTTGCTTTAAGGAGAGTATTAAAAACTTTGCATGTAACAACAACCATGAGTCTGACAGATTATTATATTATACAGTTTGTAAGTACTTTATATTGAAGTGTTACAATATTATTTTTTAAGTTTAATGTGTTCTATATAATTCTTCTGTTATTTACGGTATCTGTTGGAACATAACTTCTTTTGCAATTAAAATTATAAAATAAGAAAAGGACATGTAACTGTGTGTAATAAGTATATATATGTCAATGTAATTAGATTGTCTACAATTGAAAAATAAAAATAAAAAAAATTATAAAAAAATTAAAAAATTAAAAATAAAAAAAATAAAAAAAATAAAAAATAAAAATTCTTTTGCAAATATTATTTTTTAAGTTTAATGTGTTCTATATAATTCTTATGTTATTTACGGTATCTGTTGGAACATTACTTCTTTTGCAAATATGTGTTCAAATTAATATTGTTTTTTCAGGTGGACAGGAAGATAATTAACACCGAAATTGGAATACTCTTAAGGCTCAAACACCCTAACATTGTAAGCTGTTCATTATCATGATTGATGCTAGTCTCCCTCACAGCTCTTTTTAGGGTTGTCACACAACACTCTCACCCTAGCATTGTGGGATGAGAGCCTTGCATGACGGCCCTGAAACAGCTGTAATGGAGACTAGCTGAGACTAGGTTGATAAACAACTCAATTTAAGTACAGTAACATGTCTACAACAATAATAAATTGTCATACAGTCATTCTCAAAAAGGTTGTCCAGATGAAATACTACATTGCTACAATAAAGTCACATGATTCGTTATGTTTTCAATTACTGAACGCGGAACTGCGAGTTGATACCAGCGGCATTACATTCATTTCTCACAACGCCATGTACTCTTGCATCTCAAATTATAATTACACGCGAGGAAATTGATTTGCATAGTGAATCACATGACTTTATTGTAGTATTGTAGGCTTTTCATCTGGACAACCTTTTTTAGCCTGCGTTTCATCCGAACAAACCCTCGTTTAGTCCGTCTGCATAACAGCGACCAATAACGTGTTCTGAGACCCCCAACGGTCTTTCTGGATTTATAAAGTAGATGCTGATTGGCTCGAGTTGATACCAGCGGCATTACATTCATTTCTCACAACGCCATGTACTCTTGCATCTCAAATTATAATTACACGCGAGGAAATTGATTTGCATAGTGAATCACATGACTTTATTGTAGTATTGTAGGCTTTTCATCTGGACAACCTTTTTTAGCCTGCGTTTCATCCGAACAAACCCTCGTTTAGTCCGTCTGCATAACAGCGACCAATAACGTGTTCTGAGACCCCCAACGGTCTTTCTGGATTTATAAAGTAGATGCTGATTGGCTCGTGATGATGCTCGTTCTAACGCGAATTCTCATTGGCTCCTTAGCTCGATCCAGTCTCTTGTACCGGATGTTTTGAACTGTCGACCGTTGTGATTTGACTGATTTGAATATTGATCGATGGATTGTAAAATGAACTTACAACAGACCCCACAACAGACCGTATTTTATTCTTTGTAGTCGAAGGAAAGGCAACATGCAACGTCCGTCTAGAACTTCAAACTCTTTCTCTGCTTCCTTCGTCATTTAAAAACACTTCAGATGGCCATTATATGTGTGTAGTCTGAGTATGTGTTTCCGATCTTGTAATTGAAGAAACATATATACGTCTCCCGTAACAGAGTAGAGGTCACAAGCACTGTCACGAGGCCTTCCATATTGAGGATGTCCTATCGGCAATTAACATTGGAATATAAGAGTTTTTCCACAGCCCATTGACAAGCTTACGAATACATTTCCACTTTCGAAGAAAGCCGTTTATAGATCTTGTACTTCAAATAACACGTGAACAGTGAAATTCGAGCAGGTCGAGAGCCAATGAGAATTCGCGTTAGAACGAGCATCAGCACGAGCCAATCAGCATCTACTTTATAAATCCAGAAAGACCGTTGGGGGTCTCAGAACATGTTATTGGTCGCTGTTACGCAGACGGACTAAACGAGGGTTTGTTCGGATGAAACGCAGGCTAACCTTTTTGAGAATGACTGTATGTGTATTTGTATAGGTAATGGCATGGTTTGTAGTGATATTTGGGATAAATACCACTGGTGATATTTCAAAATTGTCAACACAATTTCATGAGCCGTAGACGAGTGAAATTTGTGACAATTTTGAAATATCATGAGTGGTATTTATCCCAAATATCACGTACAAAACATGCTATTCAATGTTTATAACATGAACCTAAGAAAATACTGCAATTTTGATCAGTTTGTAGTTTTACCATGAACTAATGGAAAATGCTCTCAAGTAAAAATGTTCATAATTAAATAACAAATGAAGAAAACAGAAACAAGAGGTTTCTAAGGCTTTATTTTTTACCTTTTTCAACAATAATTCTTTCACTGCTCGATCTAAAGCAGGAAAACCTTTAGCACGATCAACAGTCGATTGTTTCTCGCTGATTTAGTCTCAGCCAAAGAAACTTTCCTGATTTGTCAACAATACATGTATATCCATGTTGATGTACTTTTTGAATTTGTTGTTCTTGAGAATTTGTTTCTATAGGTATATTTCAGCTTTTTTAGTGAGAAAAACTCTGTCAGGTTTATCCGCCATCTTGGATTTGAATGTCATGCTTGGTGCTCAAACAATGGTTACCATGGTGATTTTGAAATACCACTGCTGAGAGCTTGAAATTATTTACCACTATTATGCTGAAATACCACTCCTCTCAGCCAATCGAATTGCAGGATTTTCTTAGTTCATGTTATAATAAACATAGCGTCATTGCTGCAAATTGTTTAAATATAATCTTGACGTGCATGTATTTATTTATAATGTTACCACTTTATGTCCTTTTTTGTAGATTCAACTGAAAGAAATATTTGAATCAAAATCGCAACTGTTTATGATTCTTGAGTTGGTTACTGGGGGTGAACTGTTTGAGAGGTATGGGATATTTAAATCCAGTAATAATAATAATAACTAGATGCTCTACTAGCATGAAGTCAGGCTTCTGACTGATATGTAGCCTATTTGAACTAAATATAGATATCTTATGCCCCGTTCACACCAAGGCTGTGGCATGTGTTAAAGTGGTTTAACTAAACAGGTCTAGAAAATTAACTACAAACTCCACACAACATTTGGCACAAAACTGCTGGTAAACTCAGTCCTTAACCTTTGTGTTGCATAGTATAAATACCAGGTAGTTTGATTCTTGTGAAATTAGATGCTCTCAGATTATAGAAGCTAGAAAAACCCAGTTTAACTAAACTTGTAGTTTGGGTGTGAATGGGGCATTAGTGCGATTAAAACAGTGTTTGGTCGCTCGTTGCGTGACTCAGTAGAACATGCTTTCCTTGCAATTTACTGAGATTTCACAAACTCAGTGAATCATGAATGACAATGACATAAATTTATATGGTACCAAAAATATATCCATGCAAATACAAATACTGTATACATAAACTAGACATCGCAGAGTGTCTTTAAGTATTAAACAATATTTGGATGAACTGTTAATATGGGTAAATTACCTCGGCTCGGTGTCTGAAAACCTCACAACTGACGTAATTGCATTTTTCTCTTCACTGCGTGTATCAATTAACTCACTTCGTTCTAAGTTCTAAAGATCTCTAAACCCTTTGCAGTACTAGTACTGGATTGATACATCCATATCTCTATGAATTACCGGTATTGTGGTTATTTTGAAAGCAAGACGACATAGCCTTCCTCCAACAAGGTTTGTGGAGAGTGCGATGTCTCGTGTTGATGATACACCATGTTGTTAGAGCCTTTGGTGATTATCTTAGCAGCCGACACAGGGCGCATGCGCTGTAGAACCCAGTTTGCGAAATAGGTAAAAAAGTTCAGATTTTCACATCACTATAATCGCCGAGGTCCCATACAGCCGCAATTTATCGGAAATCCTTGACTAATACCTTTATAAGCTCATGAGATATAGCTTACAAAAAATGTGTCTCCGTTTATTGATAAATTAACCCGTTGCGTTTTTATACGGTCCTAAGTCTTCAAGCTCTGCAAAAACACTTTACAAAACAAGTTATAACTTTCGAAGGAAATTGAATATAAAATTCGGAGACACCTTTTTGAAGAATATTTATCTCACAAAGTGTCTACCAAATTTCAGCTAAATCGGATAAAATCCCTTTGACCCGGAACTCAAAATGTGCGCTTGATTCATGCCTATTTTGTTTCCGAAATAAAAGTCAAAAGAGTTTTCAATTCAAGTGGCGCCTTTGTTTACACAAGTGTTGATAATCCACCACAAATATGTGATCCAATACCTGATGACATATGATTGGCATTCATAAGAAGATCACCTTACAGTTCTAGCAAAATTTCGGTCAAATTTCACGGGTCTCGAAGTCTTGTTTTTTCGCAAAAAGCTGTCTCAGAGTCTCGAATTTTGAAAACAAAGGAAATCTGCCATGTCTCTGAGTCTTGCAAAATCTCGCCTTGACCATTCGACACCCCTCTTTAAACATATCTATGTGTATGGTTGTAGAGTTGTAGAGAGAGGATTTTACAGTGAAAAGGATGCTGCTGAAGCTGTGAGACAGATCCTTGAAGCTGTTGGGGTGAGTATTCAGATACCAGTTTGTATTTCATTTTTACTCAAATATTTTTGAATGTTAAAAAAGTTTGACTTATAAAATGAATCGTGCAAAGCTTAAATCTAGACAACATAGTAGATCATGACCCATAATCATCTAAATCTTCAGTAAGAGATTTCAATCCAGTTAACAATCAGCATTAATAGGCGACTTGCATGATGACGTTGTTTTACTACAAGTACCAGAATGCTTTGGGAATTTTCTTTCTTATTCAGATTTTTATTCCCTCGTGAGAATAGTAAGACAATTGGTGCTAATTAACTAACAAAAGAAAATGGGCAAAGCATTCTGGTACTTGTAGTATATGACGCCATCATGCAAGTCGCCTATTGGCTGTCTCTGCTGGTGTGACACTTCAACAGATCCTGAAAGTGCACCCATTGTGTTTTTTGAGATTAGAGGGATTAGACAGCCAGGGACTATGCTCTAAAAACATCAGTATTATTAATTTGTTTGCTTTGACATGTAAATTATTCACAGTTCAAGTCCAGGTTATGTTGTTGTTGTAAGCTCATTAATGTTGATTGGTTTATGTGGGTTTTTTTTAATTACAGTATCTGCATAGTAATGAGATCATTCATAGAGATCTTAAGGTGAGACAATGGACCGAATGCAATAATGGCGTCCAATTTCAATTGCCATTGTTCTGGACTGACTAGCCTCTCATACAGGTGAAAATGCTTTTGTGTTTCCACATGAACACGAGGCTAGTCAGTCCAGAACAATGGCAATTGAATTTGGACAACATTATTGCATTCGGTCTATTGAAATACTTTAACAGTGTTGTTTGTTGATCATTATATTGTTGTTAATAATATTATTACTGTCAAAATCAATCAATCAATTTATAGCTACTATAACTACTATCAATATATATAGCTAATTGCATAATCGTTGTCGGGTTGAAAATCATAAATCATAGAAGCTGAGACCGCAAGGATGGATGTGAAATCAGTTCATGAGCTACATTACATACAGATATATTCAATGTTCTCATAGTTTTGAAGGTATATGAGCTATTTAACTAAGATCCTACAAGTCTGGATAAAAAGGTCGATGATTTGACGGTGTTATTTGAGAGTTTTAATTTCCCAGAATTCCTTTTGGTCATAGCTTTCATGATTTTCAACCCGACAACGATTATGCAATTAGCTATACATGTATATCTACAGTATAATATGTACATCTATACACCAAATTGGAGAATCATAATAATGCCAGGTTCATAATCATAGAACATAGACGTTGAGACCGAAATAGCTTACGGGAAATATGTTAATAGATGTAGATGCATTATTGACTATATTACATGTTTTGCAATCAGAATGCAAAAATGCATAGTTGCATCTAATTAACATATTTCCCATAAGCTATTTCGGTCTCAGCTTCTATGTTCAATGATTTTGAACCCGACTGATTCTTCAATTTGGTGTATTTTGATAAAATGTTGATGTTTATATACCACACCCCTTCAGACAAGTGGTCGACAAACATGTCATACTTCAAACCCCTGAGGTCTGGGTTCTGATAGGGGTGTCCCGCTGGAGTCCCTGAACCCTGTTCAAGACAGATCGATAAAAAGTGGACCCTATCTAAGACTCCAGCTGGGAAATTATAACAGTTATTTGACAACTTAGTAAGACTCTAAAAAGTGAAAATTATGATCCTTGTCAGAATAGACCTTATGCATAATGACGTAATGTGACTACAACTACCAGAATGCTTTGCAAATGTTCTTTTTTTTTTCTAGATTTGTATTCGCTCGTGAGGTAATTCATTCAGTTGTGAATTATGTAATTCGTAGTTTTAGCTGCCAAGTAATGTTTAATAAACAGTTCACAATTCACTAAGACAAAGGGTACTAATTATCTCACGAAAGAAGATGCACAAAGCATTCTGGTAGTTGTAGTCACATTAAGTCATTATGCATAAGGTCTATTACAGACCCTATTATTCAAGAAAATTTAGGGTGAAATTTAATAGAATGCATACTCTATCTAAGACCAAAACCTCAAAAACCATACCCTATCCAGCAGCACATGCCCATATAGCAAATATATGGGAGTACTCCCCTGGGTTCAAACCTGACCCAGAAACTGCCAAATCCAACAAGAGAACTGTCACACTGGTTCTCCTTCTTTCCACGGACTAAGGACTGGAATATGTACCTGCAGTGCAGTCCTCAGACCATATTACAAGTTCTTTAATAGTTTCCCTTTGTTATTTCGTCAATTAAAGAAATGTATAAGCTTACATAGTTCATAACGCAAGCAATTTTACCTTTTTTCTAGCCTGAAAACCTTCTCTATGCGGACTCCACCGACGCCTGTCCTTTGAAAATAGCTGATTTTGGACTGTCCAAAATGCTGCTTGGTGACTTTGGCACAAGTACTGTGTGTGGTACACCAGGATATTGCGGTACGTTATATATGTATTTACACTCGTTTTTGAGCTTCACTGCATGGATGTAACATGGCGCACGCGTGACCACAGGAATCCCAAGACGTGGTCACGTGATATCGCGCGTGTGCGCGGTAGACTAAGGCCCCGTGCACTCGTATCCGGATATCTTTGAATCCGCTACTTTTTCGATGCGGATTAAAACAAATTCGCGTCCACGCGTAGCGTATTCGAATCGAATTAGCCCGTCCACACGTACCCGGTTATATTTGAATCCGCAACATTTTCGATGCGGATTGGCCTCTCGTCCACACGTATCCGGTGAATACGGTCGATGAATCCGCATCTTTTTGAATACGCTCTCCAGAGTGGATTTTTTTGAATACGCTAGTGTTGTGAATACGGCCTCGTGTGGACGGTCGAATCCGTCACGGTATCGGATCCAGTCTTTACCGCGCGGATTCATCGACCGTATTCACCGGATATGTGTGGACGGGAGGCCAATCCGCATCGAAAAAGTTGCGGATTCAAATAAAACCGGATACGTGTGGACATGGCCTTAATACGCTGCTTTATTGGGCCGCATCTGAGTCTTCCAACACTACATCAAAGAAGAGAACAACAGTGCCGTTCCTTATAGATATTAAATGAGTCTATAAATTGAACAAAGTCGAAGTCGTTCGAAGATCTTTTGCCAATGTCCTCTTCGTCTATCAATTAATTAAAAGCGAAACAGCAGTTTGTTTTTCACACCCTGACGAATGTAAGACAAACGAAGAGATATGATGAGTGGATTGATCAAGGACTGAAGATGGACGAAAGTAGCGGAAATTGGCTGTGCACCGTACTTGAAATCATCCGTAACATCTTTTCCTTTCGCTGTTTGTATGATTATAGTCAAGCAGGGGCCGTAAAAGAGAACTGATGCAATCACTAACATACCCATGGCGAAGGTACGCTTGTATTCCAGCTGGAGTCTGTTTTGCTGTTCTATAGCTTGTTCTACTTGTTCCTCTTTCTTGTTTGTCTGTTTCACCGCGGCTGTTCGTGCGGCGATGGCTCGTCGTTGACGATGGGCTGTCAGGTGCACTTTGGTTGTGCAGAAGAAAATGACGAAAAGTTCCAAAATCACGAAAACAAAGCATGGGACCTTGTTACTTAAAAGCAATCCCAGTAACGGAGCCGGTGCAATGAACACCCAGACGATGGCTGCTGCAATCATTAACTTCTTGTTGGTAATTGTCGTTGTGTAGAAGAGCGGGTGTTCGATGGCCAGGTATCTTTCCATGCTCGTCATCATGAGAGTACACGGTGTTGTCAGAGCACAACACAGTAAACTAGAACTGAAGTAGGCGGTGAATTGACGGCACGTTGACGAGCATTCTTGCAGTAGGCAGGCAAGCCACCAAAGAAACAGAGGTACTACCACCAGGCCAACCAGGAGATCCGTAACAGCCAGTGCAACAAGAAAGAAGTTGTAGGTTACTGATCGGAGATGTTCATCTTCCAGTATCGTCCAAATGATCAGCAAGTTAATGAGGACCGTTGGTGGAGCGGCGATGCCGTTGACGACAGCGAGAAAGATCCAAGTTGTCCTGAGTGAATCTGGAAGGTTTGTTATGTGGTTTTGATCAAAGTCTGGTGATATCAAGCAATTATTGGCTATGCTGCTGCTGTTGGTAGAGTCAGTGGCCATGGCATACAAGAACTACATGTATGAACGACAGATTTCTAAAATTAGTCTTGGGCTAATTCCCTTGCATGCAAGGAAATGATGTTGACAACACTAGATCTCGCAAACTTATGAAAACGTTTTGTTGGCCAAAACAAAGTGCAAATGTACAATGCTCGCTAAAAGCTTTATATAACAATAGGAATTAGTTCATTTTCTTGACTAATACCCAACCTAATGCTTCACTGATAGCAAACGCCAGGTGAACTTGGCAATTTTCTTGCCGGTTTCTTGGATTCCTCATTTTATAGCCCCTCTCTCCCTACGAGATTCAGTCAAAATGATTCAGTCACAAATCAATGAAAACTCAGTAATAAAACGAATAATATTTTTTCTCGTGACGCCGGTTTTGGTTAATATTCCTGCGCTTTAGAATGAACTGTGGCCAGCCTACGCGTGTGTGTTAGTAATGGCTAGTATAACCAGTTTGATCAAATTGTCTTTTGTCCTTCTACAGCACCTGAAGTTCTTCTAGGAAAGAAGTACGACACAATGGTCGATATGTGGGCTGTTGGTGTAATAGCATATATTCTGTAAGTAATTTCCAGCTGACGTCCTTTAACTCCCCCAACATAGCGTCATGCGAAGTGAGGCCACTTTCTCAAAATAATCTAGCACAGCGTTGATTCATGCCCCGTTCACACGGTACCGGACGAATTTTTAAGCGTTCAAAAAATTGACCAGTACACACGTACGTTCACACGGAACCGTCTCTTTAATTGTATACAATTTTGTATATAATTTTTGGCCGGATAGCACAGTTCCGTGTGAACGGAACGCCTAAACGTACAACTTTTTGAAGGTTAAAAATTCGTCCGGTGCCGTGTGAACGAGGCCTCAATTCTATGATTTGTCTAGACTTTGTGGCTTCGAACCATTTTTCGATGAGCGTGGTGACCAAGCAATGTTCCAAAGAATACTCAAATGTGATTATGAGTTTGTGTCTCCTTGGTGGGATGAAGTATCTGATAGTGCCAAGGTAAATGCTTCAGTTTAAAATATTATTTTCTTGTGAGTTGTGAGGAGGTAGGGAGAGAGGGGCTATAAAATGAGAGGGTGCGATGGTTTCATGGTTTCATGGTTGTGAGGAGGTAGGGAGAGAGGGGCTATAAAATGAGAGGGTGCGATGGTTTCATGGTTGTGAGGAGGTAGGGAGAGAGGGGCTATAAAATGAGAGGGTGCGATGGTTTCATGGTTGTGAGGAGGTAGGGAGAGAGGGGCTATAAAATGAGAGGGTGCGATGGTTTCATGGTTGTGAGGAGGTAGGGAGAGAGGGGCTATAAAATGAGAGGGTGCGATGGTTTCATGGTTGTGAGGAGGTAGGGAGAGAGGGGCTATAAAATGAGAGGGTGCGATGGTTTCATGGTTGTGAGGAGGTAGGGAGAGAGGGGCTATAAAATGAGAGGGTGCGATGGTTTCATGGTTGTGGGGAGGTAGGGAGAGAGGGAGAGAGGGCCCTCTCTTCTACAAAATGGCGGACGCTTCTAACTTCTACTTCTGGGTGTTACTACGTAGTACGCAGTTGATGTAATATATTCATAAAAATATAATGAATAATACATAAAACAAAAGATAGAACGACAATAGAATACAATAGATTCTACTGAATATCATTTACATCAACTGAGTGCTACTTATAGTTTTTTCCTTCTACTTCTCGAGCGTCCGCCATTTTGAAAATAGCAAGAAGAGAGGGCCCTGGGGACGAAGTTGCTTTCAATGCGAATTAAAAATCACTAATTCGCTAGAAGTAATTTTTCTCTCTATCAGTCCCCGATGCATTTGTTCTCATTCCTTACTGACCAGTAGTGACTGTTTGTGTTGCAGGACCTTGTATCTAAATTGATTGTTCTAGATCCTAAGAAACGATTCAGTGCTAAACAGGCCCTCCAGCACCCATGGGTAAAAGTACGTATGAATTTATTTTTGTTTTATATGACGTAAAAACACCTCATCAAAAAGAAAGTTTCAAAGCACTATGCTAGTCCATAGACCTTTTCACGGATAGACCGGAAGTAGCTGAACGGAGTGCATTCTGGTCTAGATTCGGCACAAGCACAACAATCCAGGCGCCATATGGGCTGCAAAAATGACACGAAATACTCCTTGACATGTGGCATAATAACCCATCTAAGATTAGTAAAATATAGTAATCTCTAGTAAGTACATTATACAGTGTACGACGTATAATTTTCATTTGATGCTATTCAAATTGCCGTTATACACAAAGAAACGAAGAAAAATAATAAAACGAACCTAGCTTTCTCGATATCTCGTGTCATTATTGCAGCCCATCATGGTACACCGAGGCATGATGAAATGAGTTTGTTTATGTTCTTCCGGAGTTCTTCGATCCAAAATGGCGCTCAGATTGTTGTGTTTGTACCGATTATAGTCCACAATGCATTGCGTTCGGCCACTTCCGGTCTATCCTCTTCCCAAAACAGATGACTTCAAAAACTCATTAATTTTCACGAGGTAAACAGCCAACCAGGTGCCCTCAATTTGGTCACATGATGGATACCCCGGAAAGTCCGATCTTGAGTACTTTTGAATGATTTCAAGTCCGCTCTAGAGTACTTAGAAATATTATTTCAAGTTCTAGGACTGGAAATATCAGTTCAAGTCCTTGGAATAGAAATATCATATAAATCAATAACTAAATTTCTGAAAACTATTTCAATTTTAACTTGGACACAAGTAACATGTTATTTGTCTTAAAAAACTGGGAATGCATGATTTTTAACTGCTTAAAAAACGCATTTAATAATTTCATAAACTCGCTACGGCGGGATTCGAACCCGGAACACTCCATTGCTAATCCCTTTACTTACCACTATGCCATCAGTTAGTTGGGTATCACGGAATTTGATTCACCTTTATCTTGGCATTCTTTTAATGCGCCTTGAATATTGTTTTTGTTTAATAAACAAATACAAAACTATTGCCATTTCAATAAACAAATTCCTCCCGAATAATTAATTCGTTTTAGAAGTAGTTCAAAGGCCTCCGATTCGCTCATTGTCGGCCTTTAAACATTACTTCGTTGCCAGGGACCAAAACCGGACATAACGTATGATAAGCCTGATATGACGTATTGATATCAAAACCGGATATGACATAATTGATACTAGCATAATTAGCATTGATGGCTCACCAATAATGTGTATGGTCTTGTCTCTTGTTAGGGAGATAACGCACGCCGCGACGACATGGAAAAGACGCGCCAAAAGTTAAAGGAATTCAACGCAAAGAGAAAACTAAAGGGGGGTATGCTCGGAGTAATGGCAGTGGCCCGCAAAGGCACAAAAAAGCTAACCAAACAAAAGTGACCAACTAATGTTACTGTAGCAGCAACGTATACTGTTTGATCCTGGTAGAGTCATTAATGACGTCACTTTCTGTGGATGTCGAGTGGACTGGGACTAGTTTATTGTTTCATACAAACATGTATTGGATACATACGACAACTACCTACCTTGGTACGGCCATGAAAACTACGAACAAACTTTGTCTTATAAAACATGTAATTTGACACTTTGTGTTTGGCTATTTAGTTCATTCAGTGATAGAATATAGTAATTTCAGATCATAAAGAAAGTAAAAGTATCAATATTAACTGTGTTGTGTATTTATATATTATATATTGATTAATATTTTTTTATTATGGCCTTGCTCGTTTGGTGTACACCTACTGATACAAAGTAAACTATTCGTCAAGAACGGTGTTCGTCAGCTCCTCCGATCCCTTCCTTATTTGGTAACGAAATTCCATATTTGGTAGGTGGGTATTCGGTTTACTCGTTCATCTCCAATCCCTCGAAATGGATGATCAGTCGGACGTCAATCAAACAACATGGGCGTGTCCAGATTTTAACCAATCATAGCAAAGCTAGTTTGATTGACGTGGGTCCTCTGGATTGGATTTAAATTTGTCGGAAATCGTGGTTATTTTCAGGGGTGCACTTCAACGATAATTAACGCTTGTAAGTACCGATATACAATATGAGCGGCCGATCTGTATGGGATTTACGAGAAAATCCAAGTTAATGCTGAATGAGGACGAATCTCTTGCCGATTTACAGATGTCTGCTACGCTTATGATTTCTATTGTATTTCCCTCATTAATTATTCATGATTCGATAATGACTTTTACATGTTGCTTATCATTTATGGCAATCATTTTAAATCCTGATTTTCGTCTCGATTTCCAGTTTTCAATATTTTAGACAAATTGAATGAAATAAGCCCATCAATTATCGGCTCTATAGCATAACAGATACAGCATATGTACAAGTTATATTTTAAAACTAATAACTATCACAGACGTTCCGGTACCAGAACTATGGATGTATCAAACAAAGAAAGCATTCAATAGAGTTTTAATATACAAATTTAACTCCAACCGCATTACAATAGTTTTACCTTTTATAATAGTGTCTAGGCATGATTATGACCAATGCTAACTAAACTACTTTTAGATGTCGTAGAGCGAGAGATTCATATGAATGGACTCTCAGACCCCGTGTCAGAAGTACAGTCGTTTTCGTATAAGTGGGAAACCTATACCGTGAAACCTATACCGTGACACTCAAATGGCTTCCTTTCTGAACCAATCAAACAGCGTGCAGATAAACCCACGACACTCAAATGGCTTCCTTTCTGAACCAATCAAACAGCGTGCAGATAAACCCACGACACTCAAATGGCTTCCTTTCTGAACCAATCAAACAGCGTGCAGATAAACCCACGACACTCAAATGGCTTCCTTTCTGAACCAATCAAACAGCGTGCAGATAAACCCACGACACTCAAATGGCTTCCTTTCTGAACCAATCAAACAGCGTGCAGATAAACCCACGACACTCAAATGGCTTCCTTTCTGAACCAATCAAACAGCGTGCAGATAAACCCACGACACTCAAATGGCTTCCTTTCTGAACCAATCAAACAGCGTGCAGATAAACCCACGACACTCAAATGGCTTCCTTTCCGAACCAATCAAACATCGTGCAGATAAACCTACGGCCACCCCGTAGCACTCAAATGGCTTCCAGATGCATCTTACGGTACCGTGACTTTCCCACTCATACGAAAATGCCTCTAATTCTAGCCCGCGATAGTCTTTCCAAGAGAACAATGGAAATAAAGAACGCCCTTACACAAACAACCCGTAATAATGTTAAGACGTTAGAACAGATAAGAGTGATGGCACTTAACCCGTGAAACAGATATTAGCCAAGTAGATATTACTAGACACTAATTCCATTGTTTTCTTTTGTTTTGATCTGACTATTAGTCACTAACTATTAGATTTTGTTTCACGGGTTAAGTGCCATCGAGTGGTTTTCATAAACCCGTGAAACTTATTTAGCACTACTTCACTCTAATTCGTTTGTTTTCTATAGTGTTTATCTGACTTTTACATTCTAATTAATACACTTTGTTTCACGGGTTAATGAAAACCACTCGATCGGTTCGTTAAAATAGTCCAGAAATCGTGGGATCCTAATGTGCCCAACAGGAATAACTAACAGTAACAATTATAAAACACAACTGACTTCTCGCGTACAGTGATACAACTAGATTAAAGATGGCGGCTGACCATTTTACCACAATCCTTTGCGAATCTATAAACACGTGCTCACAAGAATTAAATGAGCTCAAGGAGTGCTAGCCAAATGGAAGGCCCAATCACAATGATAATGGGGGAAAGAAGACTAAATGTTAAAGCAGTGCTGGGCAAATGTGTGACCACAAATGGTGTCTTCCAAATAAAATGCAGGAGAAACTATGACTCCCTTTCGACGTTGAACCGCTTTGCATGTGCCGACTTCACGACATCAAAGAACATCGTCCAATAATGGACTTGTACTAAGAGGTCACGTGACCCCAGTCATCCCAACCCCTTAAGGTGGCTCGAAGTAGTTTTACTGACCACACTTCTACTGTTCATTTAGCGAATTGATGGACTTATCCTAAACCGATCAAAACGACTTTTGTACCAGTTATCGGGCAAAAATGGAAATTTAGAATTATATCAATTTCAGCTTGATCGAAGTTTCCTTGGCAACGATAAACAAAGAAAAACAAAGATCGTTGAAATAAGTTTGTCTAAAATATCTCAAGATTTCGATGAGCTCTAGACAAGCCACTATGTGCATGATAAACTACATACTAAGGCAAAGTATCTGAGACAGAATTCAAACTTTTTGATCAGAGCGATTTTGAATAATTTGCATAAAGAATGTTTATGCAAATTATTCAAAATCGCTCTGATCAAAAAGTTTGAATTCTATCTCAGATACTTTGCCTGAGTATGTAGTTTATCATGCACATAGTCGCTTGTCTAGAGCTCATCGAAATCTTGGGATATTTTAGAAAAACTGATTTCAATGTTCTTTGTTTATCGTTGCCAAGGAAACTTCGATCGAGCTGAAATTGACATAATTCTAAATTTCCATCTTTGCCCATAATCGGTGCAAAAGTCGTTTTGATCGGTCTAGGATAAGTCCATAAATTCGCCAAATGAAAAGTGTAAGTGTGGTCAGTAAAAAACTACTTTGAGTCACCTTAAATCAAGCAGCAGTGTCAAAATGAACTCCAGAAATGAAAAGAGCAGCTCGAAATTAGTAAAAAGGCGATTTGTCAGCTCGTAATGTTAGGCACAGGAGAAATGTCACGAAGAATAAATTGGAATGATTTCTAAGAATTTGTATGGAAAAAGTGGGGTCACGTGACCTCTTTGTTTGAAATGCCTTTGGTACAACACTGGTAAAAACGCGCGCTCTTCAAACCTGGGAATTCATTGGTTCAATTTGTATGGAAAAAGTGGGGTCACGTGACCTCTTTGTCTGAAATGCCTTTGGTACAACACTGGTAAAAAAACGCGCGCTCTTCAAACCTGGGAATTCATTGGTTCAATTTGTATGGAAAAAGTGGGGTCACGTGACCTCTTTGTTTGAAATGCCTTTGGTACAACACTGGTAAAAACGCGCGCTCTTCAAACCTTGGAATTCATTGGTTCAATTTGTATGGAAAAAGTGGGGTCACGTGACCTCTTTGTTTGAAATGCCTTTGGTACAACACTGGTAAAAACGCGCGCTCTTCAAACCTGGGAATTCATTGGTTCAATTTGTATGGAAAAAGTGGGGTCACGTGACCTCTTTGTTTGAAATGCCTTTGGTACAACACTGGTAAAAACGCGCGCTCTTCAAACCTGGGAATTCATTGGTTCAATTTGTATGGAAAAAGTGGGGTCACGTGACCTCTTTGTTTGAAATGCCTTTGGTAAAACACTGGTAAAAACGCGCGCTCTTCAAACCTGGGAATTCATTGGTTCAATTTCCAAGGTTTTGGACTTTTTCAAAGAATCTCCAAGGTTTGGAAACTAGTTGGAAGTTCAATTTCCAATGCAATGAATTTCCAAGGTTTGTGTATTTCCCCCCTAGTGCAACTACCTTTAAAGGCCTTGGAAATTAGGTCAACAAAGAATTGTCTTTTAACAGATAAGGAAATTCAGTAGTGTTCATTATTCCAGCATTGTTGCCCAAGGAACGCACTAATTAAGCCAGTCCTCCAAAGGATGTCTTCTAAAGAATGGCAACTCTTGGGTGATTCCAGCATTGTTGCCCAAGGAACGCACTAATTAAGCCAGTCAGTCCTCCAAAAGATGTCTTCTAAAGAATGGCAACTCTTGGGTGATTCCAGCATTGTTGCCCAAGGAACGCACTAATTAAGCCAGTCCTCCAAAAGATGTCTTCTAAAGAATGGCAACTCTTGGGTGATTCCAGCATTGTTGCCCAAGGAACGCACTAATTAAGCCAGTCCTCCAAAGGATGTCTTCTAATGAATGGCAACTCTTGGGTGATTCCAGCATTGTTGCCCAAGGAACGCACTAATTAAGCCAGTCCTCCAAAGGATGTCTTCTAATGAATGGCAACTCTTGGGTGATTCCAGCATTGTTGCCCAAGGAACGCACTAATTAAGCCAGTCCTCCAAAGGATGTCTTCTAAAGAATGGCAACTCTTGGGTGATTCCAGCATTGTTGCCCAAGGAACGCACTAATTAAGCCAGTCCTCCAAAAGATGTCTTCTAAAGAATGGCAACTCTTGGGTGATTCCAGCATTGTTGCCCAAGGAACGCACTAATTAAGCCAGTCCTCCAAAGGATGTCTTCTAATGAATGGCAACTCTTGGGTGATTCCAGCATTGTTGCCCAAGGAACGCACTAATTAAGCCAGTCCTCCAAAAGATGTCTTCTAAAGAATGGCAACTCTTGGGTGATTCCAGCATTGTTGCCCAAGGAACGCACTAATTAAGCCAGTCCTCCAAAAGATGTCTTCTAAAGAATGGCAACTCTTGGGTGATTCCAGCATTGTTGCCCAAGGAACGCACTAATTAAGCCAGTCCTCCAAAAGATGTCTTCTAAAGAATGGCAACTCTTGGGTGATTCCAGCATTGTTGCCCAAGGAACGCACTAATTAAGCCAGTCCTCCAAAAGATGTCTTCTAATGAATGGCAACTCTTGGGTGATTCCAGCATTGTTGCCCAAGGAACGCACTAATTAAGCCAGTCCTCCAAAGGATGTCTTCTAATGAATGGCAACTCTTGGGTGATAAAAGGCCAGAAGAAGAACGGATTATTACGAAAAACCTCTTCATCTCTGGGCCGAGAGAATTCTTCACCAGATAAAACGCCTTCAAGCACAGCCTTCAACTCTTTGTGTTGCTTCTCCATCTCGTCGGCCAGTTTCTTAAAGCTAACTCCAGAAGGATCGCCCACTTCGTATGCATCTTTGGCAGCCATTAGTGTGTCTCGGAACGTTTCATCCTCAAGTTGTTGGTATTCGAAATCTGCACGAAGGTCATTGGACTCCCTCCGCCTTCGTTCGGTGATTTTCTTGACAAGATCGTTCACTTTTGGTCCCAGCAAAAGATTCCTGAATTTCGACTTAATCCTTAAATTAATTCGAGAAAAACAGTGACATTGGTTGTGTTTACGCTAGGCTCTAAGAAATCGCTCCACTCAGGGCAAAGCGACGTCGTATTGAGGGCATAATAATAATAATAATAATAATAATAATAATAATAATAAATAATAATAATAATAATAATAATAAATTTTATTTTACAAGGGAAAAAACATATTACAGCTTGAGCTGAAAAACTTATGGCCCTTTCTGAAGGTTGGTTGCTCTTTCTGAAGGGATACTCTACTCATACTGTTAAGGAAATCAGTAAAGTAAACATTCTCAACGACCCTACATGCAAGTATCAATAACAAGGAAAGGTGTTGTTTTTGAGACTATTAAGAAGATTTCGAAAGACCCACCTTTCCATCATTAGGCGAAGGTTTGGCACCAAGCTCAAAACGTGTCTCAATAATTCTTGTTTTGTATTATGGTTATCTTCGAATCGTTTGGTGTCATCGATAACTCGCAATTTGTGGGTCATCTGTAACAACAAGAGATAAGTAGGTTAATGGCAAGTAGTACAGCAGATCTCCGCTATAATACGTATTCCATATATGGTATGAGCGTATAGCGGCCCCTAACAAGCGAATGGCGACCCATTTTTTTATTTCCTAGGATTGGACTTAGAATTTTTTTTCATCCAATTATTAAAACTTCTTAACCTTTTAAAACTGTATATCAAATCTGAAACTCGAATCATCAAATTAATCACTTTATAGCCTGCCCAATTGCTAACCCTAAACCTAACCCTCCGCTTTAACGCACTTGACCACGAGGGATTACGCTGCCAAGCTCTGCATTTTTTCTAGCTTTTGAAAATATTTTGCATTGCAAATATCTATTAGCCAAATTGGGGCCGCTATTCGCTTGTTAAGGGCCACTATACGCTTGTTAGGGGCCGCTATTCGCTTGCACGCTTTTACCATATATGGAATACGTATTACAACCCCATCTGTCCTTTGGACACGGTGGATTTAAACTAGACCCTCGCTATTTCGAATAAAATAGCGGGGTTCTACTGTATTTATAAATTCGCAGGCGGCACTTTACCTCACACAAGAGACTCATCAGCAGCATCGGACTTGCGTCTGACTCGAGGAGATCAGTGACGAATCTTGTGAGGTATGACTCATCAGTCTCTTGAGGCGAATCTATGAACACAAATGATAGGTAAAAAATACAAGGAAGGAAGGAGGGAAGGAGTGGAAGAAGGAGGGAGAGAAGGAAGAAAGGACAGGAGGAAGGGAAGGAAGAAAGGACAGGAGGAAGGGAAGGAGGGAAGGAGGGAAGGAGGGAAGGAGGGAAGGAGGGAAGGAGGGAAGGAGGGAAGGAGGGAAGGAGGGAAGGAGGGAAGGAGGGAAGGAGGGAAGGAGGGAAGGAGGGAAGGAGGGAAGGAGTATAGATGAATACCAAAGTTTTTACCTACCTGCAAGAGGAGGGATTCTGTCTCTTCTCTCAACATCTATTGGTATCTGGTCGTGCGGCGTCTGATTGAGCCATTTACGGGTTGTAATATAACACACCAAATCACAGAGCTGCTTCAAGTGTTCCTTTTTACCCCTGTTGTATCTACCCGCATGACACCTTGAAAGGGACATCGATTCTTATAAGCACTTAAAAGCTCTCACTCACTCTAAAGCCTTAAGGCTGTACCGTTTGCCTTACTTTAGCTAGGTAGGGGTGCTTAGTAGAGAGGGGGTGCTTATTAGGGAGGGGGCGCTTATTTGAGAGGGGTGCTTATCACAAAATTATTCCTTGATATAGACAAAAGGCACTTATTTGAGAGGGGCGCTTATATGGGTGCTTATCACAAAATTACTCCCTATTTGAGATTGGGCGCTTATTTGAGACTAAATAGAGCATTTACGGTAGTTTGACTATAAAGTATTGCGATCAGTAATTTACTGTAGTCACAGATCAAAATGGTGAAAAATCGACTTTCAAAATGTACTTTTCGTTAGATTTCCTTATTATTTCTACCTTCTGAGCTCTGCATTGTCTTCCTTCGACACGGCGTTTAGCCCCATAATACCTAGATCAAAGGACAGCTCAAGAAAAGGATGTGGAGTATGGGTACTGTAGGGGTTTAGAGGGGTACAGGGTTTGCACGGTTCGGCTTCATTGTCCTCTTCATGCCCTTCACTGAAAAGTCGATTCTGCAAATAAATAGTAATAAATAATAAATAGCAAATATTAAATAATGAATAAGTAAAAAAAAGAAAAGAATAAGTAATAACAATAAATAATAAATAATAGATCATACAATAACGAGGTCGTTACTTTCGGATTTAGGTAACTGTTACTTTCGGGGGATCGCTACTTTCGGGGTGCTTAAATCGTTAACTTTTTAGGAGCCATACCGTGTACCTAAACGACATTGTGTATGGTACTTGATCCATTTTAACCAACAGAAAAATATTCACAGGATCTACAACGTATGTTATTATGACAATTTCTTTTGTTACGTTTGCTTATCGGTGTAGCAGTAAATGTTCTGTCTCTTTACGTGCTGTTTGCTAGTGCTGTTCGTCATCTAATCTAATCATCGCTCTAGAGGAGGATCGCTACTTTCGGGGGGTCGTTACTTTCGGGTTTTGTTAGCAAACATCAATATTTACTGTTACTTTCGGGGGGTCGCTACTTTCGGGGACTCGCTACTTTCGGAACTCTACGGTACGTTGTTTTCAGTGCTAGTTATTGCTGTCAAATCATTACCAAAACCACCTTTAATAAATAATAAAATAACAGCAATAGCTTTACACTAATTAGTACTAATAAATAATGGAAAACAATAGAAATATCACGTATTACAACCAAGGCCACCCAAACAAATTTTGAATCAAATTTTCTAATCACATTTGTGACGCTGAATAACAGAATGATGTCGAATTCTACAATTTAAACTGTTTCTTGTTCACTCTTGATCATATACATACACATAGAAAGTAAAATATCTACTTTTAAAGCGAAAATTTGTGCAGATTCTATTGTTTAAATAAATACTCAATTGTGATTGGATAATTTGTATGAAAATTTGTTTGGGTGGCCTTGATTGGTGTAGTCACACTGTAAGTGTTTGTAATCTAATCTTAGTCACTTCATCACTACTGAGTAACTATTTTAGAGTGCAATGCGCATGCGCGCGCGCAGATACTGCTGAGTTCATTACCATGACAACCTGTGGCATACTATGGACCTTTTCGCAGTTTCCCAATCTCGTCCCCAGAGCCTGCGTTACTTTCGACCAGCGGCGAAGAACGTAGGCTCTGGCATAATCCATTTTTGAGACAATTTGATTGGCTATTCCATTTTAGAAACTACGCACGCGCAAGATTCCGGAAATGAAATATATCCAATGAAAATTGAGTTGTCAAAACAACCCGGTGTCCCAACTTCCGTTCAAAACAAAAATAAACATTTTTCAACGGTTTCATTGACATGTTATTTTAAACATGTCGCCTACCCTGCGAGCAGAGTCTTCTTTTAACCTCATGTCGCCTCGATCTGCAATAATAAAATATCTAAGCACAGAGAAAAATCCAGTTTATCTAAGCTTATATGTATCTCGAAGTGTCTTGACAAGTTTTCAAACGAAGCTAAAATTTACACGAAAAGATGTCGATCGTAAATCTAATAGTTCTTTAGGCTAGCAACTGAAAGGCAGTGCCAATCGAGGTGCTTACGAAGACGAAATATTCAAAAGAAATACATTTGAAGGAGAGACAACAATAACCAAGAGAAGATGAAGATGATAGATTCAAATAATTAACTGATATGTAAAGTAGACACGAGTAAATATAAACCCGTAGGAAGAACTGTTCGCGTATCCTTCTGCTGTAAAACCACTGCTTTTAATAAAGACTTCAGATACTGCGCTTCTTTCACTGTTATATCACACTTACCAAGTGCTTTTAAAGGGTACTCTATTCCCTAATGAAACCTTTCGAAGGATTCCACTGAAACCTGAATCGACAATTTGAATCGACAACCAACTGCCCAGCTAACTTGCGCATGCGCTCTAAAACCGGAAGAACAAGAAATCCTGTTCCCAAAAAATGGATTATGCCAGAGCCTACGTTCTCCTGTGGCCGAAAGTAACGCAGGCTCTGGGGACGAGATTGGCAGTTTCCCAGAATGCTTCATAATTCTGCGCGCGCAAGCGAGGTCAGGGGAAAAAATATTTAGAATTGATCGTGTATTGAGGAAAATATGACTACTGTATCTAATCAAGAACAGAAAAAAAACTTTTCTTTGCTTGAGAATTTGCATCTATCTTTGTAATTCTTCTTACGCACTTTTAATTTAAAAGTCTAAGTTTTCTACTGAATTTCTTCATTCTCTCTTAATATTTTTGATCTATTTTGTACCCTGACCTCGCTTCCGCGCGCAGAATCATGAAGCATTCTGGGAAACTACGAAAAGGTGCATTATGGAACCTCGTACTCAGACAACAAGGCCTTTAATAGGCCATTTCCGAGTTCATTTTATCTCTGTTTCGAAACGAATCTACGTGCGAAACCTTTCATATGAAAATTAGTTTTATTAACATGAAAAAGGAAAAATTATTTGCATAAGAAAGGTTTCGCACGTAGACTCGTTTTGAAACAGAGATAAAAGGAACTCGGAAATGGCCTATTGCTTGGCAATAGCATAGTTAATGAAATGGTACTGAAACCAGGCGGCAAACTTCAAAAGGCCGGCCTATTGTTGCACCATCGCGTGACCTTGACCGTGCACAAAGTCAAAACAAAGATGGCGGAGTCAAGCTGATGGCTATTATTCTATTTTCGTTCTATGTATTGTTTTCACATAAAGAACAATAACCAGGACAATTTGTGCAGCTTCATGAAGACCTTGCGGACGATGGACATTAACTATGGTAATAGTAAACGATTTCTTACCAGCCCTAGGCTGCCTTCCAGATTGTTTACTCTCTGATTCTCGAGAATCGTCTGGTTGAGCTTCTCCTTGTAACACTTAAACAACTCTTCCGATGCGAACATGAGAGGTTCACAGTGGACAGTCATGGTACGTGCCATGTCACAGATGTGTTGACACGCCCATGGTGTGAGTACATGGCAAACACTTCTGTTGTGCTCCCTGTCAAAATAAAGAGGTGGTTTAAGGAGGGGTTCACAGTGGACAGTCCTGGTACGTATTTACGTACATTTTTTACAAAATAAAGTCATTTTCGTATGAGTGGGAAACCTACGGTACGGAGATACGGTACGGACTCGAAGACATCTATTCAACCAATCACATCACGCACAATCATTGCTCAACCAATCAAAATACTGAATGCTCAACCAATCAGAACACTGCGCGTTCACGACACAAACCGTCACCGCACGGCACGAACCGTACTGTAACTACTTCAAGCTGCAAAAAATACCAAAATGACAAAATGACTTGTGCAATAAATTCGATTGCGAACACATTACTGCATCACCCTCGTAATCCTGAATCGTTTATTAAGACAAATGACCCTAGGTAAACAGAAATCCAATCAACTTAGCAGCATATATTCGCCAAAAGACGGGGAGATGGGAATCAGCGATTAATTCTTTGACAGCTGCATCAATGCCATGACAATTGAATTACAGAGGGACACGTAACATGTCTCCTAAGTGGAAGACTATAAAACCATAGTTTTGATATCGAAAACAAGACTGCACTACAGCCACCTGTCACAGACAGAGAGAGAGAGAACCTGCCATGAATGAAACGGTCAACAACGCAAGTTCTTCACGTTACTATCACCAACCAATGGCCCTCATTGTTTCCAAGTTAACCTTGGAAGTAGCTTTTGCCTTGGTTGGCGTGGCGGGGAACGTAGTGGTCTGTATCGTGATTACCAAACGTGCCAACATGAAGACAACTATGAACTTGTATTTTCGAAATCTTGCCATAGCTGATTTAGGTGTTCTGTTGGTCACCTTTCCCTTGTTAGCTATAGCAGAGCACGGCACCTCGGGATCGCCTTTTGGCAGGTTCTTTTGTCTATACATAAATCCTGCCACGGAGATGTTCTATGGTGTGTCCATTTGGTCCATCACGGTGATTGCCATCGAAAGATACAGAAATATCACCAGCCGACGATCCTTCCGCGCAAAACGAGCAGCGTCGTTCAAAAACGTTAAACTCAAGATTCTTCTCATTTGGCTGACATCGTTCATGGTAGTGGCTGTACCTATGTATCCTATCATTGTTTACCATGAAGATACTCGTGCTTGTTACGCTGACTGGCCTCAGTTTGCAGACGGTTTAATGATCAAAGTGTACATCATCGTAATAGCAGTGTTCTGGTATCTCATTCCACTGGGTATTATAACTTGTACCTACAGGCAAATCTCCCACAAGCTTAAACAAAGTACGATCTTCCTTAAGGAGAGCCAACCCGAGAAGTCCAGAGAACAAAGCCAACGCCTCAAAGAGAACAGAAAAGCCAAGCGATTCCTCACCCCTCTAGTCCTAGTATTCGTCATTACCATGCTGCCTTTCAACATCTTCCGTTTCGCTGCTGCATTTTCCTATCAGTTCCATAACGACAAGTACTACTACCTCTACGCAAGTGTGTGTGGTTTGTTTGTGGTTATTAACTCTGCCGTTGATCCAATAGTGTATTACATCTCAAGTAAAGAATTTAGCAAAGTCCTGCAGCCAATGCTACGTTGTTGCAGGAAAAAAAGCGATCATTTTGAAGCTACGTGTGACAAACGTGATGCACCCGCAAAATAATTTGATTAACGCCCGGGGGGGGGGGGGGGGGGGGGGGTACTCCCAATAATTACATGATATATATGTGCGGCGGTACAGGGTCCAGGTTTTGGGCCATTTGATTCTCTAATCCAGGTAAAATGAACGCATAAAAATCTTTAATCCAGGTTATAGCCTAAAAAACATTTATTAATTTTTAATAATTTGCATACAGACGTAAAGGTGTTAGAGTGTTAGTCTGGCAAAATATCCTGACGAATGCATCGTATCAGATCGTCAATAAAAATTCGTAAATCCAGGTTTTTTTAATTGGGAAATTCGTAAATCCAGGTTTTCGAGTGACAATTTCCAAAAACAGGGTCCAGGTCTGAACATCTCGCCGCACATACCTAACCATTTTTTAATCAAGTACCCCCCCCCCCCCCCCCGGGGATTAACGCAAGATAATTTGACTGGCGGACATAAAAATTATTCAATAAAATAAGCTGCTGAATTTCACGAAGACATCTATCTCATATACAGTAAAAACCCGCATAAAAGAACCCCTATTTTTCCAAGTCAGGCTGAAATGGTTCTTATTGGGTGTCTCGTGAGAAATCAGGATGCGTAGGTTCTTAACAGGTTCTTATTTTCAGGACAAAAAAAATTGTTTCTGAAACAGTATCATGGTGTATTTCCTTACAATTTGTTTTAATTAGTGAACTATTGACCAGGTCTAATTTTCACACTAAACATTAACAACCCAACTGTTTTGTAAATATAATATTTCTGCATATTCAGCACCCGACTGTACCTGTGTGTACTGTGCTTTAGTCATTTTTCACATAAGAACCTGCTTCATTTGTCAGGCTGAACTGGTTCTTATATATTGGATGCTTAATTGGCTAAATTTCAGCCTGGAGGTTCTTAATCTGCAGTTTCTTATATGCGGGTTTTTACTGTATACAAAATACACGCCAAAATATCCCTCCAAGAAAGACTGCTATACTGCGTAGACTAGACGGGCAAGTTTGATCAAACTTCACAGCAGTAAGGCAATGTATATACTCTCCACACAGAACTAAGAACTAAGTAACAAAAACCATTTCGAAATCACGTCCTTTTCATGAGAAATAGCTTTTGAAAAAAGTCGTTTATTTGACATACACAGTCGAACTTCCCATAAGCGACCACCCAAAAACCATGTGGTCGCTTACGGGAGGTGGTCGCTTACGAGAGGTTCCAACTATGTTGATTGGACTTAATTGGAAACTTTTGGTATTTTGGAAAACTGGTCACTTAGGAGAGGTGCATGGTCGCTTACGAGAGTGGTCGCAACCGGAGGTTCAACTGTACGGAAAAAAGAATGAACAATTGAAGACAAGACTGGAAATTAGATTAGACAAGAATCTAATTAAGATGTTGGTTTTCGATGAGAATAGAAATGTAAAACACGGTTCCTAAAACAGTGGGCGAGATTATCTAGAATCTTGTATCTTGTCGACGATAAATATCGACCATTCAAAATAACCGATATTATTATACGACTGTGACGTAAACAGCTTTTGTACGCTAACACTGATAAGCAAAGAAAGAAAAAAGGACGTTTTTGGCGGGTTTATTTGGCGGGTTTATTTTGTTGTCGTATAATAAACAATTTATTACAGTTAGAGTTGTGTAATACGGGCTGGACATTTTTACTCGTCTATTTGTAAAAATATCCAGCCGTATTACACAACTCTAACTGTAATAACCGATAATAATTAAACACTTTTCATGAATATAAGGTAATCATATGATTTTGTCGTGTAATTTGGGATTAATTTGAATTTGTGTTTTTCAAAATACCCAAATTTCGGCTTTCCGGTGAATTCCAAAAGTGAATTAACAAATTGACATCACTTTTTTATGCGTCTGTCCTCTTATTGACGATAAATTTCGTCATAACATTGTCAAAGTAGTGTGGATCCACGAGGCGACAGCCTGTGGAAGGCCCGAGTCTAAAAATACAGACGGTTTTTCTTTGTCATGTTTCTACGCCAAATCTGCAAGTGGTCACCATAGCGCATGCGTGTTTACCGCTGACGGCACGGTGCTAAATCACGGGGCCATGCTAACTCTTCTCGGTATCGTTCCAATTTTAGCATACAGAAGTTGTGGTCAGCAGCTTATCAACGAAATTCAAGATGGCGGACGTACGTACGTAACGATAAATCAAATCACCAGCATTCAAAAAGGATTCTGCCGTACTCCCTTGCTCGAGCCAGTCGAGTTGTTCATTAATACTGCTTAGTAAATATGCAAATATCCTAGAGAATATCTTTTGGCCTTGCAATTGTCTGTGGCTTAGTAAGAACTCGATCGTAATTTTATTGAGTTTGTGAAATCGTTTCTTGCAAGGTAATCGAAATATGCTTCGCCGGCTATCAGCCAGCAGTGTCAGTGTTGAAGCTAATTACGTATGCATACTCTACTGAGTCACGCAACGAGTGACTTAAGTTGTGCAAGTAATGCATGTAGGCTAAAACTACTTCTGTATGATGATACAAATAAGCTATTAGGTTTCACATTTAAAATCTATCAAAACAGCATTATTAAGAAGCCCGAGTTCACGCTAGTAGAGCGTCTAGTTAGTAATATTAGTAGTACCTGCACGTCAGAAGAATGTCTTTGATTTTTTCCACAGCATCTGTATTAACTGCTTGTCGTAACAAGGACATCAAAACTTCTTTAACCAAATTCACCCGTGCGTCGTCTTTCTTCTGCAAACAAACAAAATACAGTAGAACCCCGCTATGTCGATCACGGTCATCTCAAACCCCCGCTATCTCGACCTCGGTCATCTCAAACCCCCGATATCTCGACATCGGTCATCTCAAACCCCCGCTATCTCGACCTCGGTCATCTCAAACCCCCGCTATCTCGACATCGGTCATCTCAAACCCCCGCTATCTCGACATCGGTCATCTCAAACCCCCGCTATCTCGACATCGGTCATCTCAAACCCCCGCTATCTCGACATCGGTCATCTCAAACCCCCGCTATCTCGACCTCGGTCATCTCGAACCCACCGCTATCTCGACCTCGGTCATCTCGAACCCACCTCTATCTCAACCTCGGTCATCTCAAACCCCCGCTTCGGTCATATCGAACCCCCGCTATTTCGAAGAGAAGCGAGAAGGAGCTTATGGCCCCTAACATGTCCATAGCAAGCGAGTATCCAGTATGCCAGTATGCTAATCATCAAACACATTTTACAATTATTACCTCTTGTGAGGGATCATGTTGCAAACTCCAGTTTTCCTAGTTACAAACATCTTCATTATATTACCTGGCTAGTAAGTGACGCTGATAAACAGACAAATCTATACCTAATATGCTACAAATATCATGTAATATGCTACAAATATCACACAATATGCTACAAATATCACGCAATATGCTACAAATATCACGCAACATGCTACAAATATCACACAATATGCTACAAATATCACGCAATATGCTACAAATATCACGCAATATGCTACAAATATCGTGCAATATGCTACAAATATCGTGCAATATGCTACAAATATCACACAATATGCTACAAATATCACACAATATGCTACAAATATCATGCAATATGCTACAAATATCACACAATATGCTACAAATATCATGCAATATGCTACAAATATCACGCAATATGCTACATTTCTATGTTAGTGCTGCACAAGTCGCTCCAGTCACATTTCTTTGATAACAAATCTCCCAGGCAACCACTTACAATGTTGCAAATTCCATTTTTTCCACAGGCAACCCAACCATTTCTTCTGAGGCTAATTTGTAATAAATAAATATGTGGGGCATAGTTTAATGGGATTTCTGTGGTAGAGTGTATGGGTAGAACAATTTGGTAAATAACTCCCATGATTCCCTGGGGCCGTAACACCTTTATTGAAATAACTTTTAGATGTACGACAGACAACATACCTTGAGTATATGTTTACATAGGTTGATAGCCTCTTCGTGCTGCAATAAATCGTTGATATCGGGATGGCTAGAGATAAGGCAACGGATTCCCCACAAACTGCACTCAACAGAAGATTCGATCAGCCACCTTAATTTTGGAAACAATGGACAATAATCAATTATTGGAAACAATGGAAAATAATCAATTATTGACATGTATTATGCATAGATAGATAGATAGATAGATACAGTCATTTGCAAAAATTCTGGCCGCCACGATATATCAATATATCGGATGCATTATGGGTAATTAAATAATACTATTTTGAAATTCCTAACTTATTAAATGAAGCAAAATGTGCAAACAACAAACGTAAGACTAAAACAAGCATTATACTAAATATTTCTACCGACTTTGCTGGCGTTAACCCGCTTTAAGGGAATTTTCGATTATTTAATTACCCATAATGCATCCGATATATTGATATATTGATATTTCGTAGCGGCCAGAATTTTTGCAAATGACTGTAGATAGATAGATAGATAGATAGATAGATAGATAAAGATTATTAATATTATTATTATAGATAGATAGATACATGTAGATAGAAACTTTATTAACACTAAATAGTATAAATACTAACAAACTAGTGGCACTCGATTGAGCTAATAAACTATAAAAACTATTATAAAACATGAATTATAAAATACTTAAAACTAATACATATACCCCCTCCACTCTGATATATATAATGCATGACAACGGTGATGACAATGATGGTGATGACAATGATGGTGATGGTGATGACAAAGATGGTGATGACAATGATGGTGATGGGTTAGGGTTAGATGGTGATAATGATGGTGATGACAATGATGGCACTGACAACAATGGTGATAACAATGATGGTGATGACAATGATGGTGATGATAACAATGGTGATGACAATGATGGTGATGACAATGGTGATAACAATGATGGTGATGACAATTATGGTGATAACAATGATGGTGATGACAATGATGGTGATGACAATGATGGTGATGACAATGATGGTGATGACAATGATGGTGATGACAATGATGGTGCTGATAATGATGGTGATGGCAATGATGGTGATGACAATGATGGTGATGACAATGATGGTGATGACAATGATGGTGATGACAATGATGGTGATGACAATGATGGTGATGACAATGATGGTGATGACAATGATGGTGATGACAGTAGCATCGTAATAACGTTCATCTAATCTGTTGAACAACTTAACTTACTCCAATAGTTGTTTGTAGGTCATGTTGTAATTCATAATAAGTAAATGCTTGTTTCATCGACCTTGAGTTTATTTTTGAAATATAAACCGAGCTTTCGAGCTACGCGCTCATCTTCAGGGTTAAAATGTGTATGTAGGCGTCATTACAACGTTGAAAAAACTTAACTTACCTCACAGCTGAACCATGACTATAGCTGCGGTCTGACGTTTTCTCGAGGAACACACTATGGGCACCAATACGAATGGCACACTTCTTAAGGGCCATGATATGTGAGGGGCAGTCAACCTTAGGGAACACTTCGAGGGCCCTATTTGTGACCCCGGTGAAAATTTCCCTTATTGACACAAACTTGTTGTGATTATGACACTTCTTTGACGTCGACTTTTTAACTCGAGCAAACAACGCTTTAGCTAGAACAAAGCAAATCCTGCTTTTGCCATCCAGTGTACTCCGCAGTAAATACCTATTGCGGTGACCTTCCTCTGAGGACATTCGAAGCTTTAGCACACCCTGTCCCAGTACCCCATTGTAGCTTAGTATGGTCTTGAGGGCGCGTTCCATGTGCAAAACATTTTCATTGACTAAAATGCTCAAGCACAATTCAGCAAGCTTGCACCACGATACTGCATTCGAAAACTCAAACAGCGTCCAGGGACAGGCTCGAAGGTCTTGATGGAGCGAGAAATCCAGGTCTTGTAAAGTCAGTTCAAAGACATCCTCCCTCACAAGACACAGTTCTTTGTACGTGTGATGAAGGACTACTCTGGTAAAGGAACTGCTCGGTGCTAGTTGCCAGGAAGGTTTTACGTGCTGCGCAACCTTGCAAAGATGTGCTAGAAGTTCAAGATCACTTGATGTAGTTGGTTTGGATTCCAGGAGTTGAAACGTTAGCCAGTTTTCAAGATCGAACTGTTCTACCTAGGGAACAGATTAGCAAAGCAAATTATAGCAATAAAGAAAAGGCAAGGGAAGCAAAGGAGAAGGGAGGAGAGGAGATGAAACGGATGCAACAAGGAGAGGAGAGGCAACACGGAAAGGAGAGGCAACACGGAGAGCAGAGGCAACAAGGAGATGAGAGGCAACAAGGAGAGGAGAGGCAACACGGAGAGGGGAGGCAACACGGAGAGGAGAGGCAACAAGGAGAGGAGAGGCAACAAGGAGAGGAGAGGCAACACGGAGAGGAGAGGCAACACGGAGAGGAGAGGCAACAAGGAGAGGAGGAGGAGAGGCAACAAGGAGAAGGAGAGAGGCAACAGAGGAGAGGAGAGGCAACAAGGAGAGGAGAGGCAAGGAGAGGAGAGGCAACAAGGAGAGGAGAGGAGAGGAGAGGCAACAAGGAGAGGAGAGGAGAGGAGAGGCAACAAGGAGAGGAGAGGAGAGGAGAGGCAACAAGGAGAGGAGAGGCAACAAGGAGAGGAGAGGCAACAGGAGAGGAGAGGAGAGGAGAGAGGAGAGAGAGGAGAGGAGAGGAGAGGAGAGGAGAGGAGAGGAGAGAGAGGAGAGGAGAGGAGAGGAGAGGAGAGGAGAGGAGAGGAGAGGAGAGGAGAGGAGAGGAGAGGAGAGGAGAGGAGAGGAGAGGAGAGAGAGAGGAGAGGAGAGGAGAGGAGAGGAGAGGAGAGGAGAGGAGAGGAGAGGAGAGGAGAGGAGAGGAGAGGAGAGGAGAGGAGAGGAGAGGACTTACCTCTTGTTTCATTGTAGCCATCGGGAACTTTGGCAGAAACAACCCAAGCGCACCAAGTTGAAACAAAAGTGATTTCGAGTCTGAAATATTACTCAAAATGGCACCTCGCTCTGTTGTTCCTGAAGGGTCTCGCTGCCGTTGGGTTGCGATAAGAGATTCTAGATCTGCGGTCCTTTCCCTGGACCATAGGATATTATGAAGGAAGGCAAAGCATCGTAGTGACAACAGAGTATCAGAAGGCCATATCGTTGGACATGAACCCTCTTGGTCAGCAACCTCGTCAACATCCATGTATGTGTCAGCGGTTTCCTTTGGGTCGTCATGCTCAAGAGTACACTTGGCTACAATGGGCGTATCTGATATGCACGACCGAGTGTCCACGTGATATCTGTACAGAGTGATGAGTGCAACAGACAGACATAAGGCAATGTTCACTGCAGGGGTGCCATAGTTATACACATCTAAAGCATGGATTATGGAACACCACGAGTGAATATCAAGAGTTGTTGACCCGTACGAGAAACAATATGGCAGGTGACACTGTACGGTGGCTCCTTCAACGTTTATGTTCACTAGCGTGCATCCACTTATGCTGTAGTCAGCTGGGATTGGACCTTGTAGGATGGACTGCATCTCAGGTTTGTACCATTTGATGTGCTGGCAGAGGTTGTAAGCTACTTCTAGGCCTTTCCATGGCTTGAGTTTCTCTACACTACAACCTGCATGAGCTAATCAAAGTAACGTTTTATCAATTGAAAAACCCATAACAACGACTGTAAGTGTTAACCGGAGGCTCAAAGGAAGAAAACTTAGTTTTGTCATCTCGACGATTGAGTAGTTAGCGTTTTTCCTTCCTTGCTCTCTCCTCTTCTCCCGTCCTTCCTCCTTTCCTCCATCCCTACTCCTTTCCTCCATCCTTCCTCATTTCCTCCATCCTTTCCTCCATTCTTCCTCCATCCTTTCCTCCATTCTTCCTTCCTCCTTTCCTTCATCTATCCTTCTTTTATCCTTCCTTCTTTCCTCTATCCTTCCTTCCTTCTTCCTTTCCTCCATCCTTCCATCTTTCCTCCATCCTTTCTCCTTTCCTCCATCCTTCCCTCTTTCCTCCATCCTTCCTACTTTCCTCCATCCTTCCTTCTTTCCTTCATCCATCCTTCTTTCCTCCATCCATCCTTCTTTCCTCCATCCATCCTTCCTCCTTTCCTCCATCCTTCCTTCCTCGTTTCCTCCATCCTTCCTTCTTTCCTCCACCCTTCTGCCTTTCCTCCATCCTTTCCTCCATCCTTTACTCAAACCTTCATCCTTTCTTCCATCCTTCCTCCTTTCTTCCTTCTTTCCTCCTTTCCTTCCTTGAATCCTTCCTTGCTCTTTTTTTGTGTGGAATATTTTAGAACATCATTTCACCTTCGTTGTTCCACTTGAAAAGTTCTTGAACAACTTGTTCTTGTTCTTTAAGCTTTAGCTTAGGGTTGAGTACAGCAACTTGCCATAATCTAGAGAGCTCATCGCATAGCATCCAGCTCCTACAATATCCAATAACAACAACATAGTCATTTCGTATGAGTGGGATCCCTGTGGTACCGTGACACTCAAATGGCTTCCTTTCTGAGCCAATCAAAAAGCATGTAGATGCATCTCATCCAATCAAACTCTTTCAATACGGCACAGCACCATAGATTTCCCACTCATACGTAAGTAAGTAAGCTATATAGTAAACAGGTTTACTGACACAAATGAGTAGGCAAACAAAACAAATGTCAAAACAAAAAACAAAACAAAACGACAACAACTAACATGCGAATGAAAAACAAAAACTTTCCTCTCATTTACATGTTGCAAGACCATCTTTTTGTATGATTTGCCTTTAGTGAACAAAAGTCAAAGTTATTCAATACCTAAAAGGTCTAGAAGTGAAGCCCATAGCTGGTGAACCACTTGGATAAAAAGGCCTGTTTGTAACTTGTGTGTGAGAGTTTCTCGAGTAGTTTGAACGGTGCAATTTGTTCTTCTCAAAGCGCGATAACAACTGTTCTGTGCAAGACTTAATAGCAACAAAACCACTCATGGTATCGTCCTTTAGCAGATCTAACACTGTCTCTAGGATCTTAGACGAATCATGACGACGTTCGAGCAAGTATGCTGAGTGAAACTCGGAGCCAATTTCCATATCGATGTCATCTGTAAATATTAGAAAGCATATGTTACATTGTAGAAGCTGCTGTGTGTCGACCCCTGAAAAGAGCCCAAGGAATAGGATGGGAGGAAGACAAATGGGATGAGAGAACAGGAGACAAGAGTGGAGTCGAGTGCCCTCGTGAAATAAAGTGCATTATTATTATTATTATTATTATTATTATTAGGAGATGAGAGTAGACAAGAAAGTAGGACAAAAGAAGAGGCAGTGACCAACCTCCCATGATCGTCACCTCTGGAAGGGATTTTAAATTCTCTTCTTTTCCAGGGGCCAGTTGTTCGAAAGGAGATTAGTGCTAATCCTGGATTAGCGTCAATAGTTTTCTTAAGATTTAATCCTGGGTTAGGGCTAATCGCCTTTCGAACAACTGGGCCCAGGAGACTGGAAAACCTTAAATGCAATGTGTAGATTTTCTTGCATCGTGACTGGTGGAATAACTTGTTACATGTACCTTTAACTAATGGTTGTTGGCATCGATTCTTGTACCACAGCTCATGGAGATGGTAGTTTTCCTCCCTGTATTCAAGAGAGGCAAATCCCAATGTGTCTAGTGCTTCATAAATTAAGTTAGTACAGTTCTCCTTGAAGCCTTTACTGCACACAAACCAATGGCACTCCTCATCAAGACCTGAAAGTTAGATTAAAATTTATTTTTTATTTATATATTTTTTGCATTTTCTATTTTCGTATCAATGTAAAGTTCCACGGGCAATTAGTGGAGGTGTTACAAATGATGTACATGTACATGTAGCTATAGAAGTGATTTTTTATTATTAGTTCCCAATTCACTTGGTTTTCTTTGTTATTCATAGGGAATTATCTATGATATAGACCGGTTGAACAATAGAGTCATTAAAAGCCCGGGGAGGGATTTGATATTCAGCAGGGAAAAGAGGGGTTGATGAATTGAATTGAATAGCTCATTATGAATTCATCGGGCTATATGCGTTGACCCGGGTCAAACACATATAGCCCGGTGAATTCATAATGAGCCGATTCAATTCATAAAACACGCTAAATATAAAATTTATTGAATAATATAATTACTTAAAACAAAACCACTAGCAATTCTATGTCGTTTTATTACATGAACTCAAATCCAATGCAATAAGCGGTTGTATACTGTAAATTTAAATATAACTTCACTCAATTGAAATTGAACGTGCAATTCTTGAAGTAGACGTACGTTACTTGATGTTTCTTCCAAGCACATTTTCTTGCTCGAGCTCTCTTCTTTTGAATCATCATTGCTTCTTTTCTTGCACTGTTCAGCAAAAGGCAGTAGTAGCAGTAGTACTACATGTAGGTAACTCCAAATCGAGCAGGATATCGCTAATATCGAAGTCTGGGAAGTCCGGTACAAAAATGTCGCCGTCGCTACTCGCCATAGTTGCAAATGAAGTGAAAAATTGAAACTACTCTATTCTGAATATTTATAGTAACTATTCAAATTCAGATTGCATGCTTTCATATGAAAGGTTTTTGAGGGATGAATGTTTTTTCCGCCCACCCGAGAAAAACGCCCCATTACAAAGCCTTCAATTAGACAACACACAACAAAGAAAGAAAGAATTGTACATAATTCTCAGGAGATAGGTATTCTATTGTTCGTCCTCCAACCAATAGACCCTCCTTTGGGTCTGTTGGTATTTTGCGAAAACCACGTGAATTGGGAACTAAGTCTGTTAGTTACCTCGCACGTCGGCAAATGTTAAGCTACATTGTGTATATACAGCCCTCGGGCCTGGTGAACTGTGATTGGTCAATTACATGTACATGTAGAAGTCCATAACGTACCATAAATGTTGTAAGTTATGGATCCTCAGGGTGGAAACTGGGCTATATACATTGTACATGTAATGTATTTCCTGTTTATAAAATATTGACACTTTTACCTGTCCCAATGGTGTCCATATTAACAGGGTTCGACTGTGTTTTGTGTGTTTAGAACATTTGGCTTTAATCGTGCCTTCAGGGAGCTCAAAAGAGTTTTTCTTACTACTATAACAGTAGAACCCCGCTAACTCGAACTCCCGAGATGGAAAATGGTTCGAGTTAGCAGGGGTTCGAGTTAACTGGGTAAATTTAACCATGATTTGAGTCAAGGAAAATAAAATTAGTTCAAGTTAGTGGGGAGTTCGAGTTATCCGAGTTCGAATTAGTGGGGTTCTACTGTATGTGTTCTAACTACAGATGATTTTTTAAATCCTCGAGTCTGTTGGAACTCACCTGGCCCAGCAGTGGGGTCTGGTGCCCCATGAACAACATTGATTTCCTCGTCAGTATAGTCACCATGGCGATTGACAAGCTTGTCAATCAATCCCTGAGCAGTTTCCACTATTTTATGATTTTGATGATGGTATAACAGATAATGAGAAAACTTCAAAAGCTGTTCGCGACTGAGGGCATTCAGTGCATCTGAGACTGGTAATCGTATCTGGGACTTGGAAAGTTTTCCTGCATGTCGAATCCTCATTATTGCAGTGGCAATCACGTGCGTACACCAGCTAGTGGTAGAGCCACATGTGCATTGCGCTGATGTGATCTTACCCCTGTCAAAGTGTATGGTGACATATTTACCATCTGCATTGGCACTAAGTCGAAATCCTGTTGGAATATTAAAAAAACACAAGCGTAATGGAATTTACTGTATGTTGAAACATTATTATCATCACTCAATCAGTATTCCAATAATGTTGGATCAAATACCCTACTACGAAATAACCAATAGGATGCTTGGTTGGTTTTAGGCCGTTAATAATACTATCTAAAGCCGGTTTGGTTAACATGCGGCCTTTCCCAGCATGCAACAATACCAGTAGTCAAGTGACACCAATTTTACAATAGGATAAGAGAAGAGAATGTGGCCTGTCAATCTCATGGGAATACAATGAGGATTTTACAGGGGGTGGGGTAGGGAATAGGGCCTTACCAATCTGCATCATCTCAGTCACTTTGCCTGTGTCACACAATCTTGATGGGTACATGATATCAGCATCAGACCTACTAAACTCAGCATATTTCCTTATCTTCTCTTCATTATCGGGAAATGAAAATGAGATCACCCTCAGCTGCAAATCATCTGGCACCGGCGGAAACCGGTCTTGCAGATATGCAAATGGAAAGTTTAACGCCAAATGCTTGCTACAGATATCGACAAGTGACTTGCATTGGTGAATATCAGGAACAAAAACTACATTAGACTCTTTTTGAGCTTTGAGCTTGGCCATTTTTCGGATAATCCTTGCCTCTGCATCACTATCATAGTACTCCTCGTAATCATCATAGTAATCATCATCATAATTTGGTCCGCTGTCATCAGTATCATACATGTAGTCATGTCTGGAAAAATAGTAGAAGTCATCGTCATCAGAATCCATAATTGTATCGAGAATGCCGGTAGCTGGTAAATGGCTTTGGCTAAAACCTGTCAAGACGAGGCCACACTACAGAGTACAGTAGAGACTGCGTCTATCGGGCACAAGTCTCCATTCTCACGTCTTCTTGTAAACTCTACAAAGACTACATAAGCTTATATTGCACTAAAAGAACAGTCGCTACTCCAAAAAGTTTCAGTTTCAGTTCGAACACAGTTTGTTTCGAGCAGAGTTGTTCTCTAAACGCTTGTCTTGAGAGAGACAGAAGAACAGAATCCTGCTGGTCTTGTGTACTTGGTTTGTGCACACTTTGAGTTTGAAGTTCATTCAGTCATTTCTCCGGCAAACGAAGTTGTTCGTTGGTTATTTCGGTCTCAGTAACGATAAAGTGATATTCTGTGCTACTTTACATGCATCACTGCTCTTGCATGTCAGCACAAGCAAAGAAATCCAGCAAAGTTTTGAGTTTCCTGCCGTGAACTACTGCATGCATTGTCTATAGATGTGAATTCCTCGAATTTACCACAGGGAGCCCAAACCTACTTCGGTTATAATACCACAGGAACCCCACAACTGTAAACAGACTGGGAGGATGAAGAGGAAAAGAAGGTAATGTAGACAAACCGTCCTTCCTTTCCTATCCTCTTGCTTTAGCATAAATTGCACTTCAAGCTACAAACAAATTCACCCATTCTCGGTAAATTTGATTGTCTATAACTCAAAAAATGTTCAACACATCACTCAAATTTCCAGTATTTACTAAGAGTTACATGTACATTCTCTTTGGAGTTTTGGAGTCCGTTGGTTTGTGCATTGTAGCTTAAAGTGCAACTAACCCCTGTGAGATTGTTTAAAAATCTATTCAATATAAGCCGAATAGTTGGTGGGTTCAGTATTTTGTGATTATGAGTTATCAAGCATTTAATTTCTGATTAATTACTATTATTATTATTAATTGTAACAGCGCCATTGAACCTCGTAATTGGCGCTATATAAATCTATTATTATTATTATTATTATAGAGGTTTGAAATCTCAATATGCAAATTTGATGACGTCTACCAAGGAATCATTTATTATACAAAAACGCTCTTGTGCTGATTATTGACATTTGAAAACTTACAGAATATTTTCAGTCTTTATAAATGATTTTATAACTTTTCCCCATTTCAAAAAAATAAGTTCTTCTTGAAAAAGTCTAAATTCCTTAGTAGATGTCATCAAATTTGCATATTGAGATTTCAAACCTCTATAACTCATAAACGCAAGGTTCAAATCACACAATACTGAACCCACCAACTATTCAGCATATATATTGAATAGATTTTTAAAACAATCTCACAGGGGTTAGTTGCACTTTAAAGAACTATTTATGCTAATGAAGCAAAATGTAAAACAAAAATATCCTTGTATTTTCAAGTTCAGTATGAACAATAGTACATGTAATGGCTATGACAAAGTTGAACAAGTTACAAGCACACAAGATGATATTTTTTTATTGTTTAATACATAATGAAGATATAATATTATTGTTACTTCCCAGAATGAGATGAAAGACAATTTTTACTGGCATAATGTACATTCTATGAGTGATATTACAGTTATATTTTCTATTCAGAGATGATTCATGCAGAGGCAACATACTGGCCAGCGCAGCGTTCAAAGTCATTCTCCTGCAAAGAACAAAGGCAGTAGTTGTTACAGTTTACTTGCACATGTACATTGTAGGTGTATGTGTATGTTAATGAATATACTCTCAAGGGACACACAGACACCTCTGTGTTGCTACAATATTCAAACAATGTTCTCTGGATTCATTTTTTGCAAGAGCTCTTCGAACAAAGAAACAGTCTGATCAGCTCTTCATTGCTACAGTATTCAAACAATCTTCTCTGCATTAATACTTTTATGGAAGAATATAATATTACATGTAGCAACAACATACATGTATAAATGTCTACCAATACAATCCAAAAATGGTAAAAACTTTTACTTGACTCATTAATAATTCATGAAAAATCATAACCGTGACGTTGTATATCTGATACAAAATCGTCCTCATTTGTATATACCTCTTCTCTGTGAAAAATTACTTGTATCTTTAAAAAAAAGTAGTTCACGGCATGTTGTATCAGAATTAGCCATTTCGTAGTTGATGTTTGCGGGGCATTGTGGGGCTGTTTTGAGGGACGCTTTATGTTCAATACGGCGACAAGTTTGAATAGTGATGTATCAGAGTTTGAAGCAAGTGCGTTTGGCACACAATAATTATGCTTCCCAGTCGTTTCCTCGTGTTTTACAGTAAATAGACAGCAATGGCGTCCCTCAAAACAGCCCCACAATTCCTTTCGAACATCAACTCCAAAATGGCTAATTACAAACTCAAGTTGAACTACTTACAACACAGTAGATCAAATTATCGAATTCATGAATAATTAATGAGGGAAATACAATAGAAATCATAAGCGTAGCAGACATCTGTAAATCGGATACAGAATCGTCCTCATTTGCATTCAATTTTAACTTGGATTTTCTCGGCCAAACTGTATAGTACTGTATAGTATATATTGTATAGTACTTTAATACAATCCGACTTATTCCAAAGACAGTAATAACAAAATAGTTTTATTACCTTTGCTATATAATCAGTTGTAAAGGGATTGTAGGGATGGCCATCTTTGAGTTGAGAAATTAATCGGTTGCTGACCTAGAGGAAGGACAACATGCATTTACACAATAGTAAATTAATTCAAAAAGTTTACTTGGGTTCTCAGTATTATGTGAACTCAGACATTCAAACAGTTGGCTGGGACTTGGTTTTTCGCTACTGTCCATCAAATCCAAAACTCAACCAAATTCAAAACTAAATACATTAATCGACCAAATGATCCATAATTTAGCTCAAAATCATATTTGGTTTCCATTTGGTGTAGTGGGTCTTCCAGCTTTTATTTTTAAGTTTACTGATTTTTTATGTTGATTGACAGAAGCGAAAAACCAAATTACAAGCAACTGCCTAAATGTCTGAGTTCGCATAATACTGAGAATCGCAGTAATGACATACACGTAAAGACAAGAGATACATGTAGATAATAGAACTTGGAAAAGGAATTTTAGTACCAAATAAATTCACTATTAAAGGGGGACTAGTACGTAAATCGTTCAAAGTTTGATGTAGCTTAAACTTCACTAAAATATTCTCAAAGACCCATACAATCACTGGTAAATTTTTTTCTCAAAAATTCCAATGGGAAGTAATGCATTTTTATGAATCTTTAGGTGTCAGTGACGTCACTTACTCAACCCAAACAATCATCACGGCTTCGCTCCATACATTTCTTCATGTTTAATGTCTTGAATTATTTTATTTCTATGAAGCTAAACGTTTGTGTGAATGAGTTTTCTTACCTTATATGTGCTTAGGATTGATTGTTTGACTAGTTTTCTTCAGCGCAGAGCTGTTATCTGAACAAACCGTTCAGATATTTTGATCACAAAATACAAAGAAATGTATGCAGCTGAGTTTGGGTTGAGTCAGTGACGTCACTGGCACCTCTAAAGATTCATAAAAATGTATTACTTTCCATTGGAATTTTTGAGAAAAAAATTAACCAGTGATTGTATGGATCCTTGAGATTATTTCAGTGAAGTTTCAGCTAAATCAAATTTTGAACGATTTACGTACTAGTCCCCCTTTAAATTACTGCATGTACCTCTGGAGTTTTTCCAAGATGTTGAGAAAGAACAATAAGGTTAATGAGTGTTTCTGCATTGTTGCTGTCCTAAAACACACACAAATAAAAGAAACAGTCACACACATGTATTTGATGTCGAATTTCAAAATGATTGTCTGACTGATCAACTAACTGACTGTCTAATTGTCTGTCTGGCTGATCGACTGACTGACTGTCTGTCTTACAGACTTACTGACTGACTGTCTGTCTTATGCACAGATTAATTGACTTACTGACAGCAGTCTGTATTTTGGACTTATCAACTGACTGTCTGTCTGTCTTATGCACAGATCAACTGACTTACTGACAGCTGTCAGTCTTTTGGACTTATCAACTGACTGACTACCTGTCTGCCTTATGCACAGATCAACCGACTTACTGACAGGTGTCAGTCTTTTGGACTTATCAACTGACTGACTACCTGTCTGCCTTATGCACAGATCAACGGACTTACTGACAGCTGTCAGTCTTTTGGACTTATCAACTGACTGACTGCCTGTCTGTCTTATGCACAGATCAACGGACTTACTGACAGCTGTCAGTCTTTTGGACTTATCAACTGACTGACTACCTGTCTGCCTTATGCACAGATCAACGGACTTACTGACAGGTGTCAGTCTTTTGGACTTATCAACTGACTGACTGCCTGTCTGTCTTATGCACAGATCAACTGACTTACTGACAGGTGTCAGTCTTTTGGACTTACCAACTGACTGACTGCCTGTCTGTCTTATGCACAGATCAACTGACTTACTGACAGCTGTCAGTCTTTTGGACTTATCAACTGACTGACTGCCTGTCTGTCTTATGCACAGATCAACTGACTTACTGACAGCTGTCAGTCTTTTGGACTTACCAACTGACTGACTACCTGTCTGCCTTATGCACAGATCAACTGACTTACTGACTTACTGACAGCTGTCAGTCTTTTGGACTTACAATGTATCAACTGACTGCCTGCCTGTCTGTCTTATGCACAGATCAACGGACTTACTGACAGCTGTCAGTCTTTTGGACTTACAATGTATCAACTGACTGCCTGCCTGTCTGTCTTATGCACAGATCAACGGACTTACTGACAGCTGTCAGTCTTTTGGACTTACAATGTATCAACTGACTGCCTGCCTGTCTGTCTTATGCACAGATCAACTGACTTACTGACAGCTGTCAGTCTTTTGGACTTATCAACTGACTGCCTGCCTGTCTGTCTTATGCACAGATCAACTGACTTCATGATTGCTGTCAGTCTTTTGGACTTATCAACTGACTGACTGCCTGTCTGTCTTATGCACAGATCAACAGACTTACTGACAGCTGTCAGTCTTTTGGACTTATCAACTGCCTGACTGCCTGTCTGTCTTATGCACAGATCAACTGACTTACTGACAGCTGTCAGTCTTTTGGACTTATCAACTGACTGACTGCCTGTCTGTCTTATGCACAGATCAACTGACTTACTGACAGCTGTCAGTCTTTTGGACTTATCAACTGACTGACTGCCTGTCTGTCTTATGCACAGATCAACTGACTTACTGACAGCTGTCAGTCTTTTGGACTTATCAACTGACTGACTGCCTGTCTGTCTTATGCACAGATCAACTGACTTCATGATTGCTGTCAGACTGCTCAAGTACGCTGATTCTGAACTTTGTTCATGAGCTACAAGAAGTTGTTGAGTTTACCTTCTCCAAAGCTTCTTGTAAGATACTTTCAGCATCTTCATATTTACCCTGATGCATGTAGGCTACTGCTTGCCCATTAAGCAACATTACAGTTGATGAATATTTATCTGCCATTTCTTGAAATATATAATAGGCATCTTGATACTTTTCCCCACCCTAAATATTAAAAATAGGTGGACATGTGTCAGAGAATATAATATCTATTTTTTATTTTTAAATTATTTTTTTATTATTACCGGTATTAATTTTAATGTATTTTTTTATACTTTGAAAGAGAATATAATATGAATACTGTCACTATAACTATATGACTGTAAAGGTATATGATCATAAACCTTTAAATACAGTACAGCTCAGAAGTACTAGCGTAGGGAGGGTGGGGGTCACGTGCCCCCCTAAATTTTTAGTGTACGTCCCTGACAGTGTACATGTACATGTACGTCAGAGAACCTGGCTGGACAAACTGGCTGGGAGTTCACTGGTCTAAACCTCAAATTTACTGGACACCAGCAAAACATGTTTACAAGTGTACAATATCTAACGCCTGGTGCAGAGAGGTTCATAACAAGAAGTAACATTATTATGACTTTGCTAAACTCTATCTTTGCTTTACAAATGTAATTAGAGATATCTACAGTATGGGTTAGCCTCCTCCGCATGCAACTCCAACGGAAAGGAGGCCGAAGGCCGAGAGATGGGATCCCTGTCCCAGCGAGGCCGAAGGCCGAGAGGGACTTGGCCCTAAGGAGAAATAGGCCTAGCGCCTAGTCTCCCTCCGCCAGTAACACAGGCTACCCAAAGACACGTTTATAGAGAAAAACGTTTATAGAGAAAAACGAACGAGAGAGAAAAACGAGTCTTACGAGATGCCTGCGGAGGAGGCTAAGTATGGGTAATGTCTGGTATTTAAAGGTTATACTATACTCACTACAGCAAGGTTAAACCATGCTAAAGCCAGCTGGGTTAAGGTTGCATCATCATCAAGCTCCTGTAACAACAACATGGAAGCACAACTCAATCAAACATACAATGCATGCAAACCAATTATCTCAACATAATATTAATATTAAGCATAAACCATCCAGTAGTCTATCGCAAATCCTGCAATTTGATTGGTTCGCTACTAGTGGTCTATCAGCTCATAGCATAAACCATCCAGTAGTCTATCGCAAATCCTGCAATCTGATTGGTTCGCTACTAGTGGTCTATCAGCTCATAGCATAAACCATCCAGTGGTCTATCGCAAATCCTGCAATCTGATTGGTTCGCTACTAGTGGTCTATCAGCTCATAGCATAAACCATCCAGTAGTCTATCGCAAATCCTGCAATCTGATTGGTTCGCTACTAATGGTCTATCAGCTCATAGACCCCGAGTAGAGGTAAACAAAAAAAATGGCCACTTTGTCGTCGTGTTTTGCTAATGTTTCGGAGGACTTTCTCGACAAATTATTGTCTTGCTTGTTTCTGTCATTTTCTACTGACCTACTGGATGGTATATGCTAAAACAATTGGACTACTCGTTCTCGTTTACTATGAGGATAGTCAACCTGGCACTATGCGCCTTGTTGACTATTGCCTCATAGAAACCTTGAACTTGTAGTCTAATTGTTAAATATACCACTCAATAAATAGTACCATCAAATCAAACACAATAATAATTATAAAAATAGTAATAATAATAATAATAATAAATATTGACAGACAGGTTGAAAATCATGAATCATTGACGCTAAGACCTCAAGGATGTCTGGAAAGGCAGTAAATGAACCACATTTTATGCAGATGAAGTGCATCTTCTTGGATGTCTCTAACCCTGCTCATTTAGAACATGCAGAATACAGAATATTTAATATTTTTGCATTGACAGTGCCTCACCTGCATCTTTTTCATTTCTTTTCTAAGAGGAAAGGAAACAATGTTAAAAACAAATGTTGGTAATAACATACAATATTAGGGCTCCCATTGACAGCAGTACATTTTAGTTACTGAAGGGACTACACATACACCTACTTCAATAAAGGTTTTCATTCATTCATTCAATAATTTTTCTTTTCTTTTTCATTTCTCTTTCATTCAGTAATAAGACCTTTAAATATCACATGAGTTGCAATGCACTGTCAAGATCAAAAGTAATTACATTTGAAGACTTGTACAATGAGGATGCAAATGTGTACAATGTTTTGTGCAATACATATCAACTTACTTGGCGAGGTCTATTCTATTCATTGCAATGTATATTTGTACACTGAGGGCAGAGCTGGAACAGAGCAACAGCAAAACAGTTACAAGAATCACCTTTCTAATGTAATCATGTGTATGTTGTACAGTTGTATGATGCAAGTTTGACTGAGAAAAACATGTATAAATATTTGAGATTTTCTAGTCTTTTTAGGAGTAAAAAAGGTTTGAGAGGAAGATTTTTTGCTTACCATTCTAATGATTCTGACTGATGAAGACATCTCAGTGCTGAGTCATAGTTCTACAAAGACAAAAATAGATACATAGACCGAATTCATAATGGCTGCTTCTAATTTGCATAAAAGCCAAAAAATATTTTTGGGAAAAGAAAATATTTGATATGATAGAATGTGATCATCTATTAAAATACTATGTGCGTGTTTTGAAACCAAATAATAAATCCTTGAGAAGATATGAACATTTTAAATTGTGAAATTGCACCAAAACAAGGCCGGTGAGGACTCGCTTGAAAAATACATACAAAACTCTCTATTCATGATCTGTCATAACTCCGATGATATTTTGTCTACAGCAAAGAAGCTTTCCAAAAATGTTTATTTCTAGGTACTGTTTTAGATGACAGTGATCATTTGTACCAGAAACATATCGTATCGCCAAACTAAAAATATGCCATTATGAATTTGGCGTATTGTAACAGCAATAATAATGAAGAAAGAAATATTACACTGTGTAAATTTGTAATTGACATTACATCTCATTACATTCAACACAAGTTATTGGGAGTTTTAGAGATATTAATTTACCTGTTCATGTACATAAACTGATGCAACCATCAACAAATAGTAGTCATTAATGTTACTTGATGAGTTGAGTTGCTTTTCAATAGAGCTTAGAATCGAGTCCCTGAAACATAACCATCACAAAGCCTAAATCAGTATCACTAAAGGAGAGACAATCAAGGTTTTCATGTGGCTAAGTGTAATTTAGGCAAGGTTAAAATCAAGACAATGCTGGCCAGCGGTCTCGCTTGGGTACCCAAAGCGAGGGGACCCCTAGACATTTGCAGGGGCTTACAGTACATGTATCATCTGTCTGTTCGGCCTGTTTGCTGTCCGTCGTGGATTCAACAGGCACTTGAGCAAGCGAATCGAGAATCTCATTCCTAAGCTGATCATTGCAGATCAATATTATTTATCCCACCCTACCCTATCGATTTTTAAACAACTGGTCCAAAACTTTGAACAGGCATGTAATGACAACATTTTTGCAGAAGTTGACATGCAAAGACATATTTTATAAACAGGACAGGCAGCTATATTCGTTTTGACAAGCTAAATCTACATGTGTATCGGGAATAATTAATCCAACATAATACAGTTGAACCTCTACTAACGGCCACCTCCCCACAACGGCCACCTCTCTGTAACGGTCAGGGTGTTCCTGGCCCTGCCACCAACCGGCCCACACGTTTACTCGTTTTTGAAACCTCATCACAACGGCCACAAACATTTGTCCCGAGGTGGCTGTTGTGGAGAGGTTCAACCATAGTATAAATTGATACAAATAGGTTAAAATGTAAACATAAAATATTAAACCTTTTCTTGGGATTTTGAAGATAGTCTGCAAGTATTCGTACAGGCTGAACCTCAAGGGGAGACAACTGGGTAATTTCATCTAATACAACACCATATTTACCCTGACAATAAAACATTACTATTAGCAAATAATTATAGGAACTACATGTAGTGGTTAAACTAGTACAGACTGTGTCGGTGTAACAACAATCAGCAAGTGTGTAGAATGACACGTCCCCGTGTAAAAATGAGACTTAAATTTACTGACATTTTGGATGTTAGTGCTTTGTCGTCGTTTTTTTTTTTACTCCGACGAAGGACTAACGTCTGGAACGTCAGTAAATTTAGTGCCTTTTTACAAAGTTTCATTGTCAGATAATAATAATTATAGTTTATAATATATACGTAAATATTACAATGTGATAATAGAATTATCTCTGCATGATTGAACATGAAGGGCAGTGTTTGACTACCATTTGATGGGAGATAATGAGATTCATGGACTTTTACATTTATCAGCTGATTAAAAAGACTACAGTATGCAGCAACACAAGATTGTACATCGTCCCTCACCTGTGCTGTATATGCTCTGTACATATAAATGTCCTTTTCAATGATAAGTTCTCTCGTAGATGGCTATCAAGTCAAAACAATTACAATGTAACTGTAAGTACAGTATTCACTAATTCAATAAGTCAGTACACACTACACACGTACACACTACACAACACCACACCACACCACACTACACTACCATACATTATAAAATAACTATGATATATATAGCGCGCGCTCTGATTGGCCAAAGGATGCATATTCCGCGTGCTCTATGAGAGCACAGTGCATGTGCATGCAGATATTCAAACATTTTTGCAACGAACAAAATTGAAAACTTGCTTTAAAATCATAATTGTATTTTATAAAAGAAATAGAAAACTCGGCAGCTGTGCTCTATTGAGTTATAGAAGCACTTGGGAATTGAAAGAAGACTCGAAAAGTGAGCACTCGGCTACGCCTCGTGCTTCTCCTAGCACTTCTCTCGTCTTCTTCCAACTCCCGCGTGCTTCTATAACTCGATAGAGCACGCTGCCTCGTTTTCTATTTCTCACTACACACTACACTACAGTGTACATTTTCGTCTTTTGAAGTTTGTATAACTTCTAGTAAAGAAAAGCTCAACCAATACAATGCACTATGCACAAGAAATGATCAAGTTCTTTCAACTGTAAACACCAAGCAAAATTCTGAACTGACTGAAGTGAAGATCAAGTCAAAGTCAAAAGACAAAACTCACACAAAAGCAACTCGTTTTCTACGACAAAAAACAATGCTAAAAACGACGTAGAAGTTACAAAATACCGTCATAAGACGTAGTTATATAAACCTGTTTTTTCTGCGCTTCGTTAATACATGCTTGGTAATTTCCTATGAAGAAATGGTTCTTGATATCAAAGAGTTCGTCCACGTCACCAGGATCCGCCATCTTGATCCTTCGAATACACGCTTGCTAAGAACTATGGGTAACTCGTTCAAGTCTCTTTCGTCGCTGTCAACCAAAGAAATCCATGTGATACATCTTGCAACTTTACTTCCGGGTTTTATAGTTTGATAAATTTATCTGCTTGTTTCTTCTTCTCGTTTCTTTTTCTTGAATTTTCAGTCTTTCTTTCTTTTTATATAATCTATTTAGTGGAGTGTCATATCAGCGTACAACTGACGATGGCAGTAGTTGTTGCCGAAACATGTCTTGTCCTGGCTAAAAAACGTAACAGTTTCTTGTCTTTGAAATATCAGCTTGCTCTGGCTTGCTCTACGTGTTCGAGCTCATCTAATACCTAAACCAAGACTGAGTCCGAGCTCATCGTACATGTACATTTATTTAAGTCCAGGGACCGTAGCGAGGAGGTGGTCCTAGGCACAGGCAGCCCAACCATTGCTTCTGATGCGGATTTTTCTGATGCTTTTGAGGCTATTTAATAATAAATTTTTACAATGTATATTCGCGCGGATATTCGCGCGTCTTTTTTTGATGGGTTTCCTGTGGTAGAGCGCGCGCAATACGTATTATGTATGGGGAACCCAATATAATACGCGCGCGCTCTGTGCATAAAAATGTATGATGTTGGGATCCCTGTGCACGCCCCGCAGGAGGCGCCCGCAGCAATGTAGAATATATTCGGACGTCTTTTTTTATGGGTTTCCTGTGGGGCATTGGCTGCCTGTGTCCGTCCTAGGGTGCCGTGACCCCCCCCCCCCCCCCCCCCCCCCCCAATCAGTAGTGAGTGGGGGAAGACTCGTACAATCTGGTAAGTTAGTAACGTGGGTTTCAGAGGATTATATATATTATATATATTATATATATTTGCAATCAGTAAAATAGTAACTCAGTTTCTAAATGATACGAAACAAAAGTAAGACTAAATACGTTAAGTACGTTTTATGTATTTTTTGTATTTCCTAACGGTTTGGAATGTATACTTTCATTTTGTAACTACAGTAGCATGTTGTTGTGTTAGGGCGCTGGCAGTTCGTAATATATGTATATACAGTCATTCTCAAAAAGATTGTCCAGATGAAAAGACTACAATACTACAATAAAGTCACGTGATTCATTATGTTTTCAATTTCTGCACGCGAAACTGCGAGTTGGTACCGTGTACTTTTGCATCTAAAATTGAAATTCCACGCGAGGAAATTGAATACGTAATGTATCACGTGACTTAATTGTAGTATTGTAGTCTTTTCATCTGGACAACCTTTTTGAGAACGACTGTATACCCTTGGGTGAAGAGATGTTTAGTTACTCTAACTGACAACTTATTTATTGTAAAATTATTGTTCTTCGCACCTATATTGCTGTAATCAATAAAGACATGCCTATTCCTTCAAGACTGGTTCAGTGTAATGGAAATTAGTTAGAACATAATTTGTGTTCGTTCGGAGATAGAATACAAAAATAAATACATTAAAATCACACACTAATCTAACTAAATAACACAAATAACTATAACAAATAACAATAAACCATTTACATGATTTCTGAGCTAAGAACAACATGTAAGGTTGTAGGAGCAGCACTTAAGCTCGGACACACGATGTAACTTGTCTTGCAACGTTGGCGCAACAGTTGCAGAAGTAGGATCGCGCAACGTTGCATCGTGTGACACCCTCTTGTTGCGCGCAACAACGTTGCAAGAAAAGTTGCATCGTGTGTCTGGGCCTAATCTTGTCTAACGATAATGATAGCCATAATGGTATATAGTATTATTCATTTCGTTTCGTTAAGCCGCATCTACACGAGCAAATTTTCCTTGACAAGTTTTCCTTGACAAGGAAGACTTGCTCGTGCAGACGCCAATTTTTCCTTGTCAAGGAAAACTTGCTCGTGTAGATGACAAAAAATTGTCAATTTTTCCTTGTCAAGGAAAACTTGTCAAGGAAAACTTGTCAAGGAAAACTTGTTCGTGTCGACTCTAATTACAGAACTCGACTGACTGTAAACGAGGCGAGCGGTCACAAGGAGACCATCGACTGCACATCCTAAATGTAACACTAATTCATTTTTAAATACCTACTGACGTAGTCGAACTACCCTCCAACACAGCCAACTCCTTGGAAGCACTGTTCAAATAATGACGCTTGGAGTCTACACCTACCACCCCTCCCCCTTCCATTTTTATTGTTCCCAGTCCTTTTCTCTTTTAGCACAGGAATCCCAAAAAGGGACTATTGCAAACAGGTCTTCTAACGAGTATGTTCAATAGGAAAAGGTGGTTCTGCTTTACATAGTTTGGTAGGCACCTTGCCCTGCAGGTCTAGAGTCTCCAACTGTATGGCAAGTGATGCAAGCAATCATGAAGGCACACCCATCCTGGAAACATTAAAAGTACAACCAAATATAAATATCTACTGTTAATATTGTTACACCTGTTTTCAGAAATGTTGCCCTTTTACAAAATACAAAATAGTAAATAGTACATAATAATATAAGTTCTCTATTCAGGGAGGCCCACCAACAATAATGATTTTTAGTGATGCCCTGCGAGAACACAGAGAAAAGACTAGACCATTGTTCATTGTCCAAATAGTAAAAAGGAATAAATTATTGATTAGAGAAACAATGAGCCTGAGTTCAGCTTGAGTTCATTTCTTTTGTTTCTCTAATTAATTCCTTAAATTTACTAATTACTATTTTGTATTTGATAAAAGGACAACGTTTAAGAAAACAGGTGTAACAAGAAATAACAAAATTGCGACCTTTTACACGGTACAACAGTTGATGAGGAAGTACAACATGCATTGTCATAATTGTCTTCATTTGTTCGTTCGTTCATTCATTCATTCCCTCTCTCCCTTCTTCCTCTCTAACCTTCCTACCTTCTTCCTTCCTTCCCACTCTTGTCCTTCCATCCTCCATTCTTCCATCCTGCATTCATCTCCCACCTCTCTCTCCCCTTCCATTTTTTGTCCTTCCATCTTTTAACATAGATTATATCATAATATCATTAAGTGATATTATTATTATTTATTATTACTATTTATTATTATTAATTATTTTGTTATTATTATTATTATTATTTATCATGATTATTTTACAAAATAATTGCCACTCACCACCACCAATGATGGAAATTCTTTCCAGAATTTATAATTGGGTATTAACTCAGCTCCTGATTTATTGCGGCCTGTATTTACTAGAATGCCAATTATACAGTACAGAAAAATACTTGGAAAAAAACTGAAAATGAAATACGATACATAAGTGTATGTCAAAAAATAATAATAATAATAATAATTGATTTCTTCAATAAAAACAGCACATTCCACAATGTCTCAATGCTCTTTACAATATGATCTGAAATGATGACTAACAATGACTGAGTTATTAAAAAAACGATTTATATATACACGTGTTTGATGAGCTAGCTCCCTGTGGTAGTGCGCATGGTCGCAACTCTTATGCATTATTACAGAATGGTGCAAAGATCTCATCCACAGGGATCCCAACACATAGATGTGTCCCATTACCTCTACCACAGGAAGCCCACCATAAGAGACACACACATAATGGTTGGACTGCCTGTGGTTAATAATATTTGTATAATTCATATTACTTACATTATTAGTAAAATTGACCCTGTGCTAAGGGGAGATCCTGCACTACCCCCTGGACCATAATCAGGGCACCCTTCATCTGAATTAAAAGTTATGCGGTACTACAAAAGAAAGAGAAGAAACATTACCATACAATCGAATGAGCTCACTTGCATAATAGATACATGTACATGTATCTTGAACTCCCCTCTCTCTCAAGCAGACATATATATCCCTTGGATTTTGCTACGATGTACAGTATTTTGACCTGGCTACACTGTACACATGTATTTCAAACCTGGCCTTGCTATCTCAAGCTATTTTTCTTGTCGCTTGAGTGTTTGAGATCCAGGGGTATATAAGAGTGACCTACCATACAGTTTTGGGAAGTCAAACATAATGTTTGCATTCATTGCTTTGGCAGCTCCTGGAAATGGTGGCACCTTGGCGATTGTGGCATTCCATTTTGCTTTCTTGTCACAATTGAAGATAATTTCTGTTTTTATGGGTTGTAGCTTTTTAGTAGCCTTGCAAGTTAGTTTCGCCCCATTGTGATACTCTATCTTGAATGAATTCTTGTCTATAAAACAAGAGGGACAATCACTGGTAGATAAGCTGCACTTAAATCTTTTTTTAACCTAAAATCTCCATTCAATGTTAGTTAAAGTACAGGGATACACGGTGCGCACGTGTGTCCAACCCTGAAATTGTTGTGGCCAAGATTATTGAAGTACAATGCAATCCTACTTCTGCAAAACTGTGCATAACAAGTTGCAGAGTTGGACACATGCTGAAATCATGCAATCTTGCACAGTGCATGTATCTGTTTTACATGTAAGAGTGCAGCTGATCTGCAAAAACAATCCATGTTTGTTCAGCAATTTGTGTAGCAACATTAATGATCGCCAGTAAGCGTGCAGCTCTCTTCTTCTCTTGGGACTGGGCAGAGTCACATATGAAACAAAATGGTGATGGCCGGACATGCAGTTACTCAAGCAGATTTGAGTACAAGAAATATCGCCACAGGGAACCCAACAATGTTTTTTGTTAGTGTTACATGTATACGGTAATGCTCACCTACTCCAAACTTAAAGCCACTATAATCTGTTGATCCCAGTCCAATTGGCCATGAGATATATTTAAAAGTGGAATCCATCCCTTTAATCTTGCATACTTCTTGATTTGGACATAAAGCAGGTAGTGGCTTACAAATACTGAAGATGATTGCACAGTTCTTGGTAGTGCTATTGTTTATAATATCACCAATCCCATTGAAGGAATTGGCAACAATGCAATAGCTGTCATCAACCACCGTCCACCAGTATGGGGCCCTTAATAATAAATTTATTAAAAATAAATTTATAATAAGCTTTATAAATTAGTTTAAAACTTGAACTTATAAGCTTATTCACATTTTACCCCTCCTCCCATATAAAGCAATATAAGTTCAACTTCGTCCTGTGGCATACTTCTTCTTCTTCCAAATATGAGCACTCCTTCTATAGCTAGTTATAAAAACTTATAATCACCACATTTTGATGTCATCTGACCTGTGCATGTATAAAATGGAACCTATTTGATTGCTATAAAACTAATAGTTTCTGTTTCACGTACAGCTTTATTTATGAAACCCGCTTTAAACATATATATCCCGATATATCCCGGGTATTGCTTATATTACTGTATGTAGTAGATCGAACTAGCTTACTGACATGACTTGAGTTACGACTTGCTCAGGAGTCAAAGTTACCCAAACTACAGATCGTTTATACGAAACAAGTTCAGAAATATACTTACGACGTTAATGTTGTGATCTTAAAATTTGGTGGGCCACAAGTTGCACTGAATACTGCAGGAAGTATAAAAACAACTACACAAATAAAAAGCGCCATTTCCTACTTGGTGTCACGGTTAGTGCATAAGATCACGTGACTTCACGAGACTACTGGCTACTTGCGTGACTCATAATAACACAGGAATCCCAAATCTCGCGTGTCTGTATGTAAGCCTTCTTCTTTTTTACGACTCTAAAAATAAACATCAAGACGTTTCGATTTCCGTAACATACATTACTAGTAAAACAAATTTCCAGTCATTTTTTTCTTCTTGGGTTACCTACCCTGGGTACCAGAGCCCAAGAGAGGTACCCAGGGTAGGGGCAGACGCGCCAAAGAAGCCAAAAAATTAAAAACCCAAAAGTCCCAAACCCACAAATTTCAAGTCATTCACACCTCCCCATCACTATTATATGTATACCTGATTACCCACCCCCTACACCCCTGGGACCACTCTACTTCTCAGTGATCACTTCCTGTAAGGACAGGATGCAGTGTATTCACATGATTGGTAAGCCTCAGGTATGCAGGTTGTCTAATTAAAGGAGAGGGGGAGAGTAATAAGAGAATAAGAGTAATAAGAGAGTAAAGGGAAGGAAGGAAAGGGCCAAACATGATGCAATGAAAACATTTGGCTGAGTCATGAATTTGATAAATAGACTGACTGAATGAATGAACTTTATTTAAACACGGAATCAAAATCACTAAAATTAAAATTAATTACAAAGTGCTCTCCCTTTGAGCCATGTAAAAAGATAATGACAGACGGTTTAGTTGGAAATCAGTAATGCAGGGCCATAGCTGCCAGTACGGTTGGTCCAGTTTCAACCGGACCACTTTTTGAATCAAACAGGGTGTTAGGGGATGGTACAGTATGTGTCTTGAGTGATTATTATTTTTTTCCCCGATTTTGAAAACCAGACCACTCAAAAACTGGTGGCTACGGTCCTGCAGTAATCATAAATGTGTTTACTGTGGCTATATTCACCCTTTGTTCACACTCTGTCCCCAAATATCCTTAATCTAGAGTGGAAAGTACAACAAAATAGCAAACATAGGAATAACCACAAGGAACCTAAACCCCATATCTTGCCTTGAAAGAAAGAGGAAAGTAGGGTAATTTATTATGGGTTGTACTGGATTGTATTGTCAAGTGTGAAAATTTCATCTCATTTTAAAATAACTTGACAAATTTTAATCTATAAATTTTCTTTTCTCATTGTCAGTTGCTCCCCTCAACAAGAGAGATTCTAAAGTCGTCAAATTCTTCCAATGTTCTCAATGCAACTTTCTCAGCAAAGTATTTATCAGTTTGTGTTGTAATTACGCCAAGTCCATAGTCATCAATGATCATGTCATCTCTCAGTCGACCAACTTTCAGTAAAAACTGATGTCGTTCTTTAATCCTCTTCAGTGAACACTGGAACACTCTGGGACATCTTGCAATGCTGGAGCGACTGGCATTTAATGCCTCGTAACAATAGCCAAACTTTGATTTCATGGATTCTGTACTGAATGTCAAAACAGTTGGTTGCTTGAGAAGAATGTTTCTCAGTTGTTGCTGATTGAATTTCAAAACCTTATCCAGGAAATTGATTTTATTCTGGATTGATTCTAAGCTACAACTTGCAATGACGTCTGGACATTTAGTTAACATGTGAAGGACTTCGTCTTTAGTGAGCTTGGGTTTGACACCGAGGGATAACAAATACTTGATCTGAAATAATGACAAAATTGGAATTAACTGGCAGCCACAACATTTATACTAATTTTACAGCCCTTCACACACAACATAACCCCCATCGCCACCCTTCCCACCTGTACAGTTAATATTTCCACTAACTACAATGTATGCTGAATAGCTGACATTGACATTAGATGAGATGAGATTTCAATACATTGTATTGAATTATTGCATTGTATTATTATTATATTACCGATGTACCATAGCGTGTCAGTACGTCGTATCAGCAAGAAAATTAGAAACAAATCTGATTTGAATCCATGACCTTACAAATGTTTCTATCTACTACGTACAGTGTAGCAAGAAACTTTAATCTTTAATCATAGTCATAGAAACTTGATAATCATAGAAACTTGTTATGGAGGTCTTTTAGGCCAAGAGAATGAAAGTCATAGATTTGCGTCCACCGCCCGCATGCACCGAAAGCTACCGCCGAAAACTTTCATTATTTACAAAAAAAATCATTATTTGCACAAAAAGGCACTTCATCACCCAAATGTAAGTTCCAAATCATCAGCACTGACCTCAACACATCTAGTTGGCATTTTCACGCTTTCGTCCACCATTTTGAATTGCATGGGGCAAAAATTATTAACGCGCGGAAATTTATAGAAATCTGGATCACTTTTGACTTGCTGTAACTCCGCTCGATTTCGTTGGATTTTCAAAAACTTGCCATTTTAGACATGTTTTCTTTGTTATTTATGACCTATAATATGATGGGTATTGGAAGGCTACAAATCGAGAAAAAAAGATTTTTTGTTTTCAAAATAAAACGTTCGGCACGTGAATATGCAAATTAGCTCGAAATTTTAAGATCCATTCGTGAAAAGAAGATTGACTCGTAAAAGGTAGTTAAAACACCTACATTGGTCTTATTTTCACTCCAACAACTGGTATGCATGCCTGCTGATTTTCAAAGCTTAAATTTTGAAAATCCAACATATAATCGAGCGGAGTTACGGCAAGCCAAAGTGATCCACAACCACCCTCCTCCCCCCAAAAAACACCTCCGGGCAGGGGTGCATAAACGATGTAAAAACACTTCAAAATCAATAAAGACCTTGTACTTGCATTATAATGAATAATGAATAATGAAAAAAAGCCTCATCTGTTTTCAAAATTGTCCGGACGCAAATCTATGACTTTCATTCTCTTGGCCTTAGATGTACATTGTACATGTACCTTAGGAGTCAACGTTGTCTCTGTTTTTCCTGTTAGAATCCCTGGTGCATTCTTCACGGCATGCTTCACAGCACTTGGTTCAATGCCAGCTTTTCTCAAAGCCTCAATGCGACACTGAAGAAGTTCGTTTCTAATGACAAGAACCGACGGTCGTCTTGTCAGAACTCTTCCAATTTCGTCTATTTTTAACCCAATACCTTGCAGTACTTCAATCTTTTCTTTGACTCTCCCCAGCGAAAGCCGTGTTATGTCCATCTGTTTCTTTACCTTACTCAAGGGCAGTCCAATTTCTGAGAAAAGCTTTTCAACTGAAATGTTTCGCTTCTCTTGCAGGCCACTTTCGTCATCGCAAGGTCCCACGTGCGAAGAGAGATTTTCATCCTTACTCGTGGAATTTGCCATGTTACTTGAACATAGACGCACTGAAACATTATTCAAGACCTTAGATAAATATCCTCTGAAACTAGACGACCAGAGTAGATTCTTCCCAGAGTTAAATTGGCTGCAAAGTTGTGAAGTTTTTGAAAGAAGTGCATGATTGGCCGCCATCTTGATTTCACTCGTGCTAAAAGACTGGTAACTATTTTATAAAACACAGGTATCCCATTCTGCAGTAAAAAGTTTATTTGAACGCCGGGAAGTGGGATTATATATTTCCACCGACTATAGCTTTAATATAAATGCTAATTTCATCTGGTGCCACTTCAAATCATTGCCAAAACATCCCTACAAATCTTCTTTGAAAATAACGATAAAACTTTATCAAGAATTCCAATGGGCGTTGAAATGGTATATCGGCATACTATATCTAAATGAGGGATTATTTTTTTTAAAAGCAGTTTTCAGAGTTCGGGATATTTCTAGGCCTTTATTCTTTCTCTTTAATCTTCCCTCCCACACAAATGTCATCTACTCGAAGGAGGAATTCACAATGGTGGAATGCCAATACTTGTGGACGTCATTCCATCAGATCGAGACCGGTTCACAAACCCCTATTGAAATTATATGTACACAAGACATGAAAGCTTCCCTTAAATAAATATTGAAGTCACTCGACAAAGAAACTTTGATCTGAGCTGCATTCCTTTGCTGAGAAAGGGAATATAACTACATAGCACTCAGAGCCTCCTCGAAGTCAGTCGGTTCTCGGTGTACCCGCAACGACTAGCACGGTTACTACTGAGCCCAGTACAGTACTGACGCATCCAAAATGAAAGCAAGTATTTTCGTTGCAGTTTTCCTCATCGCTGGAAGCGCTTTGCTAGAGTTGACTTCTGGTGATCAAGTATCCAAAAGGTGGCTTTTCGGCAAGCGTCGCCGTCGTCGTCGCTGTCAACCAAGGGATTGCAGAGTCACCCACTGGTGCAGTTGGAGCCATTGCAGCCACACCTGTGGCGGCCATGGAACACAGATGCGAACCCGCCATGTTGCTGCACGCGCGCGATGTGGGGGATGGTGTGACTATACTCTGAGGGAAACTCGACTCTGCAATATGTTGTGCTTCAATGGTGGTGTGTGGCGCAGTAATGCATGTCAATGCAAGTATGGTTACATTGGCGAATGTTGCGAAACAAAACCTAAAGGTAGGTTGGCTTTAACTTTACCGAACAATATATAGTTGAATGTGATTTTTTGCTTCATTAATTGTTGTTGCTGTTTTCATATAACTAAGAATAGTTACTGGTCTTCAGTACTGAAAGGAGCTAATCTGTATTCCTTTTGTTCTACACTACTGTACTATGCATCTTGCAACTAACTTTTATTCCATCACGATGGTAATAAAGCGTTGCCGGCTTGTGGGGTCGTGTATTTAAAGCTAAAATGAAATAGATAAAAACTACTGTCAGTTTCAGCTTTTGACTTTCTTTCTCTATTTCCCTCACTTACTTACTTTCTTTCTTTCTTTCTTTCTTTCTTTCTTTCTTTCTTTCTTTCTTTCTTTCTTTCTTTCTTTCTTTCTTTCTTTCTTTCTTTCTTTCTTTCTTTCTTTCTTTCTTTCTTTCTTTCTTTCTTTCTTTCTTTCTTTCTTTCTTTCTTTCTTTCTTTCTTTCTTTCTTTCTTTCTTTCTTTCTTTCTTTCTTCTTTCTTTTTCTTTCTTTCTTTCTTTCTTTCTTTCTTTTTCTTTCTTTCTTTCTTTTCTTTCTTTTTCTTTCTTTCTTTCTTTCTTTCTTTCTTTCTTTCTTTCTTTCTTTCTTTCTCTTTTCTTTCTTTCTTTCTTTTTCTTTCTTTCTTTCTTTCTTTCTTTCTTTCTTTCATTCTTTCTTCTTTCTTTAATACATACATTCATTATACATTCATTCCTGTTTATTTCCTTTATTTTATTTTACCAACGTAACATGACTGTAGAATACTATCAGGAGTTATTGGCAGTGTACAGAAGTAGTACGCCTAGCTGCGGCATTTTTTGCCTGTCAGAAGCTTAAGATTTTTCCATTTGACTAAAATGACGCGTGATTTTAATAATAATAATAATAATAATAATAATTATTATTATTATTATTATTATTATATATTATTATTATTATTATTATTATTATTATTATTATTATTATTATTATTATTATTATTATTTATTAATCACTACAGTTGATGTACACCGTATAATTTTCGAGCTGAGTTGACACTTAATACTTTCAGAAGAATCGAGTAAAGCGGGAATCTAAAAGGCAAACATAATATAAAATCAAAGATCTGTAGTCAATTAAACAGTTCAACAAAAACGCGAACTAAACGTGGCATGACGTGGTGACGTACGCCCCTCTAATTAAGATGGCGCCAATAGTGGGCGTAAACGATTATTCCGTCGAGGATTTCGTCACGCAAGTAGTAGTAGTAGCGTTGCGTGACGAAATGACCGACGGCTGCAAAGGAGACTAATTATCGATGTGAATTAAATTTAACTTAAATTATTGCCTTTTCGTATTCAGTCAATGGTAGATGGACAAGATGGAGTAGATGGTCTCAATGTTCAAAAACGTGCGGCAAAGGATACAAATATCGAACAAGGACCTGCACCAATCCTCCACCGGCCAATGGTGGTCGAAAGTGCGTGGGGTCTGGTAAACAGACTAGTCGTTGCTGCGTAAAAGCATCTTGTAAAGGTAACAGTTCCAACACGAGATGCATCCTTCTCTCTTCTTCAATTCAGTTTCCTCTGCCCTCGTAACTTAAATTATTGCCTTTTCGTATTCAGTCAATGGTAGATGGACAAGATGGAGTAAATGGTCTCAATGTTCAAAAACGTGCGGCAAAGGATACAAATATCGAACAAGGACCTGCACCAATCCTCCACCGGCCAATGGTGGTCGAAAGTGCGTGGGGTCTGGTAAACAGACTAGTCGTTGCTGCGTAAAAGCATCTTGTAAAGGTAACAGTTCCAACACGAGATGCATTTTCTCTTCTTCAATTCAGTTTCCTCTGCCCTCGTAACTTAAATATTTGCCTTTTCGTATTCAGTCAATGGTAGATGGACAAGATGGAGTAAATGGTCTCAATGTTCAAAAACTTGCGGCAAAGGATACAAATATCGAACAAGGACCTGCACCAATCCTCCACCGGCCAATGGTGGTCGAAAGTGCGTGGGGTCTGGTAAACAGACTAGTCGTTGCTGCGTGAAAGCATATTGTAAAGGTATACATACCGGTTACGTCTTCGTGAGGTCCTTTCCCAAGTTCCTCTTTCCGCTTCATAGTAATAGTTAATTAATTTATGTCTTACTTTCAAAAAATTCATTGTTACATATAGTCAAAGTTAATGGGGGATGGACCAAATGGTCCAAATGGTCTCCCCCCTCCAAGACCTGTGGCGGCATTGTTATCCATGGCAGGTACCGCACAAGAACCTGTACCAATCCACCCCCGTCCAACGGTGGCCGTTACTGCGTGGGACGGGCCAAGGATTACATGACACTTTTCCTGCCAAGATGTCCAGGTATAACACTCTTGTTCACACAAATTATCGCTCAAATGAGCGTGAATTTTTACCGATAAAGTTTATTAAAACCAGTTGTATGAACTGACGTAGTTTTCTTGTGAAAATGCAGTGCGAGTAGATGGAGGATGGTCTAGCTGGGGTGCTTGGTGTAAATGTTCCAAGAGCTGTGGTGCAGGCATAAAGTATCGAAAACGATCCTGCACGAAGCCAAAGCCAGCGAATGGCGGGAAACCATGCCAAGGAAAGGACAGACAAATACGAACGTGCCACGTCACTCAGTGCATGCGTAAGTAATCTCCCTGGAACTGAGATGAATTAGAGTCGTATTCGTATCAGAAGTTTGTTATTATTAGCCTCAGACTGAAGCGAATGCCGGGATGGGCTGCCCGTGGAAGGAAGTACCTTTGTATTGAGCCTTGCTCTGTCATATGACTATTGCTGGTTTGCAATCATCCCAGGAGATTTAAAGTACAAAAACGCAGCGGCCATGTTGGAGGTACAAACAAGAGAAGCAAACGAGGAATGTTTTGTTAATGTTGTTATCGGGCACCAACATGGCCGCCATGACGTCACGTGAAAACCAGCAATAGGGAATGTCCCGAATGTGGTTAAAAACAAAACATCATGATATGAGTCGATCGCATATTCCACCTTATCACTGTAATCTCTTTTCTATAATAAATCCTAGCTTCCTACAACCACAAGGGATGTTTTAAGGACTCCGCCTCCAGAACAATGCCGAATCTATTGGGCATCTTCAGCAAGTACAACGACGCCGTTGCCAGGTGCGGAAAGAAATCCTTTAAACTCGAATACAAGTGCTTTGGTGTCCAGAACGGTGGGGAGTGCTGGTCAGGGCCAAATGCTCATAAAACATACAACAAGCTCAACAAATGCTCCAAGTGTCGCCATGGAAAAGGTGGACCATATGCTAACGACGTCTACTGCTTTGCAGGTACGGTTGTATCTATGCAGTCGAACCTCCCGTAAGCGACCACTCAAAATGTCAAGCTTTGTGGTCGCTTAGGAGAGGTGATCGCTTACGAGAGGTTCCAACTACAGTGGACTTGGAACTGAACTTTTCGTTATTTTGGAAAACTGGTCGCTTAGGAGAGGTGGTCCCTTACGAGAGTGGTCACAACCGGAGGTTCAACTGTACAGAGGCGCATGTCTGGGCTAGCCTCAAATGCAGCCGTCAGTGAACCCGTTTTGACTCGGCTTTGTTCAGTGAAAGTCATACAACAGAAGTAACATACACCTATTTCAAAAAACGTTGTCGTTGAACGTCAAGCCTACGCGACCAGACCGAAAGGGAGCATGGGTATGTCAACATATTTTACTTCTGATATGTGCGTTGTACTCTCGCTTGATAGTTACAAAAGCACAAATAGGCATTCAGATGTTGATCAATGTGATCATAAACATCAAAATGTACCATCTACCCATGCTCCCTTTCGGTCTAGTCGCGTACGCTTGAGTTTAGTTCACATACAACGTTTTTTGAAATAAGTGTATACAAATCCGAGCAGTTGTGCTTGCCGTTCTGGTGTAAACCCGCTGACCAATATATATTTTCGTGACGTCACACTTTGGTACTCTATAGAGGTCAAGTTTACAGTAAGTATGGTGACCGATTTCCGGGAATTTGAGCGGTGAAAGTGACCGTTTAATAGAGGGTGACCGCTTACTAGAGGTTTGACTGTAGTAGTTCGCCTGATCGATCAATGAATTCCGAAATCTTATCATCGACAGCAGACGAAATCAGTGCAATTCACACAACAGTAATGAGCTGAAAGTGATAAGATCCAAATTAAAGAATTTTAATTGATCACGATTCTTGTTATCAGGCGTACCTGGAATATCACCGATAACATCAGCACCGACTGAAAAGCCCACAGTCAAACCAACCAAAAAGCCCACAGTCAAACCAACCAAAAAGCCCACAGTCAAACCAAACAAAAAGCCCATAGTCAAACCAACCAAAAAGCCTACAGTCAAACCAACCAAAAAGCCCACAGTCAAACCAACCAAAAAGCCTACAGTCAAACCAACCAAAAAGCCTACAGTCAAACCAACCAAAAAGCCCACAGCCAAACCCGGTAAGCTCCTTCATATAAATGCATATAGATGACGTCACAACATGGCCGCCAGAATCGTGACATACAACACGGATTGAAAATTTGAGCTGCCAATACGGCTTCAGTTTGATGGACAGCGTTTGAAGAAAATATAAAGTCGTAAAACCAACTCAAAATCTCAATATAGTTTATAATATCAGCATTATCCAAAATCATTGAACTTATCGGCAAATATACGAATCTGATGAAAGTATCTTCAATAATTATTTATTATTTTACACTCGTAGATTGCTGGTCCCCATGGGTCTACAGTGAGTGTACTAAGCCTTGTGGGTGTGGTTATAAGGCTCGCACTCGCTTTTGTAAATGTGGAGACGGCAAGTTTGGCTCTTGTCCAGGACTTCCAATGGAAACTTTTAAGTGTAATTGCCACCAGTGTGGCCCTCCCGTCGACGCGTAGCCTGGAGGCACAGACACACAGACACACAGACACCGCACGGCACGAACCGTACCGTAACTACTTCCCACTCATACGAAAACGACCCTAGAGCAGATTTCGTATGACTGTGAAAAACGTATGGCACGAATGTGACCGTGATGTTTTAAGATTTCAAAAGAATCCGCGTTGCCGTAACAGTGCCGTGTGGCATACGAAATCTACTCTATTGTATAAGTCTTCACCTGTAATAGTGCGTGGATGTTGCTGGATGGTATCCAACTTCTTCTGCGACATTAGGCTCATTTAAACGAGAGAATGACTCGGATAAAGGGCTCAAAAATATCTCTCTCCCGAAGGCAGAAAGAACTACCCGAGCTTAAGTTAGACGAACGTGATCTCGATCCTAGCCTTAGCTGATTGAACACGTCCTGTTTTTAACCATTTTAATGATTTTTTTAAAAGTTCAAAATTAACGATCGGCTTAGATGGGCCGCCCATCTAAGCCGATCGTTAATTTTGAACTTTTAAAAAAATCATTAAAATGGTTAAAAACAGGACGTGTTCAATCAGCTAAGGCTAGGATCGAGATCACGTTCGTCTAACTTAAGGTGGTTCCCGCATAATGAATGACCGGTTTGCCGTATTTATTTAACTCGCTCGCTCCGCGTCAATATTGCTTGGATTTTATTGTGCTTAACACAAATACTAATTCAACTATTCTGCCTTTCGACGGTGTATTCAAAATTATCATTGTAAGCCGCGTTTGTGAATGCCAGCTGATATTCAAACGACACTATTTTCACTAAAACTGCTGCCAAGCGTTATTCCCAAGTACGATTTTTTTTAAACTTCGTGAACGGCCTTTTAAGGTCGCTAGTAATGTTCTGACGAGGTAAGAAAAAAATTGTTCGAGCCGAAATCACGTAACAACCGATTTGTCCAAATTTTGACAACAAAAATATGAATTGATGATTTCGGCTCGATCAATTTCCTTCTTACCTCGTCAGAACATTACTAGGGAGGGACTTAAAAGGTCGTTCACGAAGTTTAAAAAAAATCGTACTTGGGAATAACGCTTGGCAGCAGTTTTAGTGAAAATAGTGTCGTTTGAATATCAGCTGGCATTCACAAACGCGGCTTACAATGATAATTTTGAATAAACCTTCCAAAAGCAGAATAGTTGAATTAGTATTTGTGTTAAGCATAATAAAATCCAAGCAATATTGACGCGGAGCGAGCGAGTTAAAAAATACGGCAAACCGGTCATTCATTATGCGGGAACCACCTTAAGCTCGGGTAGTTCTTTCTGCCTTCGGGAGAGAGATATTTTTGAGCCCTTTATCCGAGTCATTCTCTCGTTCTATTGTAAACAATACAGTAAAAGCCTACGTATAAGAACCTACATTTTCCCGCCTAAACAAGTACTTATACATATCTGGTATCCAATGAGGAACTAACTTGTTTAGTTTCTTCAGTTAGGTCCTTTTTTGTAAGTTGGTGTATTTATTTCCGAGTGTAAATGTGCAACATACACATGTACAGATTTTGTGCTCTTGAAAGAAATAAAACCTCTAATGTAAAGGGAAAATCCTGCTCGATGCTGGGTGTTGAACATATATAAGCAAGTTAATATGGGTGTGGCCTCTTGCTTCTCTTTCAGTAGTAAGATGGCTGTAAAATTACAATCAACGAATCAATAATAATCGCATTGAATTATACTGCAAGTCAGCAATATTGCAGAAGTAGGATTGCACTGTGCACGCAACAATGTCCACTACGCACACAATCAGTTGCATGGAATGCTGCACTATGATGGGGACCAAAGACTGCCTTTATATAGTGTTATCTCAATGTATGTGACAAGAAGAGAGACACAGATTCCGTCGGAAGAGGAAAAATATGTTAACTTCGTAACCGTTGTGAAAGCGTATAGCCTCCTCCGCAGGCAACTCCTTCCGTTGGGCTTCCTGTAGGTAGGAGGAGAGGCTGGGTAGTCCTCCCTCTTCCTACCACAGGAACCCCAATTGGAGTTTAATTGTAGTAGCCTGCGGAGGAGGCTACTGAAAGCGTTGGTAACACAGAAAGGCAGAAACCATCAGTTGTGACATTCTAGGAATCCAAGACGTCACCTCCTCGTTTCTAAGTAGTACTACTCCTCAGCTTCATGCCCCTTGAGTTCGAGTACGAGTATGCCGGCTTCAAATAGATAGAAGTGCGACAAAATATATTTGCCAGTCATTGAGAGTTCGATAGAACTTTTGAAGATATTTGACCGCTAGACATCTGCTCCTTGAATTGGCGAGTGACACAGTACCTTTCTATGCCACCTGAAGATAAAAATATCTAAATCTTTGGCACATCGGCCCTAATCCTAATCCTCATCCCATTTCAGACCATGTGACCATCGGCGGTGTAGAGGCAAAAACCAACCCCTTTCTAGTTATGGGGATAGTGACGGCTGGCACATCGATAGGAAATGATTGCCGCAGAGCGCTAAAAGGCATCGGACGGACAAACAGCTGAAAAGCATTGACCTCACATCAATCCAGTTCAAGAAGCTCGGAACGTTTTAAAAGAACTTTATATCTGATAGATCTGTGCAAAATTACATTGAAAACTTGTTGATATATTTGTTTTAAATATCCACCCTCCCTCTATATTTTTAGGTCATTTTTCTCCCTCCTCCCTGTTTGTTTCGGTTGTCTTCCTCCCTTTATATTTTTATGCCATTTTTCTCCCTCCTCCCTGTTTGTTTCGGTTGTTTCTCCCTCCTCCCTCTATATGTTAAGCCATTTCTCCCTCCTCCCTGATCCGTTCCCCTTCGCTCTTTTAAGGAGGTCGCGGAGAGATAAGGCACATTCCTCTCAGGATACAGTTCCAGATCACCATGCATTCGACTGAAATAGCGCGCTCGCTTTACAAAGTTATACCCTAAAAATATACCCGAAAGCTGAATAAACAACAGTTCATGATCAAATATTTGAATTATGAATATTTTATTTGTAGTTCAAATTATGTCGCTTGATTACGCGCAACTTTAGATCTTGATATCTGTTTTAGATCAAAGAGATTTTAATAGCGATTCAAGCGTGTTTAATTTGGCGCGCTGTTCTATATCAAACACGTCATAACCCTTGAAAAAGATCATAACTCGGAGACGTTAATTTTTCAATCAAAAATTGATCTCCAAATTTCAGGCAAATCCATTGAAATCCGAGTGATATTTAGTTTTCCGAAGTTGTGGTTTTGACGATAAAAAAACAATCGAGAAAGACGTGTATTTGCTGTAGGATCCAAGATAGTGTCAGACCAAAACACCTCATTTCATGATCGTTGATCTAGGTCTATCTACGAGTAACCGGCGCAATTCTATCAAGCTCCAATTTTTTTAAATAATAGTTGTACTGCCGTTTTGACCAAGCTAGGTGAGCCGTTGGCGACAGTTATTGATCGATAACATGAGCTTGCCGGCCTCAAATTAAAACTAACGCAATCCAGAGCGCATCGGTGCATGGGTGGTTTCCGATCATACATTTAAATTTCAGTAAATCAATACCTTATTAATACTGTAGTACAGATACGAGAAATACGTAAGAAAGATAATATTCCAGTCTTCCAAAAGAGGCAAAAACAATTTCTAGGGTCTTTCTAGACAAATTGATTACTTCTTTCATACCCGGCGATGACCACCAACGGAGCGCCGGGTTAAGAGTTCAAAGAAATTATTATAATTTATTTTTATGAACAACAACAACAGGAAAAACAAACATACTCATTACTATAAAAGGGCGTAATAATAAGTTTTTAATTAATTTAGTTTTCCGTATAGTGATCAGTGGAATAGCGATCGTTCACCCCTTCTCCCCTCTCTCCCTTCAACCCGCTCTCCCTTCCCCCCTCTCCTCCTTCACCCCTTTCCCTCTTCATCCCTGTCTCCCTTCATCCCTGTCTCCCTTCACCCCTCTTCTCCTTCACCCCTCTCCCCCTCTGAGAAAGTACGTTTAGGGAGGTGTCACTAAAAAGGCAAAATCACTGCGTGAGCTTCCTGGAAAACGCGTGTCTGTCGAGTTTCGAGACGACATTTTGAATTGTCACTTTTGTACTTCGGTACAGTTTCGTGCAAATATGACGACAGAAGTGACTGGTGAGAATAAAGCGTTCGTTAAGCTTTTGGTGTCATGGGCCATGACGCCATTTTTGGCCGGAGTAAAAAATTAAGAAATTCGACCACTGAAGAACAAGATGACAAGATCGATCTAAACTCAAATGAAGGGTTTCTGAAAGATCGCGTTTGTAATGTACGAAGTTTTCCCAACTGAATACCAATATTCTGACATACAGGTTTTCCAGTAATTCTGTCTGGAATCGGATTTCCTTGATTGGAACATGTAACACTATTATAACTGACAGAATGTCAATTATTGGTGTATTATCACCACGAACGTGTGAGCCGATTATAAGGTGCCAAAATGAACCGACCAGCCACCCTCCCCTCGCATGAGTTCGTCTTGTCGAGGTCAGCACGAGTGAAACATCCAGACTATTCAACGATTCATAGCTACCGTAGAACTGCTGCCACGAGGCTTACGAAAACGTATTTAACGCCATAACAACAACATCTGTCCAGGCTGTGATATAAGTAGAGCTGGAAACACCATCTAATGTACTGTATACGTACCAGCCATGAGAATGTTGCCAGTGGGAGTTTCAGGTCTTATTGTAGCAGTACTGTGTTGGGCATCGGTATCAGTGGCACGTGAGTATTTATTTCTACAATTGGAAATAATTCTTTGTGAAATTTTAAAGACGGGAAAACGAGTTCAGTTTCTGTTAACTCTTCGTTCCTGGAAAGTACAGGAGAGAGCCTGAGGAGTTCCACAGGCATGAGTACGACGAATAAGAAACACTGCTAAACTATGTCTTGAAGAATCACTTCCAAATATTCAAATTTTATAGTCAACAAAACATTATTTACCAGAAGTCCATTTTCTTGGGCCATTATTTGAACACACATTGAGTATGAAGTGCTTTGGACCTTTGAATCAGGGAGAGTTCCTTTGGTTATGTTTTTGTATCATTTAAGTTCCACGGATGAACAATTCTTTGTATGACAGACACAAGTGCGTTGTGGTTAAAATATTTTCAGCAAGTATGTATGGAATTGAATTTTATAATTTTCCATGTTAAGAAAAACTTGGGAGAGAAACAGTTAATTATCTGATCATAAACAAATGATTCAACTTTAAAGTTCAGAGGATATTTTTCATTCCGCCATGAGAATATAATGATGATCAACGAGAAAACTCTTTAAAAGGTTAAGTCAAACCACTGACACGCAGCTCTTATCGGTACGTCACTTGATACGGCATCAGCGCCAGGAGCAGCTTAGCATCACCGGCAAAGCACCTTGTCTAAACCCTCAAAATCATCCACAAATCAACGCCATGTCATTATAATGGCATCAGCGATATAATAGCTTTATCGCGGTCTTTTAAATGGAGATTTTACACCAAGAGTCTCATCTAAATGCATCCAAGCCACCTTTTTTAAGTCAATTAGATAAGGAATATATGAGGTCTGGAATGTCTGTATTTATCAGTGCACGTACGTTTTGGATCTGGATCCGTTTCGATAGGTGTCTTTTGACCTATACCACAGGCAACCCAAGCTTGGTGTTTAGAATATATTTTATAATTGATTAAAAAAGGGTGAAAACTTGATTAAATAAACATAGCTTTGCTTCCAAAGTTGTATTTTTGTAGTTTCTTTAGGTGATTTGACCATTTTTCTATTTCAGAGAAGAGTACTGCTTGAAAAAATATGACAATGACGTCACCAAATTAGCATATCACGATTTCAAACCTTTATAACTCGCAAATGCAAAGTCCAAAATACAAAATACTGAAACATCCCACTATTCACATCACATGAAATCGATTTTCAAAAGAAACATTTTCGCTTCATGTGACCTTTGTGAAATATTTTCTAAAAAGCACCATGAGAGCTTGGGACTGGTCCTCGTCACAAGAAAGATCGACACGTCAACATCTCGTCAAGGTTTAATTGAAGTCTACAGACGGTCTACATGCATTGTTGAAATAATACTAAAGGTGGATGAAATATGTCTCTAGGGTTTGGGAGTTCTGAACACTGCCGGCCAATGTTTTGTTAGAAGGAAGATAAATGTACCCATAATGCATTGCATACGCAGATGAAAGTTCCATTATTTTTTCTTTATTTTTTTGATGAAAATTACTGATATGATTGATATCTTCGCTGTATAAATTAATATTTCAATTCAACACGGTTTCCTTTTGGTTAAAAAGCAGATTAAAACACAGAAAAAATGAGACAAAATGTGGTTAAAAAGATAGTAATTAAATAAGAAAAATGATAAAAAAATACAGTAAAGAACAAACCGAACAACAGGACTTTAAAATTATCTGAACATTGCTTTATAGAGTACAGTATCAATTAACGAGTGGAGGACTGGGAACGAGGTTTTAATAAATGATCCCCATCACAAGAAAAAACTCACTTGTGCAAAAGAAAAACTCAGATATTTGTAGTGAACACGGTTAAAAGAAAACTGACCACTGTTCAGACGAATATCTCTTGATTGGTGATGACGTCACACGGTTGCAAGTCATTGTTATAATCAGTAAAGCCTGGTCACCTGAATATTCAATTTTAATCGCTAATGCTTGAATTGCTTTAACACCGATATAGAACATCGTCATAACGTTGGTCTTAACGGAAGTGAACTGGACAACCTTGTGACGTCATCACAATTCAAGATGGCGGCCTCCACGAATTCAGATGTTCAACTTTCAATGAAGAATTCACCAGAAGCATTTTTTATCAAGATGGATCTTTATCTTGATATATTCAGATTTACTTGGCCGACATTTGTCTTAACAGCGGAGGTTTTCTTGTTTTAAACATGCTCAACTCGATGTCATATTTAGACGTCTGAAAATATTGATACAGTTTGTCGTTTCTTTCAGAGGTCTTACAGCGAAAGGTTTGTCCATTTGTTAACCAATATAAACCTGCATCGGCGTGCATCAGCCCTGATCACGTGTGTACAGAGGATGCTGCGTGTGAGCGAGGGCAGCGGTGTTGCCCACAAGAGCTTGAATGTGCTTTGAAGTGTGCAAAAACTGTGCCACCCCGTAAGTAGAACAGTGAAGAAAGAGAAAACGCGCGCGCGTGCTCTGTGCTGTTATAGAGCACGCGGGGACTGATCAGAACACGAGAGAAGTGTTAGGAGAACGACGCGTATATGCATACCACAGATACCTCTTGATTGCTACAGTATTCAAGCGATCTTCTATTCGTTATCTTTTTTCAATTGGATAAGCTCTTCAAACACAAACGCACAGATATCTCTGTGTTGCTACAGTATTCAAACGATCTTATCTGCATATCCTTCATCGACAGGAGATTGCATATGTATGTGCCGGAGATATTAGCAGCGAAGAGATTCACTTTATGTTACTGTCATAGGTGGATGTCCGATTCCAATTGACTTGGCGTTTGTCCTGGACTCCTCGGGCAGTATTGGACGAAAGAATTGGGTTAAAGTCAAAGCGTTCGTGAAGGGAGTCATTGATTATTACGACATATCGGAGAAAGGAACCCACGTTGGTGAGTGCAGGGACATTATCAGGGGCGGATCCAGCTAGAGATGTTGCAAGGGGGGGGGGGGGGGGGGGGGGGGGGGGCGTTCAGGTTGGACATTGGTTTCAGCCAAATCTTATATAAAATTTGTTTTTGGCAAAATTTCCAAAAAAGGGGGGGGCGTGCGCCGTGCGCCTCCTTCGCCCCACCCTAAATCCGCCCCTGATTATTTATCTTCACTTATTTGCGCAACTATGAATGTTTGATCTGTAGTGCTACGCCGAGAAGAGTTGAAGTTCGAGCCGCAGGAGACGAAACGAGAAATGTCTCTCCCCTCGCGTCTTTCTCGCTTCGCCTCATTCTCCCGCGACTCGACTGAACTTTGGACACGATCTAACTTTTAAAAACTCTACTCGGCGGAGTTTCGTGTTTAAGTAGGAACTATTTGGTATTATAAAATAACTATGATATAACGCGCGCTCTGATTGACCAAACGATGCGTATTCCGCGTGCTCTATGAGAGCACAGTGCACGCGCGCGCAGATATTCAAACATTTTTGCAACGAACAAAATTGAAAACTTGCTTTAAAATCGTAATTGTATTTTATAAAAGAAATAGAAAACTCGGCAGCTGTGCTCTATCGAGTTATAGAAGCACTTGAGAATTGAAAGAAGACTCGAGAAGTGCGAGAAGCACGAGGCGTTCCTAGCACTTCTCTCGTCTTCTTCCCGAATTCCCGCGTGCTTCTATAACTCGATAGAGCACGCTGCCTCGTTTTCTATTTCTTCAGTCTAGACTGTTGTTGTCAACATGTATTTTCCCTTTGTTTCGTGAGGCATCATCATGTACAGTTCTGGTGCATCGGTACAGCTACACTTTAACAAGTACAAGGGACCAGAGATCAACAATGTCAATATCAAACGAGAGGTAGATAATCTCATATTGGAGAAGGGATTGACATTTATTGATAAAGGACTCAAAGTGGCACAAGAGGAATTATTCGTCGAAGAAAACGGCATGAGACTTGATCGCAAGAAGGTAACTGTCTTTTCTTAAGGCCAGGGCACATGGTGTAATTTTTCTTGAAACGTTGCACGCATGTTGCAGAAGTAGGATCGAGTTCTACTTCTGCAACCGTTGCGCGCAACGTTGCATCGTGTGACACCCCCAAAAAATCTTGTTGCGCTCAACGTTGCATCGTGTGACACCCCAAAAAAACTTGTTGCGCGCAACGTTGCATCGTGTGACACCCCCCCCCAAAAAAAAATTGTTGCGCGCAACGTAGCAAGAAAAGTTAACTTAACCAACATATTTTAAGTAACGTTTTCATAATGTACAAAATTATTTTTTTAGCAATACAATTTTTTTTTGAAGTGCAAAATTAATGTTAGTCTTTGAATGCACAATCCTCTATGATTTCGTGGTTCCAGGTGTGTCTAGTAATAACTGATGGTATTCAAACCAAGAACAGAGGAGCGTACGTCCCACTAGACATAGCTTCAGAGCCTCTCAAAGCTCGAGGAATCACACTTTATGCCTTGGGTATTGGAAAATCCGTGAGAGTTGACGAGTTGCTGGCTGTTGGTTCAGGACCTGATTTCGTCTACAGTGCAACAAGCTTCGACGAGTTGAAAGCTGAGATCCAGGCGATCGCAAAGGCGCAGTGTACAGGTAGAGCGTCTTGAGGTCTTTGTCGAGTAGTAAATAATGGGATTAGAGTTACAGACGCAATTTGAACAATTTTTGGATCACTCATTTCGGCTCAGTAAACTTTCATTACGTTGCCGCTGAAGTGCATCGCAGGCTCACAACAGTGGGAAGGTGGTGGTAATCCACGAGTTGACCAAGGGTGCCTTTGATTAGATCATGCGTGTGTACCAGACAATTCCTGACAACGCCACGAGATGTAGTCTAGAAATGTAGAAATCTCCAAATCTGATTGGAAATATATATTTTTCAAATTTCTCTGTTCTGATGTTATGACAAGGTCAAATGAACAAAAGGCCATCTTATAACTAATTATATCAGTAGTGAATTTCCTGATGTGTTTCTCACAATTGTCTTATCAATTTAAGCTTGTGGAAGTCGCGTCGATGTGGTTTTTGGAATCCCCGACGCCGCCACCCTCGGACAAGAGTTTGAAGACATCAAAAAGTTCTTCATAAAGATGACAAGTCTCTTTCAAGTCAACGCTAAAACCACGCATATTGGGATCGTACGATACAGTCACGACGCCGATATGATTATAAAACTAGACCAAAGCTACAAAGCTTCCGAGATAACAAAGTTCATCAGGAAACTCAGACCCAAAGGCACCGAGCTATTTGTTGAAAAAGCGCTGGAAATAGCTGCTGATAAGGCTTTTACCATATTTGGTGGTGTCCGTCAGACAGCCCCTAAAACCTACATTATATTTGTACCTGGGGACATTATTCAAAAGGTGCAAGTCTCAGTTCTTCCTTTTTTATGTCCGTTTTTGTGTCCCTGTGTTTGTGTGCCTGTGTGCCTGTTTTTGTGTGCCTGTTTTTGTGTGCCTGTTTTTGTGTCGCTGTTTTTGAGTCGCTGTTTTTGTGTCCCTGTGTTTGTGTGCCTGTTTTTGTGTGCCTGTTTTTGTGTGCCTGTTTTTGTGTCCCTGTTTTTGTGTGCCTGTTTTTGTGTCCCTGTTTTTGTGTCCCTGTTTTTGTGTCCCTGTTTTTGTGTCCCTGTTTTTGTGTCCCTGTTTTTGTGTCCCTGTTTTTGTGTCCCTCTTTTGTGTCCCTCTTTTTGTTTCTCTTTTTTTTCTCTCTTTTTGTGTCCCTCTTTTTGTGTCCCTCTTTTTGTGTCCCTCTTTTTGTGTCCCTCTTTTTGTGTCCCTCTTTTTGTGTCCCTCTTTTTGTGTCCCTCTTTTTGTGTCCCTCTTTTTGTGTCCCTCTTTTTGTGTCCCTCTTTTTGTGTCCCTCTTTTTTTGTGTCCCTCTTTTTGTGTCCCTCTTTTTGTGTCCCTCTTTTTGTGTCCCTCTTTTTGTGTCCCTCTTTTTTGTGTCCCTCTTTTTGTGTCCCTTTTTTTTGTGTCCCTCTTTTTGTGTCCCTCTTTTTGTGTCCCTCTTTTTGTGTCCCTGTTTTGTATCCTTGTTTTTGTGTCCCTGTTTTTGTGTCCCTATTTTTCTCAACTTTATCGATTTTTTTTATAGCTGTCGCTTGTAACAGCAGCTACTAAACTGAAAGACATGGGAGTGAGGCTGATTATGTTGGGTATCACGGGGAAGATAGACCAGTCGCTCTCGGCCGTGGCATCTCAGCCTCCATTGCGGTATTTTATCTCAGCTATTGATTTTGACGCGCTTGGTGTTGCTGCCTACGAAGCTGCGGACACTGCTTGTAAAGGTAGGAGGAACGATCCATACATTCATTGCAACATATGTAGTATACCCCCCCCCCCCCCCCAGTATATTGCCTATTGGGGTGGGGGGGGGGGGGGGGGGGGGGGGCTGTCGGGGTGATGGGAGGTACACTACTGACGTCATGAATCAGTCTCGACTGGAGGCCTGTTGTTTTCAAAAAGTAATGCAAGTTATTTTTAAGAGGAGGCGTGTATTGAGCTCCAAAAACCAACAGGCTGGAGAATCCGTTTTGTGCAATGCAATGTTCAAGTTATTTGTGATGGTTTCTGTCCGGTAAAAGTTCAAAATAAGATCGAATGGGTTGACATCGCTTGCCGTCTTTGCCAAACCAAACTCAGTCAAATAAAGTCGTTTTCGTATGAGTGGGAAACCTACGGTACCATTACACTCAAATGGCTTCCTTTCTGAACCAATCAAAATGCGTGCAGATTCATCTCATCCAATCAAACTATTTCAATACGGCAACCGCGGTGCGGTAACTTTCCCACGAAAACGACTCCAATGCGCAAAACTCCAGTCCTTTGTAAACTTATTGCATTCATATATTTCTTACGCTTCTGACAGCAAGATATGGCAAATGTCAAGCCGTTGCTCCCGCGCCTGCTGAGTGTCCAGCTATGGACGCGTGTGCTGTTGACAAGGATTGCAGCGGTGGAGATGACGTCTGCTGCTCGAGCGCTTGTGGAAGACTTTGCCAGGGAAGAGTGAAAAGTAAGTCTATTTTTTATGTTTCTTTGACATAAATAAACTATTCGAATGAATGAGAAATTTACTGATTACCTATCGGATCATTTGTCGCTTTGTCGAGCAAAGCACTTTGTCGACCTCCCGCGGGACAGACCGATGCATGCTCGACCAACAGATCCAACCAGATTGGCCAACCACTGTTGAGCCATGCTCGACCAACAGATCCAACCAGATTGGCCAACCACTGTTGAGCCATGCTCGACCAACAGATCCAACCAGATTGGCCACCACCACTGTTGAGCCATGCTCGACCAACAGATCCAACCAGATTGGCCAACCACCGTTGAGCCATGCTCGACCAACAGATCCAACCAGATTGGCCAACCACTGTTGAGCCATGCTCGACCAACAGATCCAACCAGATTGGCCAACCACTGTTGAGCCATGCTCGACCAACAGATCCAACCAGATTGGCCAACCACTGTTGAGCCATGCTCGACCAACAGATCCAACCAGATTGGCCAACCACTGTTGAGCCATGCTCGACCAACAGATCCAACCAGATTGGCCAACCACCGTTGAGCCATGCTCGACCAACAGATCCAACCAGATTGGCCAACCACTGTTGAGCCATGCTCGACCAACAGATCCAACCAGATTGGCCAACCACTGTTGAGCCATGCTCGACCAACAGATCCAACCAGATTGGCCAACCACCGTTGAGCCATGCTCGAGAGTCCAGTGAGTGCTCTTCGGCGCGGGCTCAGACATCGTCCTCGAGCATGCTGTTAAGCCAACCGAGGTGTAGCTTGCTCGAAAAATGTATCCCGAGGTAAACCTCCCCCCCCCTGAGTCCAGAGTCCCCCCCTGAGTCAAGAGTCCCCCCCCCCCCCCCCAGAGTGACAATATAGTAAGTAAGAAGCACTGAATAAACGATGTTGTGGAACGTTCTTTGTAAAGCGGCAATATTTTTTCCCTCTACAGATTGCTATGTTACCATGGACGTTGCCATAGCGATCGATTCCTCTTCTGCCATTACGGATGCCGAGTTCACCCAAGTCAAATCCTTCGCCAACCATCTTATACACTCGCTCTCTGACTCGGAAAATGCCATTCGGTTCGGCCTGATGCAATACAACGAAAAGGCGACGACTTTGACAAACTTTCGTTCATTCACAAACGAAGCAAAGCTGAGGAACATGATCGACAACATGAAAAAGTCCACAAATGAAAAGAAAAGAGTTGACGTCGCTTTGAAGACGATGAAAAACTATTCAGTTTAGAAGGTGGCATGAGACAAGGTCACCCGAGATATGCCATCTTTCTCACCTCGGGGCAATCATCGGGGGAGTCCGAAGATCTCGCGAAGGCTTCCGAAGGTCTACGAAACCTTGGCGTAAACATTGTTGCGGTCGGAATACGAAGGGAAATCGAGAAAAGGTTTCTTGATTCTCTGGCGACGGACAGTTTGAGTTTTCGACCGTTTTTGAGTAAGGAATTGACGTCACTTTGGCCAAGAATAAAACAACAATTATGCAGTGGTAAGCTTTGATTTTTTTTTTACTATTCAATAATAAAAATAAAAATAAAAATAAAAATAAAATGGACGCCTTCACACACCAGTTATTTGTCCATTCTAAATACAACTCAATATCTTGTTTTAGCCAAACCCGGTTCATGCCCAGTCCCTGCGCAGCAAGCGTGTTCCAAAAAACCCGACATCGGTAGTGATCAGATTCCTTGTGGAAAAAACCGCTGGACATGGCGAACGACCAGATAAAGTGAACGACTGGGACTGTCCTGGTGAACAGAAATGTTGCCTGGACCCAACAGGATGTGTATACCTATGCCAACACCCACCAAATAGTAAGATTTAACATAATAGTAGGTATAGATTATACACTCAATTGCAGAAACGTTGTAGTATACATTTATACAAATATACAAATATCTAATGAGATGCAAAATGTTAGACATGGTAAAATACAACTGTTTATGCACAAAATAGTGCTGGAAATTATTGTGTTGTCCTTGTTGGATGTGATACTAATCTAAAATTGATGTTTCAGATATATTAGTAGAAAATAAGCGATGTTTCGCACTTTGTATCTCATTAGATATCTTGTATCTCATTAGATATTTGTATAAATGTATACTACAACCTTTCTGCAATTGAGTGTATATATACAAATATATATTTATATTTGTTTTTTGTTTGTTTTGGTCTCTCATTTTAGTTTCTATATAGATTACTCCGCGTATCCGGAGTTTCAAGATTACTCCGCAGATATATTTCACAGATGCATAGCTACTAAGTAGAAATGCTGTGAATAAACGTTATTATTATTATTATTATTACAGCCCTTTGCAAAAATTCTGTAAATCAAGTATATCCATATATTGGGTGCATTATGGGTAATACTATTTTAGAGTTTTTCCACAAAATATGCAGCAGAGACTTACAAACAACAAACTAGAAACTAAATTACATAACATTCTAGAGTTTCACCAATGTTGCTTGCGTGCGTGAAACATCATTTAGGGGACTTTTTCAATTACCCATCATGCACCCGATATATGAATATACTTGATTTACATAATTTGTGCAAAGTGCTGTATATCTTGTATAATATTGATAATAATATGTAGCAAACACATTGGAAGACTGGGTACGAGTGTTATGACCATTAAGATAGGAGTTCTTACATTTTGACAATATTATCTCCAATTTAAAAAAAATGTATCTATAGCCTATCCAATGTGCTGGAGAAAGAACGTTGAATCCAATCAAGTGATATTTCCACTAGTCTTTCATCGAGGGCAAACACCTCGAAAAACTTGTAACTAATTCAGCCAATCAAAACACTCGAACCCAGTCTTCCAACATTTGGGCCGTGGTATTATATTCATTGATGATTGTTTTCCTAACAGCTTGTAGCGGCCAGTACGATCTGGCTCTCCTCTTAGAATCAACAGACGACATTGGCTATGGTGGTTTCGACAAAGTCAAAACACTCGCAATTCAACTCGTGGATGCGTTCACCATTTGGCAAGCAGCTTCACGAGTTGCTGTCATCACGTATGGATCTCATCCCAAAATCAACTTCCTGTTCAATAGTTTTACCGGAAGTTCTTTGAATAAACAGGCGGTAAGTTCCGCTATCAAAGACTTGGAGCTGATTGGAGGAACCGGAGCGTCAATCAGTGACGCAATGCAGGCTGCTTTGGATGACGTGTTCACGACAAGTGGAGGATCACGGGAAAATGCAAATAAGGTAAAATACTGTATACAAGTAATTTAAATTCATGTTACACCGAGTGAGTCGAGTTGAAATTAGTATTTGAAACTCCTCGTGAAAATATATGGACCCAGGTAATTCCTTATTTGGTAACGATATTCCATATTTGGTAACGGTATTCCATATTTGGTAACGATATTCCTTATTTGGTAACGCTATTCCTTATTTGGTAACGCTATTCCTTATTTGGTAACGATATTCCTTATTTGGCAACGATATTCCATATTAATTCGGTAACGATATTCCTATTCCTTATTTGGTAACGCTATTCCTTATTTGGTAACGATATTCCTTATTTGGTAACGATATTCCTTATTTGGCAACGATATTCCATATTAATTCGGTAACGATATTCCTATTCCTTATTTGGTAACGCTATTCCTTATTTGATAACGATATAAAATATTTGTTAACGATATCCCTCATTTGGTAACGATATTCCTTATTTGGCAACGATATTCCATATTAATTCGGTAACGATATTCCTATTCCTTATTTGGTAACGATATTCCTTATTTGGTAACGATATTCCTTATTTAGTAACGATATTCCTTATTTAGTAACGATATTCCTTATTTAGTAACGATATTCCATATTTGGTAACGCTATTCCTTATTTGGTAACGATATTTTGGTAACGATATTCCTTGGTAACGATATTCCATATTTGGTAACGATATTCCATATTTGGTATTGATAACATAACTAATAATGTGTATTTCATCTTCATATACAAGTCTTTGGTCATTATAAGTCAAGGCAAGTTCCAAGACAGTGGCAGAGCCATCAATATCGCTAGTGAACTACGCAAAAAGTTCGTGGATGTATTCGCCGTTCCTGTTGGACCAACGCCAGACATAAAGACAACGTCTAAAGTGGTGAACAAACCAATCGAGAAGAATGTCTTCATGACGACCTCATTCAACGCACTAACACCAAATATACGAGCTCTGACGAAAACTATTTGTCAAGGCGCGAAGAAAATAAAAAGTAAGTGTAGAAAGGCGCGCGCAAACGTTCCGAGCATTGTTGGCCAACAACATCCAACATTGTTGGGCCCAATATGGGCTTGGGAGCGTTTGGACACGTGCACGAACTCCTTAGTAACCTGGCCTCCAGGTTTCAGTGTGAACAGGACTACAGCCTTAGTCGAAATGTTACTGTTTCTCAAGCTTGTGATCTATATTTAGCAAGCTTATAATATAAATTGAGCACATTATCAACACTAACCAAACTGGTCAAACCTGTTACAATACTGGTTTAGCAACCCATGCCACAAAATCATTGGATTTCCAAATAAGGAATTGTTGTATTTGTACGTAATGTATAACTCTTCACTCGTGTTCTTTCCACAGTTTGTAAATTAACACTAGATGTCGTGTTCAGAATCCCGTCGGCCAATAGTCTCGGGCCGTCGTAATGTAACTCTTCACTCGTGTTCTTTCCACAGTTTGTAAATTAACACTAGATGTCGTGTTCGGAATCCCGTCGGCCAATAGTCTCGGGCCGTCGTAATGTAACTCTCCACTCGTGTTCTTTCCACAGTTTGTAAATTAACACTAGATGTCGTGTTCGGAATCCCGTCGGCCAATAGTCTCGGGCCGTCGTAATGTAACTCTCCACTCGTGTTCTTTCCACAGTTTGTAAATTAACACTAGATGTCGTGTTCGGAATCCCGTCGGCCAATAGTCTCGGGCCGTCGTTCAAGGGTACAGAGGACGTTTTTAAAAGCATTCTGAGTCTTTTAAGAGTGAACAACCTGCAAGTCCACGTAGGAATTGAAACGTACAGCAACACGGCCGACTTGCATGTCGGGATAGACACAAGCTACAACAGGGACAACATAACGGACTACATCGACAGGCTAAAGGGACTGGGAAAGGGCGTGGATGTCGAACAAGCCTTGGAAATTGCTTCCAATACAGGCTTTTCCATATTTGGAGGTTTGAGACAGACATCACCAAAGGCCTTTATCTTGTTGGTCCCAGAAGGTGCTACACTTTCAGGCCCCTCCATCAGGGAAGCCGCGATAAATTTGAAAGGACTGGGAGTGAGGTTCTTTGTGATTGGCTTAAAAAGTGCGATTGACACTTCTGCAATAAAAGCATTGGTTTCACAGCCTTCTCAGAAGTTCATCTACACGGCGAACAGCTATACCGAGCTTGCTTCTCTTGGTTCGGAAATTGTGGAGTCACTTTGTAGAGGTATTACACTTTAATTATTATTTTTTAAATCTATAACAATCAATTGCATTCCTATATAGACACTGGAAAAACACACGCTCTTCATACCAACGAATTTCAACGAATTCCAACGAATTTCCAACGAATTTCCAACGAATTACCAACGAATGTCCAACAAATTTCCAACGAATGTCCAACCAATTTCCAACGAATGTGCAACCAATTTCCAACGAATGTCCAATGAATTTCCAACGAATGTCCAACCAATTTCCAACGAATGTCCAACCAATTTACAACGAATGTCCAACCAATTTCCAACGAATTTCCAACGAATGTCCAACGAATTTACAACGAATGTCCAACCAATTTACAACGAATGTCCAATGAATTTTCAACGAATTTCCAACGAATTTCCAACGAATTTCCAACGAATGTCCAATGAATTTTCAACGAATGTCCAACGAATTTCCAACGAATGTCCAACCAATTTCCAACGAATGTCCAACGAATTTCCAACGAATGTCCAACGAATTTCCAACGAATGTCCAACCAATTTCCAACGAATGTCCAATGAATTTTCAACGAATTTACAACGAATTTACAACGAATTTACAACGAATTTACAACGAATGTCCCGGATGAATTTTCAAAACTTGGAAATTATTTGGAAATGTCCAAAACCTTCACTTCGGTGAAGTGGCGCGGACGTAAATATCTATCTGTTTTTAGGCAGGTACGGAAGATGTCCCATTTCCAACCCCATCGCTACATGTCCAGAAAAGCCAACTTCCAAATGCCTACTCGACAAAGACTGTGACGTAGCGGAACACCAATGTTGCGAGGATGAGTGTGGATCAAGTTCTTGCACAAAGGGAGTCCAAAGTACGTGAGATGTTAACAAAATGGAAACTAAAGGTGCGGACACACGGTGCAACATTGCTGACAATATTGCTGCAGCGCCAGTGTGTCCATTCCTGCAACATTGCTCGTAATTGACTAGCTCGCGGTCACACGACGTAATTTGTTGCTCGTAATGTTGCTGAATAAGGAATGGATTCTATTTCAGCAACATTGCGTGCAACATGCTGCAGGGGTGGACACACGCTGCAATATGTACATGTTGCGGCAATGTTGCGCGCAAAGTTGCACCGTGTGTCCGCACCTTAAAGGTTGTTCTTACGTCGTTAGAAACAGTTGATCTGCCTGCACCCTTAAACCCCGCGTCTTGTACAGGTACAGTCATGCATGTACAGTGCACGATCAGATACTACATGGAATAAAACAATTATGATTCTGAAATTGATCAACCAAATCTCACAAAACTCTTTCACATGATCTTTTTAGATTGCTTCGTTACCATGGACGTTGCCATAGCGATCGACTCATCATCTGACATGACCGACGCCGATTTCAATCAAGTCAAGTCATTCACAGCTCACCTAATACACTCACTAGCAAACGCTGAAAACGCTATTCGATTCGGCCTAATGCAATACAGCCAGCAAGCCAAAACTCTGGTGAGCTTCCTACGCTACACTACTGAAACGAAACTAAAGTCCATAGTGGATAAAATGCAGAAGCTTACAGATTCAACTAGAAGAGTGGATGTCGCGTTATCCACCATGGGGCAGGAGATATTCAGCCTTTCAGGTGGTATGAGACAAGGACACCCGAGATTTGCTGTATTTATAACTTCCGGAGCAACATCCGCTGCTTCCGGAGATTTAACGAAAGCCTCCGGAGATCTACGAAAGCTTGGAGTGAATATCGTAGCGATCGGAGTGACGAGCAAGGTTGGTGGTGGATTTCTTGATACACTCTCAACAGAAAGGAAGTTCTCGTTTCCTCTTGCTACGATTACTGGGTTGCAGTCGCTATGGCCAAAGCTGGCAAGAGAAATGTGCAGCGGTAGGTTGACAATATATGTATATATATTGAATTAAGTATTAAGAAGTAGTCCTGTTTTAATTATTCGTTCCCACAAGTATATATTGAATCAGGTTTACTGTAATAGACCTTTTTACCGATACGGCGGCCATCTTGAATTATGGGATGTCCAGGGTGCAAGCTAGTAACCATTTGGCCATGAAAAACTACGAAAACCTAATTTAAAGCAATGAATTTGTACAAAATTATACAATACACAACACATGTAGATAGTAAGCCATACAACACTATGGTTAGAGTGAGATAGAAAAATAATATATTGACGCGACTCCACATGTACAGTTTTTGGGAGTTTTTGGATCATTTGCACCCTGAGCATCCCATAATGTTTTAGCCAAAACAATAGAATCCAAAATGGCCGCCGTATCTGCAAAAAGGTCTATTAGTATTTAAAGTGTCGATTAATATAGTTACTACAAAATTGCTGGTTTGACGTCATAGCGGCCATGTTGGTGCCCTCTTTAGCTTCTCTTGTTTGTACCGCCAACATAACATGCCACCAACATGGCCACTGCGTCTTAGATCTTAAATCTCCAGGGATTGATTGCAAACCAGCAATAACCATATTAGGGCAGAGCAAGGCCCCACACAAAGGCACCTCCTTCCACAGGCAGCCATTCAGGTAGTTTCCCTGGCAGCCGTGTTTAGTGTCGTCGAGAGAGCGTTGCGTGACGACACTAAACACGGCTGCGAGGGAGACTACCATTCAGGCGGTCAGTCAAAATAAGTCGCGCCAATTCAACCTGTTCAATTGAGTATTCCACAAGTGCAACAAATTCTGAGAACTGACAAAAACAAGCTAGGCCATTTCTGGCGGCTTAGAATGCGAACAAGCTTTCTTTGCGTCTTTGTGCTCGCACAGTTTCAGACAAGTGGTCCCCCAACCAAATGAAAATCAGACGCCATCTCCCTCCTCCCCTCCACCCCCCAAAAAGTTAATTTGGTCCTCACACTGCTCTCAAAGTTTTTGCCGCGTTAAAAATCTTAATCTAAACTTTTTAGCGAAACCTGGAACTTGTCCAGTCGTTGCACGAAGGGCGTGTCCCGTGAAACCAAACATTAGTCCCGATCAAGTACCATGCGGAGATACGGTCGGAAAGAAAGGACGAACAGCAAAAGAGAACGACTGGGACTGTCCTGGTGAACAGAAATGTTGTCTGGACCCAACAGGATGTCTGTACCTATGCCAGCACCCATCAAATAGTAAGTTGTTTGTACTAAATTACGTTTTCATTCAATTTTGGAAAAACGTCCGACTTTGTACAGTTTTCTAGGCTGTATAACCTAAGAAGAATTGTGCGTATATGGCTTGGGAATTCAAAGTATTCAAGACATTCATCCATACATGCTTCCGCTGCTTATATATTAATGCAGTATATGCATTCTTATCCACAGAATGCAATGGTCAGTTTGACTTGGTCCTTCTCTTAGAGGCATCGAGTTCTGTTGGAGAGTATGGCTTCAAGAAGGTCAAAGAGTTAGCTACTCGTCTCGTCGACGAGTTCACAATTTCCGCATCTGCCACGCGCGTGGCCGTTGTAACGTACGCCGGCGATTCCAACACCTTGGTGAACTTACGGTTTAACACATTGACTGGTGCGTCACTCACCAAGCAGGCAGTAAAGGACGCCATTGCAGATGTGGGGGTTGTAGGAGGGAGCGGTTCATCTACAAATCAAGCTTTGCAGATCATCCTGGATGACATTTTCACTGCACGTGGAGGATCACGGGAAAATGCTAATAAGGTGATTGATCTAGGGGCACTTTCCACTCGGCCGGGCTGACCGATCTGTTCCTGGGTTGTAATAATATAACTCGTGGAAGCAACCGCTCTCTTGAACACAGAGAGGACGCACAGATAGGACTACCTTGATACCAGGTCTTGATATCCAGGCCTATCCAGACCGAACTGGTGCGTTCTGTTATTCAAATCAGCGGACAGACAGACAGGTCTACCCGGTCAAATATGTATATGTGTCGCAGGGCTCCTTTTGATATCAGAGGCTACTAGCCACTGACTGGACTACCCTGCTGTTTTATTTGATTTTAAATAAAGGTGTCTATCTATCTCTGTCACCCTTTTCGACTTTATTTTAATGACGTTATGACTTTAGACCTTGGCATATTGTAGCATTTCTTATGGATTTTCTGGCAGCCATGTTGAACCATAGCAACATACCATATATGGAATGTTGTTGCCAAATAAGGACTGGTTTTGGTCAATTCTCAATTTTTTGGATTTCTTTGAATTTCAGTCTCTCGTGATCATTAGTCATGGTGTGTTCCAGAATAGCATCAAAGCTATTACCCTTGCGAACAAAGTGAGGCAGAAGGCAGTGGATATCTTTGCTGTCCCTGTTGGCCCAGATGCAGATGTAGCCACATTGTCTAAAGTCGTTAGCCGACCAGTAAACAAGAATGTCTTTATGACAACATCATACAACGCGCTGAGGCCGAACCTGAGAGCTCTGACGAAAACGATTTGCGGTGGAGCACAGAAAGTAATCAGTGAGTTATAGATATAACTAGTTATAGATATAACTAGAGGAGGAAATCAAGCCGAAAAAGGGAAGGAAGAAGGGAAGGAGGAAGGGAAGGAAGAAGGGAAGGAAGAAGGGAAGGAAGAAGGGAAGGAAGAAGGGAAGGAAGAAGGGAAGGAAGAAGGGAAGGAAGAAGGGAAGGAAGAAGGGAAGGAAGAAGGGAAGGGGAAGGAAGAAGGGAAGGAAGAAAGGAAGGAAGACAATGCTGCTAATTATGAAGGGAATCTCAGATACCAGAAGAAGGGAAAATTTGGTCATGCTGCAATTATGTTTTTTTCACACACAACAGATTTGGTCATATGCAGGTTTTACTACTTGTAGTACTAATATACTTACTACTAATATACTCCATTTTTTCAGTTTGTAATCAGCCACTTGATATAGTGTTTGGTATCCCCGTGAATCAAAGACTGGGCAGTCTTTTAATCAATATCAAAGATGTCTTCAAAAGTATTCTGGATCTTTTAAAAGTTAACAAGATGCAAGTCCACGTGGGAATTGAGCCATACAATGGAAACGCTCGTTTTCCTGTTCATATAGACAGCTCATACAACCGAGAGAGCATCTCCAATTACATCACTGGACTTGAAGCCAATGGTTATGGCATTAACCTCGTCGACGCCTTCAATGTTGCATCAAACCGAGCCTTTACCATATATGGCGGTGTCAGGCAGACCTCACCAAAGGCCTTCATTATCTTGGTCCCAGGAATTCCATCGAACTTGGACAGCTCTGTAGGAGCGGCTGCCAGAAAGCTTAAGGGACTGGGCGTAAAAGTGTTTGTCATTGGTTTAGGAAATGTGGTTAACTTAGGGGACATCAAGGTCTTGGCTTCACAGCCTTCCAAAAAGTACTTGTATGCGGCAGATAGTTATGAGGAGCTTGCTCTACAAGCTTACAAAATCGTTGACACTCTCTGTAAAGGTAAGAGACCATATCTTTTCTACTTTTCTAAAGCCTTTTTAAATTACTTATCTTTTTTGAAGGTCGATACGGTCGGTGCAAACCACCACCACTACCACCCCCAGGGGAATTATGCCCAGAAAAACCATCTTCTACCTGTGAAGTTGATAAGCAGTGCCCCTCGGCTGACCAGATGTGCTGTGTAGATGGATGCGGATCAGCGTCATGTGCCAAGAGAATTAAAAGTAAGATTAGAAAACAGCTTTTATATAACGCGCGCTCTGATCGGCTGAAACCCCATGTTCTATGAGAGCATAGAGCATGGTTTCCATGGCTTCACGACTTGAAAGACCTTGACGGCTCGTGTTTCTGAAACTTTTCCCGTGTTCTTCCAACATCCCGTGTGTTTCTATCAGAGCATTAATTAATGCTTAATTACTGAACTAATGCTTAATTAGAAAATGGCTTTCTATACATGAAATCCCACTATATACCAAGCTCGTTTACTGTGATTGGCGTTGAAAAATTTGATTATTTAATTCTACGAGTCACATCAGTCTTAATCCTTTAGCCAATGTTTTCTACTGGTGTCACTGTTATGTGAGATGCGCATGCATTTTAGCCCGTCTTCTAAATCAGTCTAGTTTGATGTCATGCATATTCACTGGACTATCCTGTATAAATATAATTTATTTACTTATTTATAAGACGACTATAATAAGGTGGTTTTATGATGGTGATAGCAACTGATGATGACGATGAATGCAGTAGCATTTTGTGTTGCAACGTTGAATGACAAAATGGGAAATAGGAAGGAAACTAGTTTCAAGATATGCGTGAGCAAAAATGTCACCGTTTTTTCCATACTGATGAGGGTCTTTGATCAAAGACCGATACGTCTATATTTTTAAAATTGAATAAGTCAGAGACAAATCCAAAATAATTTATAACGTTTTTTCGTTCTTGTGCAGACTGTTTCGTTCCTTCGGAAATCACGTTCGCCTTAGACATCTCAGAAACAACCACAAGAAAAGACTTTGCAGTCATGAAGACAATGGTCATGGGAATCACAAGATCTCTTGCAAGTTCTGAGAATAACCTTCACACTGGCATCATGACATATGCTTCAATTCCACACCCTATAACTCAAGGCTTTAGAAACTTTAACTCAGAAGAAGACTTCAAAAGAGTTCTAGATTCGACCCCCAAAACAACAGACCCAATAAGTCGAGTAGATCTCGCGCTACACGCCGCCAAAAGGGAGTTCTTCAGTCCTAAAGGTGGAATGAGACACGGCCATCCAAAGTATCTCATTTTCCTGGCATCGTCCAATCCCACGGCTGGTTTTGAAGACCTTGGGTCGGCTTCCCTAGGCTTGGAAGAGGCTGGAGTGAAGATTATATCAATTGGTATGTCCAGCGCTGTTGATGAGACGTTTCTTAAAAACCTTGCATCGGATTACTGGTTCATGTTGGAACATTCTTCGCCTGAAAAAGTTGTTGAAGATGTCAGCTCAAAGCTATGTCACGGTGAGTGGGTGGAACCTATAATTAAAACATGATAAGTGTATTACACTCTGGACATCCGGGTCGTGGTTATTGCTGAAGTACTGAGCAGTGAACTTCAACTGAATAGGTCTCGTACAGGAATACTATCACGCAATTATATTGGATGGCAAAAAAATCAGCAATGTTATTACAGAAAACCATTTGAAATGTTATCAGTTTCAACAGTCAGTTGATTGTTGATCTCAATAAAACAGTTTCTTCAAAGTTTGTTTGCCATCCAGTGGAGCCATTCCTATTGGGTCTTTAGCTCAGTTCATTTGTCATTCAAGAGTTATATCAGTATATGACAATAAGCTAGGACTAATGAGTTTCGCATTTAAAGGGATCCACTTTGGAGATTGAGTTGAAAAGCCTACGTTTTCGTTCAGTAAAACCGCGAATTGACATTAAGGTACCAGGGGACCTTCGTGACCACTGTTCATTGAAAGCCGCGTAGCGCACCAAATACTCGTCCAACATGTATAAAAGTATACATTTTTTTAAAGCTGAATAAATGCAGATTCTAAATATGCTGGAGATTATTTCCTATTTTGTAAATATTGTTTGTTATTGCACATTTTAGAAAATTCGACCGGCCTTGTTCAAAGAGAATTGTGCACGCGGGAATTCAATCGATTTCTAAACGGAAAGTGCCATTGTAATGAGCAAACTTTGTTCTAAAAAACCGTGTCTCCGATTTTTGATACGTTGCCTTGTTTAAAAGTTATTTGATGATTTATGTGTAAATCGCTTAAAAACACATTAATGAACTTTGACACCAAATATCTCCTCAACAAAAGCGTTTATCGGAAATCGGAGACACGGTTTTTTAAAACAACGTGTGCTCATTACAATGGCAATTTCCGTTTAAAAATCGAATAAATTCCCGCGTGCAAAATTCTCTTTGAACAAGGCCGGTCGAATTTTCTAAAATGTGCAATAACAAAAAATATTTACAAAATAGGAAATAATCTCCAGCATATTTAGAATCTGCATTTATTCAGCTTTAAGAAAATGTATACTTTTATACATGTTGGACGAGTGGTTAGCGCGCTACGCGGCTTTCAGTGAACAGTGTCACGAAGGTCCCCTGGTACCTTAAATCGAAATCAATTTGGAATGTAATCTTTTTTATTATTTATCTTGTTAATGGCAAACTCTCTCAAATGCCTTTGTAATCGTTATCAAAAGACAGGCCGAGACATCAACAGCAATAACACTAATCATTTCCTGATCATCTTTGCAGAAAAACCTGGGAAATGTCCAGCGGCTTACAGTACCAATTCAAGCACTTGCGCATCACAAACAAAGGTCCCTGCTGACCTAATACCTTGCGGGCGTTCAGTAGGGCGAAGGAATCAAATCACCAGTCAAAACGATTGGGATTGTCCTGGTGAATCAAAGTGTTGCCTTGAGCCAACGATTGGTTGCCACCATGTCTGCTTGCCACCGCCGCTCGGTGAGTTTGCGATCCTGTTTCCTCTTATTTTGTCATTTACGCCGTTCCTAGCGAAAAGTAAGAAACAAGAAAGGCCGCCATCTTGGATCGGCCCACAACCTTTGCCGTTATCATCCAACATGGATGCGGCTTGTTGTTGCCATTCATTCCCCAACCTCAGCGAGCCGCAACAGTACATGAATAATAATGATAGAATAATGAATAATGAAATAATTGTTCTTTATTTTGTCTTTCACTGACAGTCTGCAAGAGAAAGAAGGATCTTTTCTTCATGGTAGAGTCAAGCTATCGAATCGGTCCCGCAGGGTTCAACAAGATCAAACATCTCACCAAACAGATCGTCAATGCCTTCGACATATCCCAAACTGGAACGCGTGTAGCTTTTATGAAAGTCAACGCGCGACCAAGAGTCAATTTTAGGTTCGATTCACTGCGAGGAGGAACTCTTACAAAAAAGAACGTCTTCGAGAGAATCGACCGCGTACGTTACTCTACAGCGGTCTCTGCTCCTATCCATAGAGGGTTCACTGTAGCAGAAAACTTGGTCTTTGGACCATCATGGGGAAGTGCGAGAGCGGATGTAAACAAGGTAATGTTGGAAATTCAACTCACAATATCCATTCTACCATATATAGAATTTCGTAACCAAATAAGGACTTTTGTTACCAAATAAGGACTTTTGTTACCAAATAAGGACTTTTGTTACCAAATAAGGACTTTTGTTACCAAATAAGGACTTTTATGTTTTTCCTCCCCTGCCTATATCATATGGACTTTTGTTACCAAATAAGGAATTAGGGAAGAGGAATAAAACGAACATTCTGGCCGTCGTGACTAGTGGGCTGGATGGGGTTGTACATTTTGAAATATTGCATAACCCATCGAAAGTCCTTATTTGGTAAATAAATTCCATATTTGGTGGGTGACTTTGGTTTTCTTGCTGCTGTCGTCTACAATTAACAACAAAGGATCATATTTCTTTGCTTTGCTTGTAATAGACAATAGTACTGTTCACCAGTGGACGCTACAGCGACCCACACACAGCAATAGAAGCATCAAAGAGACTAAAACAACAGCAAATAGACGTGTTTGCCGTTCCTATTGGCTCAGAACCTGACATTGAATACATCGAAAACACGGTATCAGCAAAAAGCGACAACAACATATTTATGATATCATCAACGGCAGCGCTAAAGCCCCAGTTACGTGCTCTGGTACACACTATCTGTGAAGGAGGTGAGAGTCCACTCATACAGAGTCATGTCTGTCCTTCCGTCTGAATGACTGTCTGTCTGAATGACTGTCTGTCTGAATGACTGTCTGAATGACTGTCTGTCTGCATGAATTTCTGTGTGTCTGTCTGAATGACTGTCTGTGTCTGTCTGAATGACTGTCTGTGTCTGTCTGAATGACTGTGTGTGTGTCTGTCTGAATGACTGTCTGTGTGTCTGAATGACTGCCTGTGTGTCTGTCTGAATGACTGTCTGTCTGAATGACTATGTGTGTCTGTCTGAATGACTGTCTGCGTGTCTGTCTGAATGACTGTCTCTGTGTGTCTGAATGACTGTCTGTGTGTCTGTCTGAATGACTGTCTGTGTGTCTGTCTGAATGACTGTCTGTGTCTGTCTGAATGACTGTCTGTGTCTGTCTGAATGACTGTCTGTGTCTGTCTGAATGACTGTCTGTGTCTGTCTGAATGACTGTCTGTGTCTGTCTTAAGGGTGGACTAACATATTTCGTTACTATGCAACCGCGTTGCTATGGGGTTTTACATGTCTTCAATTCTTTAGCTTGGTTGAGGATTTTTTTCTGAAATTTTGATATTTTATAGCCTTGTTAAACATCCTACTTCTCTCTAGGGGTTTTAAATTTCGTTTTAGCAGAAATGAGCAAGCATACAATTTATGAATTGAAAGTCATAAAATTCGCGCATCTCCTGCTTGGGTACAACAGGAAAATCAAAACGTCTTTGCTGCATAATAATTTTTATGCCAAATGACAGAATAGAGAACTGTCTAAACATTTTCGTAGGATTCTTTTCCGAAATCCATCAATTCAATGCTGAAAAAGAACGGTAAATTTAGCAAGACTTCACTGCGCATGCGCAGATTCTCGTTTTCAAAAACCTTCAAAATTTTCGAGCACGTTCACTGAGAGTTATTTTTTTCTAACCTAGAATATCAACAACGACCTAGTCAACATTGCTGAGCATGCTTTTTCAAAACTGAAGACAATATGACAAGTTATGGAATTTAATCCTTAAAAACAGCTCGATAAACGTCCATAAAAAATCATTTTTCATTTAAATACCAAATCCATGCTCAGTTGTCTGCTCCTTGTGTTGTAGAACAAGTGTACAATCATAGATTTACAGTATCTTATAAATCCTTGGAAAAAAGAGCGTTTTCTGTTTTGATGACGTCATTGTGACGTAATTTGGTGACGTCATGCTCTGACAAAGCTTTCTCCCTTACAATCACTTCCTATAAGTCCCTTCTCTTCTCTTTGAATTTTACGATTTTTTTGAGGTTTCAAAGTTTCCTTAGCAACAGTCGAAATAAATATGTTAGTCCACCCTTAATGACTGTCTGTGTCTGTCTGAATGACTGTCTGTGTGTTTGTCTTAATGACTGTCTGTGTCTGACCTTCTATCTTGGCTCTCCCTAGTCTTCGAACGACTTTTCTTTTGGGTGCCCTTGGTCAGCAAGGGTCGTAAGGAAACTGGTAACTCGAGTTCCCCAATGTGAATGAAAATCACAGGGAACCCATCACTAAATCATAACTCTTTCCAATTTCTTCTCTCGCTTTCAGCAATCAAAGATCGCATGGTGAGTAGACGCTCTCTTTTCCGACAATTTTCAATGTCTCGTTTATGTTCTTGTTTACACTCTTAGATTCTGCAGGTCAAATACAATACCGTCTTGTGCATTATTTTAATTGGTTATGTCACACATTCTCCTTCGTATCATCCAGTACTAAAATATAATTATTCATTTGTATGTGTTGTTCTATATGTGGCTATAAGGTTATCTATTCATGATTGTATGTTTCCTTCTTTTGGAAATATCATGTACTTGCGTGACGTTATTCGAGTTATTTTAGCGTGACTCGTTACGTCATCATACCAGTGTCACGCAATCTACACCATAAATTCATTACGTTTGATTGCAAAAAAAAAACACAAAAGAATAAAATATTGATTTTATCAAAGTTAATCAATATTTGAAAACAAATAAAATGATAAAAACGCGGCAATAAAGATAAGATGTTGCCATGGTAACGCAGGATAAAAGTGCAAAGGGTAACCATGTTAACGTAAAGGCGATGCTGTTGCAACGTATACCGTTCGTTGTTGCTGTCACTGTAAGAGAAACAGGATGACGAAAAAGGAAGTTTCAACGGGTCGTCACAGGAAATAAAAATGATCACAAATGCGGTGAGTACAGACAGACAGACAAACGGTGCAACTCGGCACCTTGATGAAAATTCCTCACGTGACCGGAAATGACGTGTGTTGATATCAATCAATTCATTCTTTAGATTTTCCACGACTTTATATATTCAGTCTGCATTGTTCTTCACTACACACGCCGTAGTATCGTACACATGAATTTAATTTATAATTATTATTTTGATAAAATGAACATTTTTCTATCCCATCATGCAATTCACTATCACGTGATTTTATCACGTGATTTCGTATCTATACGTAACCCAGGCAACTGTAAACCAATGACTCTGTCTACCTGTGTATTCTATTTGATTCCAGACTGCGTAAGAGAAAGCCAGTACTGTGCAACGCTTGAGGCACTGCTCTTCGATGCAGCAGCGTTCTGAAGAAACCTCTTGGCTTGCCTGAGACGATGAAATAATAATAGAGTCGTTTAAGTACAAGTGGAAAACCTACGGTAGTTACGGTACGGAATCGAAGACATCTATTCAACCAAATCACAGCGCGCAAAATCATTGCTCAACCAATCAGGATGCTTAGACACGGCACGGTCACCGCACGGCACGAACCGTACCATAACTACTTCACACTTATACGAAAACGACTCTGGTACTAATAAAGTTGTGAGGACAAAAACGCTAGACGATAATGGAATTGATAAAGATTTTTACAAAAAAATTATCGCGCTCATTTTTATCATCAGTACGATGACAGACAGACAGATACACACACACACACACACACCACCCCACCCCCCAAGATTTAGCTTATCCCATCATTATAAACTACATGTAGATACAGTCCTTGTGAGTTATAGAGCCCGACGGGGAATTGGCGCCAGGCGAGAAGAGTTCCAGTCTCACCCGGTCAATACACCAACAGGAAGACCACAGAGGAGAAACGAGAAATAGAGATGATTATTATTATTATAAATGTTGTTTACCTTGTATTCCCTTGTAAATGATATCCAATGCCTTGAATAAGACGAGCAGCTACACAGTTGGAGTCAATCTTCAGCACCTTCATAATATAACATTTATTTATTTACAAAAACAATTTCACCATACAAAATAACAGGAGAAAACATATGTATTAGGCAGAAAGCAAACCACTAATAGGCATTAAGCCTCTCAATCAAGCCATGAATCAAACTCATCTTTTGCTCAGCCTTAGCCTCGATTCAGTGTAAATTATTCACAAATACCAACGGCGGCGTTGTGTTGACATTCGAGGATAGAGACATTTGATAATTCCACGGGTTATTCTCTGAATTGAGGCTAAGGCTAAGTCAACGTCTTTGCTAAATCACTCTATTCACAACAAGTCTTACTTCTGTCGCTGCCTCCTGACAAAGAGTGAGCCAGCGTTCACGGTCAGCGGACTCCAACTGAAAAATAAATATTACAGATTTTCAAAGATAGGTTTGGGTTGGTAGGGATTTACTGGATTTTTTTCGAGCTATTTAGCATCTCCCCCTCCTTCCCCTCCCTAATCCCCTGTTCTCCCTCCCTCAGCTCCCTCCCTCCCCTCCCTCCTTCCCCTCCCCTCCTTTCCTCCCTCTCCTCCCTCCTTCCCTTCCTTCCCTCCCCTCCTTCCTTCCCCTCCCCTCCCTCCTGGAGCAAATGTTGCAAGATTAAAAGGTACCTTTGATTGATTTAATGCAAGAAGACCAAGTCGTAACAGAGGAACCAGTTTCCAATTGGTAGACCTGCAATGGTTTCAAATCACATTAAACGTTTTTATTCAATTTGTATGTTTATTTGTTTTTGATTGATAGTTTTGATTCATTGTTTGTGTTGCTTTGTTTGTTTGAATGGTGTGTTTGTTTGTGTAACTGATTGTTCGCTTGCTTGCTGGTCTGTTTGTTATTTTGTATACTTGTGACACATTGGGCCCATTTAAACGAGAGAAAATATGCCGCGGCTTAAGAAAATCGCGAAGACTCGTACGGAGCTCGAACCCCTAGGCTTAGCTAAGCCGCGCCTCATTGGCCTGTTGCTCTGGATGACAAACCTTTTATTGGCACCAGCCTGCAGACATTTACGATAACACAGTTCAGCAGCCATCGGTGAACCAAGGTTGATATGAACTTCAGCCAATACCTACAACATGCAAATAAAGTTAGCATAAAAACAAATCAATACTGTTGGACCGTCCATTGTAGAAACCTCTATGATTACTTGGTTGCACGTGACGTCATGGCCGCCATGTTGGTTCCCGATAGCAAATGATTTCTCATTAGCTTCTCTTGTTTGTACCACCAACATGGCCGCTGCGACTTTGTACTTTAAATCTCCAGGGAATGATTGCAAACCAGCATTAAGCGACCACCCCTCGTACAGTCCACCTCTCTAAAGCGACACCCCTCGTACAGTCCACCTCTCTAAAGCGACCACCTGTTCATGACCACCTTGCCTTACAATGATGGTCGATAACAAGAGGTTCTTCAGCTTACCTGCCAAGCGATGGGTGAGTGATGTGGATTAGACAACACCGATGTCTGTAGATGGTTAAGAGCGACATCAACAGATTCCCCTGAACATAGATACAGCTGAGCCTTGAGAAATTGAAGGGACACGCTGATCTGAGGATCATTTGCATAAACAGAGAGGGCCTAAAAACGAGCAAAAGAGAAATCAACATCAAAGACTTTGTCCAATCCCATGATGCCTTGCGCCAATGTTTTGATTTCGTGTAAAAATGCACCTGAAAAGACTTCAATTAGAACACGGTACTGTTTTCTTGGTTCAAACCGACGACAAATCGTTCAGATTTTCTTCTGATCTCAAATCTCTTTCAAAGTTCTATTTTCCTAGCCTACGAAATTATTTGTGCGCGCAAGGCATCATGGGCTTGCACACTTCGTGCGCGCAAGGCATCATGGGCTCGGACACTTCGTGCGCGCAAGGCATCATGGGCTCGGACACTTCGTGTGCGCAAGGCATCATGGGCTCGGACACTTTGTGCGCGCAAGGCATCATAGGCTCGGACACTGCGCGCGCAAGGCATGAACTTGGACACTTTGTGCGCGCAAGGCATCATGAACTCGGACACTTCGTGCGCGCAAGGCATCATGGGCTCGGACACTGTGCGCGCAAGGCATCATGGGCTCGGACACTTCGTGCGCGCAAGGCATCATAGGCTCGGACACTGCGCGCGCAAGGCATCATGAACTTGGACACTTCGTGCGCGCAAGGCATCATGGCCTCGGACACTGTGCGCGCAAGGCAGCATGAACTCGGACACTTCGTGCGCGCAAGGCATCATGGGCTCGGACACTTTGTGCACGCAAGGCATCATGGGCTCGGACACTTCGTGCGCGCAAGGCATTATGGGCTCGGACACTTCGTGCGCGCAAGGCATCATGGGCTCGGACACTTTGTGCACGCAAGGCATCATGGACTCGGACACTTCGTGCGCGCAAGGCATCATGGGCTCGGACACAGTGTCTTTATAATAAATAATAAATAACTCCATCCTCAAGGGAATACAGAAAGTCCATCAAAATAGACGCGCTCATAATATCTTTTTGGTCGAGATTGAGGTGGACAAAATACAGTAAATGTAAGGAAATCTCTACCCCAGTCTCGACCTGGAGCTATTGTTCGTGGGCATTGGAGCAGAATGCGGGAAAGGTCTATTGGTCACAAAAAAGGTCTATCAGCCACAGAAGAAAGGTCTATCAGCCACAGAAGAAAGGTCTAGCAGCCACAGCAGAAAGATCTATCAGCCACAGCAGAAAGGTCTATCAGCCACAGCAGAAAGATCTATCAGCCACAGAAGGTCTATCAGCCAGAGAAGAAAGGTCTAGCAGCCACATAGACATAGACATAGACTTTTATTTAGTACCAGTAGTTTACATACAATTTAGTTTATAAGTTAAGGTGGTTCCCGCATAATGAATGACCGGTTTGCCGTATTTTTTAACTCGCTCGCTCCGCGTCAATATTGCTTGGATTTTATTGTGCTTAACACAAATACTAATTCAACTATTCTGCCTTTCGACGGTTATTCAAAATTATCATTGTAAGCCGCGTTTGTGAATGCCAGCTGATATTCAAACGACACTATTTTCACTAAAACTGCTGCCAAGCGTTATTCTCTCGTACGACTTTTTTTTAACTTCGTGAACGGCCTTTTAAGGTCCCTAGTAATGTTCTGACGAGGTAAGAAAAAAATTGTTCGAGCCGAAATCACGTAACAACCGATAGGTCCAAATTTTAACAAAAAAAATATGAATTGGTGATTTCGGCTCGATCAATTTCCTTCTTACTTCGTCAGAACATTAAGCACAATAAAATCCAAAGCAATATTGACGCGGAGCGAGCGAGTTAAAAAATACGGCAAACCGGTCATTCATTATGCGGGAACCACCTTAAGTTAATAGATGAAGAAAAGTTATGTTTTGCGGGTTTGGTAATACAACTGGATTATTAGGTACAAGCTATCTATAATAACGCTAGGTTAACCGAGATAGATAGCTGAGAATAGCACAAAAGAAAGGTCTAGCAGCCACAAGAAAGGTCTATCAGCCACAGAGGTTCGTACCTGGTTGCAGTGTTCTAACGCTTGCGTCACAAGTCCACAGTACATCATCGAGTATCCCGTATGTAAAACCGTCCACTTTTGTAGTGCGATCAGCTCGCTCTTACGAGACGATGTAAGGTTTGGAAGCTGAATAGTAGACGTTGATTCTAAGACCTTCAACTCTTCAGAACCTTGAATAGGATGTATAGACAATCATTGTGAACATAAAACCTTGTAAATATGATGCACATCATTATGCATCGTAAGAGAATGTCACAGACTAAATATGGAATGTTTTACCAAATATAGAATGTTTTTATGACATATGGGATGTTTTACCAAATATGGAATGTTTTACCAAATATAGAATGTTTCTATGATATATGGGATGTTTTACCAAATATGGGATGCTGCTACCAAATATGGAATATTTTATCAAATAAGGAATATTTTACCAAATTTTACCAAATATGGAATGTTGCTACCAAATATGAAATATTTATCAAATATGGAATGTTTTACAGAATATGGGAAAGACAGCCGAACAAACATAAATGCGCTTTTCCTAATGAAATATTTGCGGAAATATTTATAAATGATGCACTATTTAAAGTTACTTACATCTAGACATGGTGAACTGCGAGATTCTCAAAGCTACCACGTGAAACGGCTTCCCTTTCTCGATGGTTTCCATGGCAATGCCATGAGCAGTAAGCGATGCAGCCAGTACAGCCCAGCTTTCCAAGTGTTCAGGATGGGCGCGCAAAGCTTTCTGGGCTGCTCTCAGTGTTTCCATAGTTCTAAAGCTCGCGGTTATTATTGGCTGATTCTCTTGGGCCGGTAGGGTTCCCGGAACCTAGTAGGGTCGCTGGGTGAAGGGATTCGTTGATCTTGAAGGAGAAATTATGGAGAGAAAAATGTAAAACATCACAGAGAGAAAAGAGTTTAAAAAATGTAATATGAACAGAGTTACGATGTCATAGACGAGAAGTATACAGTACGAGCAGTGTTTTCTCAGGTTTAGAACCACGAGGCTCAGAATACTAATAGAGTGAATTACAAGGAACACGTGACAGGGTTAGATACATGACGTCATGTTGGATTTGTTCATCGTTACCTCATCACCAAGACGTTTTAACTTTCTAGTTGATTCTGCACATCGAGAGGCAACCTAATTAAATACAAACGCAATTGCTTAGTCAGGGGTTTGTTTGTTTGGTTTCATTATATGGGTCAGTATTATACAGATGTCTATTTAAGGCCTGGTTACCATCCAAGATGGCTTCCATTCTCAACACGCCTCTTTGCAAAGGCTTGGTTACCTTTCAAGATGGCTGCCATTCTCAACACGACTCTTTGCAAAGGCCTGGTTACCATCCAAGATGGCTTCCATTCTCAACACGACTGTTTGTAAAGGCTTGGTTACCAACCAATATCTCTGCCATTCTCAACACGCCTCTTTGCAAAGGCTTGGTTACCTTTCAAGATGGCTGCCATTCTCAACACGACTCTTTGCAAAGGCCTTGGTTACCATCCAAGATGGCTTCCATTCTCAACACGACTGTTTGCAAAGGCTTGGTTACCAACCAATATCTCTGCCATTCTCAACACGCCTCTTTGCAAAGGCTTGGTTACCTTTCAAGATGGCTGTCATTCTCAACACGACACGCAACTCTTGCAAATGGCTTGGTTACGACTGTTTTCAAGGATGGCTGCCATTCTCAACACGACTCTTTGCAAAGGTTACCTTTTGGCTGCCATTCTACACGACTCTTTGCAAAGGCCTGGTTACCATCCAAGATGGCTTCCATTCTCAACACGACTGTTTGCAAAGGCTTGGTTACCAACCAATATCTCTGCCATTCTCAACACGCCTCTTTGCAAAGGCTTGGTTACCTTTCAAGATGGCTGCCATTCTCAACACGACTCTTTGCAAAGGCTCTGGCTGTCATTCTCAACACGCCTCTTTGCAAAGGCTTGGTTACCTTTCAAGATGGCTGCCATCCTCAACACGACTCTTTGCAAAGGCCTGGTTACCTTTCAAGATGGCCTCCACGACTGTACAGCATTCATCAGGAACGTGCTCGTGTATAATTGCTTACCTGAAGGTCGTCTGGACAAGACTCCATGATATACGAAGTACACTGTTCCCACAGCTTGGAACGTTCGGGATGCCTGTGACATAGAACAACTACGATAAACTAACAATGTGTGATTAATGTAATAATAATAATTATTATTATTATTAATTATTATTATTAATCGCAAACTGAATAAATTATCGTTCTGTATAAATTTGAGATTCAAAGAAATAAATATACATTTCTATGTTTATATAGTTGGAATGATGCCTAAATGATAATGATGATGATTCACGATGCTTCTAATTTTTCTATCTAGTTCAGTTTTCTCGTTAACTTACTCGTGTATGGCTTTTAAGATGTGACGAAGTCCTACCATTGGACTTCCCTGCGTAGAGAAACGAGAGAGAAACATAATAAAAAAAGTCACAAGAAAACAACAAATGAATAACCAAAAAGATTGAAATAACAATTTAAACCAGAAAAGAAAATAACCAAACAAAACAAATAGTAAGCAGAATTTTGATGGGCTTCCTGTGGTAGAGCACACTCTACCACAGGAAGCCCATGCAGGCATTTCCACTTTGTATTCTGGACTATAGCGAAAGATAACTAAGATTAAAAGAAAAATTCATACCTGGATGGCGAAAAACCGTGAGAAAAGAAAACAAATGTGTGAATAAATAGCGTCCTTCCCTAGAAAACAAAAGTCAATTATATCAAATTCACTGTAACAATAAAATGGCGGCTGTATAAATTACCCAGTAATCCTTTGCGATTCTATATCAGTACTACTCACATCTACAAACTATCTGATACGTTCCCATAAATAGAGCTGGTAACACTGAGCTTCACACTTTCCATTATTTCCATAAACTCAAAACTCTCTGTCGTGCGGTATATTGATTTTTGACGCGCAAAGGATTGTGGTAAAATTTACAAGCCGTCATTTTGTTTTAATACTGCAGGTTTGTGCGAGATTCTATAGTTGCCATGCAAAACCCATAAGAGCCAATGAGCTTCAAGCATTCCACGCATTGAACTATTCGTAAAACTATGTATTCCAAGTAAATATTATGCTTACGTTTTTGATCGAGTTTCAGTAGTTCACCCAAGGCCGCTCCGGCCAGTGTCATATCTTTATTGACTAGTCCCAGGGCACACAGTGCCAATAGACCGCGTTCACAGGGAGGGTTTAGCTGAGAACTGGGGCGAAATTGTCATGATAATAAACTCTGACATCTCAATCATCGAGTCAGTCAGTCAGTCAGTCAGTTAGTCAGTCAGTCATTCAGTTAGTCTGCCAGTCAGTCAGTCAGTCAGTTAGTCTGCCAGCCAGTTAAGTCAGTCAGTCAGTCAGTCAGTCAGTCAGTTAGTCAGTCATTCAGCCAGTCAGTCAGTTATGTTAGTCAGTCAGTTAGTCAGTCACTCAGTTAGTCAATCAGTCAGTCAGTCAGTTAAGTCAGCCAGTCAGTCAGTCATTCAGTCAGCCAGTTAAGTCAGTCAGTCAGTCAGTCAGCCAGTCAGTCAGTCAGTCAGTCAGTCAGTCAGCCAGTTAAGTCAGTCAGTCAGCCAGTCAGTCAGTCAGTCAGTCAGTCAGTCAGTCAGTCAGTCAGTCAGTCAGTCAGTCAGTCAGTCAGTCAGTCAGTCAGTCAGTCAGTCAGTCAGTCAGTCAGTCAGTCAGCCAGCCAGTTAAGTCAGTCAGTCAGTCAGTCAGTCAGTCAGCCAGCCAGTCAGTCAGTCAGTCAGTCAGTCAGTCAGTCAGTCAGTCAGTCAGTCAGTTAGTCTGCCAGTCAGTTAGTCAGTTAGTCAGCCAGCCAGTTAAGTCAGTCAGTCAGTCAGTTAGTCAGCCAGTCAGTCAGTCAGTCAGTCAGTCAGTCAGTCAGTCAGTCAGTCAGTTAGTCAGTTAGTCAGCCAGCCAGTTAAGTCAGTCAGTCAGTCAGTTAGTCAGCCAGTCAGTCAGTTAAGTAAGTCAGTCAGTCAGCCAGTCAGTCAGTCAGTTAGTCAGTCAGTCAGTCAGTCAGTCAGTCAGTCAGTCAGTTAGTCAGCTAGTCAGCCAGCCAGTTAAGTCAGTCAGTCAGTCAGTCAGTCAGTCAGTCAGTCAGTCAGTCAGTCAGTCAGCCAGCCAGTTTAGTCAGTCAGTCAGTCAGCCAGCCAGTTCAGTCAGTCAGTCAGTCAGTCAGTCAGTCAGTCAGTCAGTCAGTCAGTCAGTCAGTCAGTCAGTCAGTCAGTCAGTCAGTCAGTCAGTCAGTCAGTCAGTCAGTCAGTCAGTCAGTCAGTCAGTCAGTCAGTCAGTCAGTCAGTCAGTCAGTCAGTCAGTCAGTCAGTCAATAATTACATATCAAATACAACAACAAATAGAAAAGCTAGATTACAAGCAGCAAATTTGAATTGGCATTAGAATAAGTCAACAATGTTACCTTTTCAACAGGATCGTTTTCGCCCCGTCTTGATCATTAAGAGCGTATCCCAGCATGCCCATCGCGGTTAGAACACAGGCTTTATCCGCGTCTGACGTTGCAAGTTGCAGTGCCTGTTCGTAAGCTGTAAACGACCACAAGATATCACACAAAGCTTTGGCTGTCATTACTACGCCTGCTTACTGTGCTAGCCGTGGAGTGCAGCATTGTGCTACCGCTAAATCATAACATGTGAAGTGCAGCTTGCTTAGTACTCTCGGTAAATTCCTAGTTTTTTAATGGAATTTCATATGTCGTCGTGGGCTATTGATGGTAAGCTTGGATCATTGACGAAAGCATGGAAGGAAGCAATCTGGCGTCGACCATAACAACATCATCATCATCATCATCATCATCATCATCATCAATCATCACCATCATCATCAACAACATCACCATCAATCATCACCATCATCATCAACATCATCATCAACAACATCATCACCATCAATTAACAACAACATCAACAACATTAACAACATCATCAACAACAACATCAACAACACCATCAACAACACTATCAACACCATCCTCATCAAGACCAACATCATCATCATAACGAAAAACAGAAAAATCAGTAAGACTAAAACAATAACTCAGAAATCATTATATCAAACCTTGATAGCTTTCTGGTAGTTTTCCCGCCATATAGAAAGAAAGAGCGAGCCCACAGACATCATGAAATCTGTCCAGTGGTTTCACTTTTTGGTAAGATTCAATAGACGCGGCATACCGTCCAAGAGAGCTGTAACAGCAATACATAAGATTGTTATGGTATTTTAGGTGGTCTGTCGACCAGTTTATCGGTTTGTCTGTCACGGAACCTTACAGTAATGAAAACAGGAGCCCATGACAATGGAATAACAATGGCGTGGCAGTGGCGAGTGTCGTAGTCATACAGAATCATTTGCTTTGACATGACTTGGTAGATTCATTCCCAGTTATTCGTCCTTCTCATGATTCTCTGCGAACAGCTCAGAAGAGACTGGGAACGAGTCAGACAGACAGACAGACTTTATTTATCCTCCGTCTGTCGTTGATTGTTTCCTATATTACATACCTTAGTACTCTAGCGTGGTTGGTGTACACAATATTGAGTAACTCTTGGTCACTGTCACGTTCCTCCAATAGTTTCACAGCACTACAAATTAGAAATAAATAAATACATTTATGAAATGAAATGATAAATTGTGCCATCACGTGTCTTGTCTTCTTTGACATTGCCAAATAATCGTATTATTAGTGTTTGTTTACTGAAGTCAAAAGACTGAGAAAAGTGTCTCTTGTGATCACGTTTACGCCCTTGTCCTTTTCTCTGGGAATGGGAAAAGGAAGAGAATGGAAAGAAGAATAAAATGAGAAATAGCCAGCATCTTCGTAATCAAAAATTGAAACAATTTGATATGAATCAGCTGTTAAAAGTCCTTGAATCTCCTTATTTACCGTCGACTGAGGGGCAAAACTGTGCCCATGTGCTATCAAGGCGACAGAATTATATCAGTGAAACAGTGTAATTCAGCTGATAACAATTCCTCACGAGACTGGAAATGACGTAACAATAAAGTATTTGTATACAATGATATTACTATACCTCGCAAAGGCTTGTTCTGCTTGGCGATAGAGACATTGATGTTCTAACATGAGGCCATGAAGGTTGAAGGCACAGGCCACGCCACGTGTGCGATCTAGAAAAGTTATGTAACCCACGAGTTATAGGGACGACATTTAGACAATTTTGGTATCACTCACTCACTTGGCTGTAAACTTTCATTGCGTTGCCGCTGAAGTACATCGCAGGCTCACAACTTTGGAGGGAGGGGTGGTAATCCGAATTGGCCAACGAGTGCCTTTGATTTTATTGAGTGGGTTACCTGTGGTGACGCCTTTCTAATATGGCGGACACGGTACTCAAAGGCGAATACGTTTATACAGCTATTTCAAAAAAGGTTGGTGAAGGTTTTGTTGCATCTTGCATCTTGCATGTTGCATACCAAGCCCGAAATGCACTATGGGCGATGTGAATGAAGTCAGCGAAAGGTCACAACAATATGGACTCTGGGAATTTTCCCAAACTTTATCTTCGCAATATGAAACCGGCATATTTTCTTCTGTATGTGCATGCAGACATTGTTTACATATGATCCACAATACATTTCGGGCTTGGTATGCAACATGCAAGATGCAAGATGCAACAAAACTGGCACCAACCTTTTTTGAAATAGCTGTATATGAATCACTTGAAAGTCTTACTTTGATAATTTCGAAGATATTTATTAATTATTTATTTATATATTACTACACACGATACATTCATTCAGCATCTTTCTGCATTGGCATTTATGATATTCTACATTGACTCGAGGCTAGCACTGAGGAAATGCGCCTGCTGTCCGACATTACAGCGGTATATAAGAACCAACTTACAGTTTATTATTATTATCTTGGGATTTCTAAAAGGTTCAGGCTGACATGCGTGACATACCTGTGTATTTTGTCATGGCAACAGAGGATTGCATTACAGCTCGTCTGTAGTCGTCAGGTAGGTGTGACAGACTTGGTACTGGGACGTTATTCTTCGTGGCGTTTCCTGATGTTAAGTGGGTGCAAACCCAATAGGCGTAACCAATGCTCCCTTCACCCTGGGAGATAAGTAAAAGTAATATACCTTTTTACCGATACGACGGCCATTTTGGATTCTATTGTTTTGGCTAAAACATTATGGGATGCTCAGGGTGCAAATGACCCAAAAACTGTACAGTGTGGAGTCGCGTCAATATATTATTTTTCGATTTCACTCTGACCATAGTGTTGTATGACTTACTATCTACATGTGTTGTGTATTGTTGTATAATTTTGTACAATTCCATTGCTTTAAATTACGTTTTCGTAGTTTTTCATGGCCAAATGCTTACTATCTTGCACCCTGGGCATCCCATAATTCAATATGGCCACCGTATCGGTAAAAAGGTCTATTGTGTTGTAACAGGGTTGCCATGGTTACTGCAGAAGATCCGAGCCAGGTACCTCCCACCGATCCACCGATAAAGCACCTAATGCCAAGCTCATCTACTAGTTTAATCATCATCATCATCATAATAATAATAATTTAATGCTTGATCTCCAATAAAAATTACTTTACATTCTGCAAAAAGATACAAATAAAGTCAAACAATCCATGCATGCTTTGCGGTCGCATTTCGGACCCAGTCTCCAACTCGTTTTGTTACGGGCGAATTGTTCTGTCAACCGCCTTCGTTTCTTATTACAAGTGCTACTTACATTAGAACCCAGTTCTAACGTGTGCCTAAAAAGGTCCTCGGCGTCTTCATGACCAATAGTCTCAGCTATAGAAGCCTGAATAATGTAATAAAGAATCGCTGTTTAGAGTAAGAGAATGGTAAAAATGAAAAACACTCATATCATGCAAAGTAAAGGTTGGTACGTTGTAAAGGTGACGCAAGTATAAATAGATGAAACTTTTATATATTCCTGGCTTGCGCTTATACTTACGTTATGCTATTAAGTCCAGAACTGGCCCCACTTTTCTCAATAATTATATAAATACTGGGCGCAAACGAAATAAAGACTACGAGAAGCGCGCACGTAATCTAAGGAAATTGAGAAAAGTCGTATATCGTCTCTAGCCCAGCTCTTCTCTTCTGCTCTTTGCCGCGCGCGTAGATAAAAGTGGGTCCAGTTCTGGACTAGTGTTGTGGTGCCCGTTTTTACACTGAGCTTATGCTTGAGTGGCTAGCGAAACCCAGGCTTAGTAGCGCCGTTAAAGAAACTGAGTTGATAAAGTCATTTGAGTTAACGAATGCAGAGGTGATTAACAAGAGCATCCCTTGCATTCCTAATACTAATACCAGCTGACGTCATACCTGTCCGACCCAGGCCGCAGTGCATGATGGTTCCAGTGCTTGTGCATGCATTGCAGGCTTGATAAAATAAGAAGTAAATATTAGTATCTCAAATCTTTGTCATTCAGTGTGATTTGAAGATCAAACATTGCAAGCTTTGAAGATAAACATTAAGAAGTCAAATCTCAATACTTATAGTCATTCAAATAATCTAATCAATACTTAGTCATTCAAATAGTGTGATCCTGATCATGGGGGGATTTCAGGCTTTGAAGGGGGTATCTCAAATCTTCAATATTTGTCATTCAAATTTGAAGATAACATTAAGAAGAAGTCAAAAATATTTAGTATCTCAAATCTAATCAATACTTAGTCATTCTAAACAAGAACATTGCGGTGAAGAAAATTAAGAAGTAGTATCTCAAATCTAATCAATCTTAGTCAAAAAGACTTAAATAGTAAATAGTAACTCCCATGATTCACTGGGGTCACACCTTTGTGACTAAGAGAATCATCTCGAGTTAATCCTGATTTTCCATTTCACCGGACGGATCCAAATGTGTTTTTATGTAGAAAGTTACTTAAAGTATGTTGGCTTAGCCTGGTTTTGGCTTCTAAAATACTCTTTATAACTTATCGCAACAACTTGAGCTACAATTCAGTATTCAGTATTCACAAGACAGCGTTTGTTTGGACTGATATTAACTATGGCAACACAGAGATTTATGCCCTCACTGAACTGGCAGCCATTCATTCTATCGTCAGCATGCATACCTCTATCTTGCCGTGCTTTAAGTACAATACTCCAAGATTTGTCCAGGCGACGGGATTCTGAAACGATGTACATGTGTACTTACAGCTACGTGTAAACACTGCCAACATTGTGGACAACAACATCCAACATTTACACAATTGATTGATATCAATACAATGTAACACGGCTCTCAGGAAGAGCATTTTTTTAATGATGTAGACACCGTGTAGAAATAAAGTTTAAAAAAAAATAGACAACGTCATTTCCGGTCTCATGAGGAATTTTCATCAGCTGAATTGCAACTTTTCAATATAATACTCTCTGCTTGGTAGCACATAATAATAATAATAATAATAATAATGTATTTCTATAGCGCATGGAGGCAGTAGGGGGAGGGGGGCAGTTTAGCTCATCAGTCAAATAGAGACTCCAGGAATTTTAACAGCTGATTGATATTAAGCAATACTAGGAAAATAGAGGCTGTGTAGCACTAGTGAAACGAATGGGTGTCTTTATAGGACCAAACATGCTGGGAGAGTTTGCACACTGTTGTCATTGGACCATTACGATTCAGTTGGGACGAGAATCGATTATGCTATAGAACATCACGATCAAAAGCAAAGGATATACAACAATTGACTTACATTAGACTCAGCTTTGATTGACATGATGAACGAGTGTTGGCTGAGTTTGGGATTGTTTACGTCTACAGTTAGAAAAATCAATATTCGTAAATAAAGATCCAGATATAAAAACAGTAATACATATTTCTCTTCGATTAAAGTTGTCGTTCACACGCGCATTGGGTTTCCTGTGGTAGATACGTCACAACTCCAGTTACCACAGGGAGCCCAATCACACTTGCGTACCACTGTTCAAAATCAACATTGTTTGATTGTTCAGCAGTTCAAGTAGATCAAATACTTTTACCTGGAGATGCACAAACAACACCCAGAGTGTTCCATAGAGTATAGTTGGTACGATCTAGTGTTAGACCCTTCTTTAGAACCTTAGAAAGAAATGATACAAGAGAATGAATATAGTGGAACCTCCCGCAAGCGAACACCCTTGGGACCAAGCGTAGGTACCTGTCGCTTACGAGAGGTGTGCGCTTATGGGAGGTGTGGGGAATGGAGGTGTCCGCTTATGGGAGGTGTGGGGAATGGAGGTGTCCGCTTATGGGAGGTGTGGGGAATGGAGGTGTCCGCTTATGGGAGGTGTGGGGAAGGGAGGTGTCCGCTTATGGGAGGTGTGGGGAAGGGAGGTGTCCGCTTATGGGAGGTGTGGGGAAGGGAGGTGTCCGCTTATGGGAGGTGTGGGGAAGGGAGGTGTCCGCTTATGGGAGGTGTGGGGAAGGGAGGTGTCCGCTTATGGGAGGTGTGGGGAAGGGAGGTGTCCGCTTATGGGAGATGTGGGGAAGGGAGGTGTCCGCTTATGAGAGGTGTGGGGAATGGAGGTGTCCGCTTATGGGAGGTGTGGGGAATGGAGGTGTCCCCTTATGGGAGGTGTGGGGAAGGGAGGTGTCCGCTTATGGGAGGTGTGGAGAATGGAGGTGTCCGCTTATGGGAGGTGTGGGGAATGGAGGTGTCCGCTTATGGGAGGTGTGGGGAAGGGAGGTGTCTGCTTATGGGAGGTGTGGGGAAGGGAGGTGTCCGCTTACGCGAGGTGTCCGCTTACTGGCCCAAGAATGCACGCTATATTTCTTTTAAAACCAATTAAAACCATTACCTGAAGACATCTATCTGCCAATTTCTTCCTCTGTTCACCATTCTCCATCTAAAATAAAGCAAAACCATATAATTATTACGTGGACGCGAGGAGAGGATCTCTGTGTCCGCCATATTGTCATAGCGAATGAGAAGGCCCTGGGTACGAGATTGTCGTGTCCATACCTTTGACTGTAGATAATAACTAAGACCAAGGTCATTCCATAGACTTGAACACTGAGTCTGGGTCTTTATCGACTTGCCATAAGCACTGCAATGAAGGCAAGTCTTACAATGTGTACCGCTGACCGCGGATCGTGCATGCGCGCGAAGCCAAGATGGCGGACATTAAAGCACTGTTGTAAGGTTGATTACAACCATTGAGTTTATTGTCTTCTTCTACCCTACAGACAACTTTAGGCCTAGAATGATTTCACGCAGTTGAGCAAGTTTTGCTTGACAAGCTTTTCTAATACAGTCGAACCTCCCGTGAGCGACCACCCAAAATGTCAAGCTTTGTGGTTGCTTTCGAGAGGCGGTGGCTTACGAGAGGTTCCAACTATAGTGATTTGACTTGGAACTGAACTTTTGGTATTTTGGGAAACTGGTCGCTTAGGAGAGGTGGTCGCTTACGAGAGTGGTCGCAACCGGAGGTTCAACTGTACGTCGTTATTTGCTCGTGTTGCTTTTTTTTCACTAAACTTAAACGCAACTTCCTTTCAGTCATAAATTACTTGTTGTCCTTTCCTTGGTTTTACTTGGAGGTTAACCTTACCTTGTAGCAAGACAAAGCAGCTGTCGTTTGCCAGCAAAACCGCTTGGTTCACAGTTTACAAGACTCTGCAGGTTTTCAGGCAGCAAGACACTACATCATGACAAGAAATCATTTCAATACAGCTAGAGCATTGTAATTCTTGGATGTTAGAATTGAAGAAAATCGTTGGAGAAATCAGAGTCTCTTTGTTTTAGCTGTCACGTGACCTCATCAAGTACCAGTGTCAAAATGAACTCCAGAAATGAAAATAGCAACTCGATATTAGTAAAAATGCAAAATGTCAGCTCATAATGTTTGGCACAGAAGAAATTGTATCAAAAATAAATCGAACATTTTATTAGTATTCATATGGGGAAATGTGCTGATGACAAGATCTTGCCATCCAATTCATTTTCTATTCAAATTCTTAGAAATCATTTGATTTAATTTTGCGTGACATTTCTCCTGTGTCAAACATTATGAGCTGCAAATTCCCCTTTTTACTAATATCGAGTTGCGCTTTTCATTTCTGGAGTTAATAATAATAAACTATATTAGCCACCTTTGGCAAAAGAATTACGGTGAGTTTATTTTGACACTGCCGCTTGAGGGGGTGGGGTAACGTGACCTCTTAGTGCAAGTCCCCTATTGCTGTCATTGTGGTGTCGAAAACACTACTCGGTCTACGATGGTTATTTGCACATGCAAAAGCCACTTGAGCAAAGAGAATGGTAATGAACGAGGAAATGTCTAAGAGCTTACCTTACTATGCAATCAGGTAAAGGATCTACTACTGTAAAGCAATCACCAAGAGCTTACCTTACTATGCAATCAGGTAAAGGATCTACTACTGTACAGCAATCATCAACAGCTTACCTTACTATGCAATCAGGTAAAGGATCTACTACTGTACAACAATCACCAATCAGCTTACCTTACTATGCAATCAGGTAAAGGATCTACTACTGTACAACAATCACCAATCAGCTTACCTTACTATGCAATCAGGTAAAGGATCTACTACTGGAGCTTACCTTACTATGCAATCAGGTAAAGGATCTACTACTGTACAGCAATCACCAAGAGCTTACCTTACTATGCAATCAGGTAAAGGATCTACTACTGTACAACAATCACCAATCAGCTTACCTTACTATGCAATCAGGTAAAGGATCTACTACTGTACAGCAATCACCAAGAGCTTACCTTACTATGCAATCAGGTAAAGGATCTACTACTGTACAGCAATCACCAAGAGCTTACCTTACTATGCAATCAGGTAAAGGATCTACTACTGTACAGCAATCACCAATCAGCTTACCTTACTATGCAATCAGGTAAAGGATCTACTACTGTACAGCAATCACCAAGAGCTTACCTTACTATGCAATCAGGTAAAGGATCTACTACTGTACACAATCACCAAGAGCTTACCTTACTATGCAATCAGGTAAAGGATCTACTACTGTACAACAATCACCAATCAGCTTACCTTACTACTATGATCAATCAGGTAAAGGATCTACTACTGTACTACTGTACAGCAATCACCAAGAGCTTACCTTACTATGCAATCAGGTAAAGGATCTACTACTGTACAGCAATCACCAAGAGCTTACCTTACTATGCAATCAGGTAAAGGATCTACTACTGTACAACAATCACCAATCAGCTTACCTTACTATGCAATCAGGTAAAGGATCTACTACTTGTACAGCAATCACCAAGAGCTTACCTTACTATGCAATCAGGTAAAGGATCTACTACTGTACAACAATCACCAATCAGCTTACCTTACTATGCAATCAGGTAAAGGATCTACTACTGTACAGCAATCATCAATCAGCTTACCTTACTATGCAATCAGGTAAAGGATCTACTACTGTACAGCAATCACCAAGAGCTTACCTTACTATGCAATCAGGTAAAGGATCTACTACTGTACAGCAATCACCAATCAGCTTACCTTACTATGCAATCAGGTAAAGGATCTACTACTGTACAGCAATCACCAAGAGCTTACCTACTATACAATCAGGTAAAGGATCTACTACTGTACAGCAATCACCAATCAGCTTACCTTACTATGCAATCAGGTAAAGGATCTACTACTGTACAGCAATCACCAAGAGCTTACCTTACTATGCAATCAGGTAAAGGATCTACTACTGAACAGCAATCACCAATCAGCTTACCTTACTATGCAATCAGGTAAAGGATCTACTACTGTACAGCAATCACCAATCAGCTTCCATAAACACGACATGTTCGGCCGCGATTCAACCGCCCTGTAAGTAATAAAGACACAAACTAAGTTTACAGAAACATACGGCTACGTTTGAACATCTAACGATCATGTCAGTATAAAAGCAAATGGGAGAATGCAGTCAAACATCTTGACAACGGCTACTTCGGGACAAAATTTGATCGCCGTTGTGTAGAGGTGGTCGTAGTGTAGAGGTGGTCATTGTGTAAAGGTGGTCGTTATGTAGAGGTGGTCGTAGTGTAGAGGTGGTCGTTGTGTAGAGGTGGTCGTTGTGTAGAGGTGGTCGTTGTGTAGAGGTGGTCGTTGTGTAGAGGTGGTCGTAGTGTAGAGGTGGTCATTGTGTAGAGGTGGTCGTTGTGTAGAGGTGGTTGTTGTGTAGAGGTGGTCGTAGTGTAGAGGTGGTCGTAGTGTAGAGGTGGTCGTAGTGTAGAGGTGGTCGTAGTGTAGAGGTGGTCGTTGTGTAGAGGTGGTTGTTGTGAGGAGGTGGTCGTTGTGGGGAGGTGGTCGTTGTGTAGAGGTGGTCGTAGTGTAGAGGTGGTCGTAGTGTAGAGGTGGTCGTTGTGTAGAGGTGGTCGTTATGCAGAGGTGGTCGTAGTGTAGAGGTGGTCGTTGTGTAGAGGTGGTCGTAGTGTAGAGGTAGTCGTAGTGTATAGGTTGTCGTTGTGTAGAGGTGGTCGTAGTGTAGAGGTGGTCGTTGTGTAGAGGTGGTCGTTGTGTAGCGATGGTCGTTGTGTAGAGGTGGTCGTTGTGGGGAGGTTCCAATAACAATAAATGTATGGGCATCGTGGTGGCCGTGGCCGGGACAAGAAACCCTGGCCGTTGTGCAGAGGTGGTCGTAGTGTAGAGGTGGTCGTTGTGGGGAGGTTCCAATAACAATAAATGTATGGGCATCGTGGTGGCCGTGGCCGGGACAAGAAGCCCTGATCGTTGTGTAGAGGTGGTCGTAGTGTAGAGGTGGTCGTTGTGTAGAGGTGGTCGTTGTGTAGAGGTGGTCGTTGTGGGGAGGTGACCGTTAGTAGAGGTTCGAATGTATATTACTCCCTATCGATAATCCGAATTAGGAACATTTCTTCGGATTCTGTCCATCCAATTCCTTATTTGGCAGCATAATTCCATATTTGGTAAGTGGCTAAAAAGGTATGTCCGTTCGTCTCCCAGATTCGAAAATGAGATATAGTAGTTTGCCTGTTGTTTGTTTCTCTTATTAATAATAAAACTTTCAAACCTTGACAATGAAGTCAGTCCCTTTGCCACGTGGTCCACGGCACGCTTGTTGAAGTCTTCCTCGATAGACAAACGAGCAAGGCAGAGCTGTGTCTCGCCATAGCCTGAAACGAAACAAGTCAATAGTAGATGGTCGTTACAGGGAGGTGGTCGTTACAGGGAGGTGGTCGTTACAGGGAGGTGGTCGTTACAGGGAGGTGGTCGTTACAGGGAGGTGGTCGTTACAGGGAGGTGGTCGTTACAGGGAGGTGGTCGTTGCAGGGAGGTGGTCGTTACAGGGAGGTGGTCGTTACAGGGAGGTGGTCGTTACAGGGAGGTGGTCGTTACAGGGAGGTGGTCGTTACAGGGAGGTGGCCGTTACAGGGAGGTGGTCGTTACAGGGAGGTGGTCGTTACAGGGAGGTGGTCATTACAGGAAGGTGGTCGTTACAGGGAGGTGGTCGTTACAGGGAGGTAGTCGTTACAGGGAGGTGGTCGTTACAGGGAGGTGGTCGTTACAGGGAGGTGGTCGTTACAGGGAGGTGGTTGTTACAGAGAGGTGGTCGTTACAGGGAGGTGGTCGTTACAGGGAGGTGGCCATTACAGGGAGGTGGCCGTTACAGGGAGGTGGCCATTACAGGGAGGTGGCCGTTACAGGGAGGTGGCCATTACAGGGAGGTGGCCGTTACAGGGAGGTGGCCATTACAGGGAGGTGACCATTACAGGGAGGTGGCCATTACAGGGAGGTGGCCGTTAGTAGAGTTACAACATACACACAAGAGCGTTCACTAGGTGGAGATGAATACCTTTCAAAGCAGGAACATAGCCAGGTTGCTTGTCTAGAATCAGCTGATATTCGTCTAAAGCTTCAGGATAGACACACAACAACTGCTTGATAGCAGCGATTCTATCAAATGAAATCAGGCTCATTTAACCATTTGAAAATAGATCTGGGATGCCTGTATTAATGACTCACGTCATTAATACAGGCATCCCAGATCTCATAATGTTATGAACGTATCTTTTATATATTAGCCTTTTATGTAGTGGAATAAGATAATAACTTACTGATAAAGACTGTATAAGGAAGAGCTGTCAAGCTGCAAATAACCAAAGCACATTGATTTTTGTCAAGAAGTGATGTAACGGGCAATAATAATCCCCTTCACAGTTCCCTTCGCCATCTTGAAAGGTAGCCATGCCTTTGCATCGAAGCGAGACCAACGGCGACCTTGCAATTGCCCATTACAAAAAAGAGCAGGGGACTGGGAACGAGTTTCTTAGAATTAATGTAATTACGAAATTAAGTTATGACATGAAACAACATGTTGAAATTATCATATGTGCAAAGTTTGATGTGACTTGAGTGAATTCTGTCAGAATTATAAACTTTTGAAATTTTGAAATTTTACAGTGAATGTGTGGTTTGGGTAGACAACGCAAAAAAATACAGAGTTTGTATGGGAAAATGTACATCTTTGATGCCCTCTAGCATTGTCAATATTAAGCCAAAGTTCACCAAACTTTCCAGACTAGCTAAGTTTGATCTGCTGTCAGAAAATGATGCCCATTTTTGCTAGTTTCTTATTGAATTAGTTTTACGGACTTGGTCCCAGTCCCCTGCTCTTTTTTGTAATGGCCAATGATAGAGAAATGATTGTCCAAGGTGTTAAAAAAGGTCTCTATCATTGCAAGGTCACCGTTGATCTCGTCTTTCAAGATGGCGCAGGGAACTGTGAAGGGGACTATTAGTTATTTTACTCTCTTCACTTATCTAATCGTCATCACTGGCAACCTTAACCCTTTGACACCCAGAGATTTTTGAGTTTTTTAGCGATTTTCTGGACCTAATCACGCCATAGGAAATTTCGATTCCATATAAGGGGTTTCCATGGAAATCTTGACAGTTCTGAAAGCCCACGGGCTCAGGTTCTGACGTAATCTTTCTCTTTTGGTGAATCTCCTCGAGGAACGGCATCTCGTAGCTACTAGGATCGGTCAATTTTGCATTTTTAGAGTGTTTATAGCCATTATTCACCACAGAAGCCCCCAGGACAGCATCATTAAGCTTGACTGGTGTGGTAGAGACCGTTCTCCTGGAAGAACTCAGGAGTTTAGATACGAATTCACGAACAGATTTCGACTTTGCCGTTTGGAAATTCAAAATGGCGGACTCAATTGTGAAATCGTCTCTCTGGTCTTTCTGTGGTGGATTCCAGGACCTACAAAGGCATTTTTGGCGACTTTGGACTTGTAAAGAATGCAACCGGTGCAATATTTTGCCTGTAGGACCGAGTGGCTCGACACTCTATATATTCTTAAAAGAGGGATTTTCGGGGGAGATCTATGCCGAAATTCCCGGATGTTTCCCGGCATCCTTTTCGGGCGTGCAGAAGGAAAACACGTGTTAGCGAAAGTGGTCCTAAGGAAATGGCTATTGTTCGGCGAGTTAAGGAAAAGAGAGGGCAAAATTCACGACTATATCAAGAAGAGAGATGGAAGTTTGCTGAGAAAGTGGCGTTTTGTTTCGCAAGGATGTATTTTGGAAGAAAATCCAAGTCAAATGTCGTTCATTTTCGAGGTGTAAAATTGCGTCAAAAACACGCATTTTTGATTTTTATGGCAAACAAATTGAACTAATGCCCAGAAATCGGACCTGTAAGTCAGTTTACTTGAGGTTAAAATATGAAGAGTTATCTAGTTGTCACTACTAACTGGCCATGAGATCGATGTTACGAAAATTCAGAAAGTTAGAATTTTTCAAAGCAGTATCGATTTTTACGGGCGGTTTCGGGCGCCGTGGGAGTCAAAGGGTTAAAATCAATATTTTTTTTTTTTTTTTTTCACTGACTTGCCATTTTTCCTACCAAAAACTATTTAAAACATTAAGTAAGTCTACCTAAGACGGTTATACATGCCAAATTTTATTTGAAACTGAGCTTGATTGAAGGACTTAGGGGGGGAGGGTATTTGTTATAGACCTCAAAAGCCCAATTTTACATATAGGTCAAAAAGTCAAAGTTGGGGGAGTGGTCATTGTGAAATTTAGACAGCAGAGAAGAATAGTTGTCGTGGATGTTAGTCAGACCAATGGTCACATTCACCCTATGGTGATCCAGGGGGGCAGTGATGCTTGTCACGTGACTAACCCTAGCCCCTAAGCCAGCCTTCAGTCAAATCTAACCCTAGCTTCCAGAACTTAACCCAAGGGCAAAAAAAAATAACCCTAAGCCTGAATTGTTACCCTAACCCTAGTTTTGAGTTAACCCCAACCCTAACTTCTTCCCGGAGGTGACAAAAGTCCTGGTCACGTGACCTCATATTTTTTCTCCTTAACCCTTTGACACCCAGAGATTTTTGAGTTTTTTAGCGATTTTCTGGACCTAATCACGCCATAGGAAATTTCGATTCCATATAAGGGGTTTCCATGGAAATCTTGACAGTTCTGAAAGCCCACTGGCTCAGGTTCTGACGTAATCTTTCTCTTTTGGTGAATCTCCTCGAGGAACGGCATCTCGTAGCTACTAGGATCGGTCAATTTTGCATTTTTAGAGTGTTTATAGCCATTATTCACCACAGAAGCCCCCAGGACAGCATCATTAAGCTTGACTGGTGTGGTAGAGACCGTTCTCCTGGAAGAACTCAGGAGTTTAGATACGAATTCACGAACAGATTTCGACTTTGCCATTTGGAAATTCAAAATGGCGGACTCAATTGTGAAATCGTCTCTCTGGTCTTTCTGTGGTGGATTCCAGGACCTACAAAGGCATTTTTGGCGACTTTGGACTTGTAAAGAATGCAACCGGTGCAATATTTTGCCTGTAGGACCGAGTGGCTCGACACTCTATATATTCTTAAAAGAGGGATTTTCGGGGGAGATCTATGCCGAAATTCCCGGATGTTTCCCGGCATCCTTTTCGGGCGTGCAGAAGGAAAACACGTGTTAGCGAAAGTGGTCCTAAGGAAATGGCTATTGTTCGGCGAGTTAAGGAAAAGAGAGGGCAAAATTCACGACTATATCAAGAAGAGAGATGGAAGTTTGCTGAGAAAGTGGCGTTTTGTTTCGCAAGGATGTATTTTGGAAGAAAATCCAAGTCAAATGTCGTTCATTTTCGAGGTGTAAAATTGCGTCAAAAACACGCATTTTTGATTTTTATGGCAAACAAATTGAACTAATGCCCAGAAATCGGACCTGTAAGTCAGTTTACTTGAGGTTAAAATATGAAGAGTTATCTAGTTGTCACTAATAACTGGCCATGAGATCGATGTTACGAAAATTCAGAAAGTTAGAATTTTTCAAAGCAGTATCGATTTTTACGGGCGGTTTCGGGCGCCGTGGGAGTCAAAGGGTTAAAGTGCCTATGAAACGAAAAAACAGACCCCATTTTTATTTGCTACTACGAAAGTTTACTATTTGCTTGTTTACATGGCGTTAATAAAAAGTGAATTGAGCTTCAGGAACATCGAAGTTGAATTGGGCATTTTGGGTTTCAAAGTGCGACAATTCCCGCTCGGTCAAACTATAGAAATGTGACATCATAAGTTGTGCAAACAAAGGCATACACAACTTATGATGTCACCGAGCCATTGTCAAGGGCCCAGTCTCTTGTCGCACATTTTGGTTGAAAATGATAATTTTCGAACCGCGAAAAGAAAATGTTCGCATGCTCAAAGTCAATGTTTAAATACAGCAAATGTTCAGAGAAAGACCAAACAACAATAATGTACAATAAAACAAGGATCGACATTTTCGTTTCATAGGCACTTTAAGCCACTTTTGAATATAACTGGGCCAAAAATATTCTTGTGACGTCATGACATTTCCGCCATGTTGCGAAGTCATCGACATGATCGTCAGTACCAGCCCATTAGGCCACTTTCTCAACATCTAAAAACACAGACCAGCAAAAAGCTTTCTCTTCATGTCATGCCATTTCCACCAAATTGTGATGTCATCAACGATGTTTGATCCTCAGTACCAACCCGTTATACAACTTTTTTCAACAATCTAAAACATAGAGGTTTCTTGTCGCAGGATATTTCCGCCATGTTGTGACGTCATCGACCTACCTCTGAAGCACGTGTGAAAGCTTTGAGTGCTGCAGTGTAGCTACCACGACTCATATACGACTCGCCAAGGCACTCCCAGCAATGACTGAAAGGAAACAAGGTTACGATTCACTGCCTGAATTCCAATTATTCGACAGACATACCGGCCCTATATCATTAAAACAGTGGTAATAGAGTAATATAATAGGAATGACAACCCAAAGATATTCATTGCTGTATCTAATATTTAGATAAAAGAAGAAATGAAACGAAGTTGTCGAGTGGCCATGGCTTTTGTAATAGAGTAAGCTAGGTGTACTTAATTGGTGCCTCGTTATGTTTTTCTAGGCAGTTGAGTCACCCCTCCCCCACCCCGCCCTTGAATTAGTCTTCCTAGTCTCGGACAAACAACCCGACCACAGGTATTCCAACTGTGAGAAAAGACGTTTCATGGACCACAGAAACCCTGATGGAGAGAGTGAAGAAGGCCATGTTCATACCTGTCCTTGGGGTCCGCTCGCAAAGAACTTTGAAAACTATGGCATAAAAAACATACAATGAGAAAAAGGAAGGTGTATTCGGGTTCCCTGTGGTTCAACTTACCACGTGATTGCCTTGTTATTATGCTCGTGTTTTAGGTAGTACAAACCAAGTCGTATCCAGGCCCACTTGGCCTGCCCTGGAAGAGCTTTACTGGTAACACTGGTAAAGAGTCGTACAGCTTCGTCCTGAAGCATAAGTGATAGTCATTAGAAAATGCTTAGAGGTTAACTCAAAATTCAATTTGAATACTTTGCGGAGGCAAGCTAATACTAACTAATACTAATACCGTGGAGTAAAAGCACACCACGATAATGACGTCGCCACGGTTGTCACGTCATAACCACACGTCACGTGTTACAAATCAACCAACCAGAAGATCGGAATTTGTACAATGTATGAAAATTGAATAATAATATGTATTTAATTGACACTTAAATAAAGTTATTATTATTATTATTATTATTATTATTATTATTATATTATTATTATTATTATTATTATTATTATTATTATTATGACGATGACATGATATAATGATGATGATGGCAGCGGTGGTGATGTGATATGGGTGATGTTGCTGTTGATAGTATCATTACAGATACTGATGACGATCATGATGATGATGATGAAATACGCGATGATGATGAAGTATGCGATGATGATGAAGTACGAGATGATGATGAAGTACGCGATGATGATGATGATCTAAAGATGTGATATACTCAACATACTCCTTGCATTACCTCTTTTTCGAGCTCAGTTAGTAGGTCTCCCAAATGATAACCAGCTTCGTCATTCTGTTCATCAAGGCCGAATGCTTTCTGATAACATCGACAAGCTTTGCTAAAAAGGAGAACAATTATACATTAAATCGCACTCTATCTGTAACAATGAATAATCAAAATGGCTGCCAGGTGATGACGTAGCATACTACCTGATATCATTGAGAACTTCACGATAATAGTGTCCAAGATATAGAAATGTGGGAGAGTAGTGTGGATCCAATTTTGCTGCCTGAAACGGACCATAACTTATTAAAAATGCCGACCATCTTATCGACCTCCTTATCGACCACCTTATCGACCACCTTATCGACCCCTTTATCGACCACCATCAACCACCTTATCGACCACTTTTTCGACCAACTTACCATAATATCGACCACCTTTGTGACCACCTTATCGATCACCTTATCGACCACCTTTTCGACCACCTTATCAACCACCTTATCGACCACCTTTTCGACCATCTTATCGACCCCCTTATCAACCACCATCGACCACTTTTTCGACCACCTTACCATAATATTGACCACCTTTGTGACCACCTTACCACCTTATCGATCACCTTATTGACCATCTTATCGACCCCCTTATCAACCATCATATCGACCACCTTATCAACCATCTTATCGACCACCTTATCGACCCCCTTATCAACCACCATATCGACCACCTTATCGACCACTTTTTCGACCACCTTACCATAATATTGACCACCTTTGTGACCACCTTATTGAACACCTTATCGACCACCTTTTCGACCACCTTACCGACCACCTTATCAACCCCCTTATCGACCACCTTATCGACCCCCTTATCAACCACCATCGATCACCTTATCGACCACCTTTTCGACCACCTTACCGACCACCTTATCAACCACCATATCGACCACCTTATCGACCCCCTTATCAACCACCTTATCGACCCCCTTATCAACCACCGTCGACCACCTTATCGACCACTTTTTCGACCACCTTACCATTATAATATCGACCACCTTTTTGACCACCTTACCACCTTATCGATCACCTTACCATAATATCGAACACCTTATCAACCACCTTATCAACCATCTTATCGACCACCTTATCGACCACCTTATCGACCACCTTACAACCTTATCGACCACCTTATCAACCACCTTGTCGACCACCTTACAACCTTATCGACCACCTTGTCGACCACCTTTTCGACCACCTTATCAACCCCCTTATCGACCACCGTCGACCACCTTATCGACCACTTTTTCGACCACCTTACCATAATATCGACCACCTTTGTGACCACCTTACCACCTTATCGATCACCTTACCATAATATCGACCACCTTCTGGACCACCTTATCGACCACCTTATCGACCACCTTATCGACCACCTTATCGACCACCTTATCGACCACCTTATCGACCACCTTACAACCTTATCGACCACCTTGTTGACCACCTTGCCAGACAACAAGGGTGGTCGCTTATGAGAGGTCGACTGTACACGACATACCTTTAAAAGATAAGCCAAACACTTCTCTTTGTTGGTACGAAACTCTCCACTCATTTCCCAGTAGAGTTTCCCCAATAAGTAGTAATACATTGGACAATCTTGGCACAGTTCCACAGCTTCTAAAAACCTAGAAAAACAAAGAAAATCTAAGTGAAATAAAGATGAAATACTTGAACATACATGTAATGTCTTGGCAGCATTTGGTAGGACTTCTTGAAAGTAATGGAGGAGTGGCCGTCACGAACGTTTATGCTACTTTGGTCACCACACATACGTATTTATTTAGAGAAAATTGAAGCCAAAACAGCACAATACACTGTACAAAAAAAGATGGCAGCTGCACATTTTACCCAGTAATCCTTTGCAAACTTAAATCAGCATCACTCACATCTACAAACTACAGCTTCAAACTTGCAACACTGTTCTAAGGTTTCTATGAGGTATAGTGGTTTATGCGCGCAAAGGATTGTGGTCAAATGTACTGATCTGCCATCTTGAATGGGGATGCAATCACGTGACGTCTCGTTCTCGTGCAATCTTTCATTACCTCAATTCCGCATCATCATATAAACCTTCCTTGAAGCTTATTTTTCCCTGTGTATAAAAGGGAGAAAATTAAAAATAGCTAAACAATGTGGGAAATAAACACACACAGCATCATGAAGTTGCTCGTTTGCGCATGTGCAAACATACATGTAGCAATCACTTCCCAGAATGCAAAGCTGAATCGACACTGAATGAATCACGTGTAAAAATATATGTTGAATACCTGCAGTGCTAAAGCAGAGTGGTGGGTTTTCTCGAACTCCAAGGCTTTTGTACAATACTGGAGAAAACAATGAAAGCATTCATGCGGGAAGTGAGTGTAATATAGGACATACCTCTCCTCAGTCCATCGCAACATTTCTACCACAGGAACTCCACTTCCTTTTTTCAATGACCACTATGACGTGAACCGCCCTTTAATGAGGCCTATTATATGCTACTACAGCTATTTCAAAAAATGTTGAATACTGAATATGACATACTGTATTCCAAGACCAAAGGGCATTGTGGGTCTCGTTATTTTGAAATAAAAAGTAAATATATAGTGATTTGCTCACTATATGATTTGCTCGCAATTGACTAGCACACGCTAATACGATGTAATTTGTTGCTCGCAATGTTGCAGAAGTAGGACTCGATTCTACTTCTGCAACATTGCGCGCAACATGTTGCAGAGGTGGACACACACTGCAACAATACATGTTGCAGGAAATGTTGCATGAAATCGATTGCACCGTCTGTGTGTCCACACCTTTAGATAAGTTTTAATAAAAAAGTGAACAAATTCAAACTCACATCACTAGCTTCCTTAGTTTCACCAAGTGTTAACGCAGTTTCTCCCAAACTTGTCAGAACTTCAAGATCACCACTATTATTTGCTACGATCTGATGATCAACAAAACAACAGCAATTTTATGACAGAGATTTAAAGATAAATGTAAGTAATATGTCTTTACAAGTTGATGATGATGATGGTGATTGTTAATACTAAATAAATATTATTATTATTATTACTATCTAAGTACTTAATATTATACACCTGTTTTCAAAAACGTTGTCCTTTTACAAAATACAAAATAGTAAAATAGTAAAAAAGAATTGATTAGAGAAACAATAAGCCAGAGTTCAGCTTGAGTGCATTTCTTGTGTTTCTCTAGTTACACCTGTTTTCAAAAATGTTGCCATTTACAAAATGCAAAATAGCCGAAATAGTAGAAAGGAATTAATTAGAGAAACAAAAGAAATTCAGTCATGCAGAACTCTGGCTCATTGTTTCTCTAATTAATTCCTTTCTACTATTTTTACTATTTGGTATTTTGTAAATGGCAACGTTTTTGAAAACAGGTGTAATTCCTTTTTTGCTATTTTACTATTTTGTATTTTGTAAAAAGGCAACGTTTTTGAAAACAGGTGTAAATTGTATAATTAATGTTGAACCAACTATTATTGATGTAATATATAGTCTACTCTACCTTTTCTAAGATTGTTTTTGAAAACAGGTGTAAATTGTATAATTAATGTTGAACCAACTATTATTGATGTAATATATAATCTACTCTACCTTTTCTAAGATTGTCTTGGCTTTGGCAGCTCTATGTGATCCTTGCATATAAAGAGATTCAGCCAGTTTTTTACTAAAAGAGAAACAAGACGATGATGTTGATAGTGCTATTGGTGGTCGTTGCAGTGATGACGATTTGTTGATGATGATGATGGTGGTGTTGGTGGTGGTGGTGATGATGATGATGATGATATTGTTGTTGATGATAGAGTCGTTTTCGTATGAGTGGGAAAGTTACAGTACCATGCCGAGCCACATTGAAAGAGTTTGATTGGATGAGATGCATCTGCACGCTTTTTGATTGGTTCAGAAAGGAAGCCATTTGAGTGTCACGGTACCGTAGGTTTCCCACTTATACTAAAGCGACTGTAATGATGGTGGTGATGATGGTGATGATGAGGATGATGATGATGATGATGGTGGTGGTGGTGGTGGTGGTGGTGGTGATGGTGATGATGATGATGATGATGATGATGATGATGATGATGATGATGATGATGATGATGATGATGATGATGATGATGATGGTGTTGATGATAATTATTATTTTTTGCATTTTACCTCAGCATTCGTTTCACTACATTCCTCTGGCTTTCAATTGGAATTGCGTCTAATGTCTGAATTCCTGTCATCACAAAAAAGAACCCCCAAAGAGTCATGATCTATGTTCAATCACATGTACGTTTTAATTTGTGAACATGTATTCGAACAAATCAAATGTTGTTGCTTTGAATGGAACATTCAAATTTCAATGTCTCTTGCTCCAGTTTTTCTTCAACTTGCTTTTAAAATCAATATATTGCCTTGGTCTCTATCTTCCCCTTTTACCCACTGCTTATCAAGTGTGAATCCTTAGTGCCTTCACAATTATAACAATAGTCAACCAAATAAGGTAACAATAGTCAACCAAATAAGGTAACAATAGACAACCAAATAAGGTACTAATCAACCAAATAAGGTGATAGTCAACCAAATAAGGTAACAATAGTTAACCAAATAAGGTAACAATAGACAACCAAATAAGGTAACAATAGGCAACCAAATAAGGTAACAATAGACAACCAAATAAGGTACTAATCAACCAAATAAGGTGATAGTCAACCAAATAAGGTAACAATAGTTAACCAAATAAGGTGATAGTCACCAAATAAGGTAACAATAGGCAACCAAATAAGGTGAGTCAACCAAATAAGGTAACAATAGTCAACCAAATAAGGTAATAGTCAACCAAAAAAGGCAACAATAGTCAACCAAATAAGGTAATGGTCAACCAAATAAGGTACTAATCAACCAAATAAGGTGATAGTCAACCAAATAAGGTACTAATCAACCAAATAAGGTGATAGTCAACCAAATAAGGTAACAATAGACAACCAAATAAGGTAATAATAGTCAACCAAATAAGGTGATAGTCACCAAATAAGGTAACAATAGTCAACCAAATAAGGTGAGTCAACCAAATAAGGTGAGTCAACCAAATAAGGTAACAATAGTCAACCAAATAAGGTAATAATAGTCAACCAAATAAGGTGATAGTCACCAAATAAGGTAACAATAGTCAACCAAATAAGGTGAGTCAACCAAATAAGGTAATAGTCAACCAAATAAGGTAATATAGTCAAACAAAAAAGGTAACAATAGTCAACCAAATAAGGTAATAGCCTACCAAATAAGGTAACAATAGTCAACCAAATAAGGTAACAATAGTCAACCAAATAAGGTACATAGCGTGCTTTCCTGACAAGAAGAAATTCAAGGTCACCTTTAATTGAGCTTTGTTCAGCAGTTGTGTAGTAGTGGAAATGTAGCTGTGTGTGAGCTAGATACAGCCAGCCTGCTGGACAGTCAGCATGTTTCTCCAAGCCTACGGTATTAACAGAATAGAATTCATTATATGGTCAAATCTATCAAATAAGGTACATTCCTTCAGCAACATGGTACTGCAGGGTCATTTCTATGTTTTGGTTTCAAGCTCAACTGAAAGATTACGTAACGACAAACAAATTCCAAAATTTTGAGGAGTAATTGTGACTTATATTTATCGTGTATGTACACTCAAAGATTTTGATTTTTTTTTGAGCAAAAGATTAAATTTGATAGCTTGAATGAAGTATCTGTGTTTGCAGATTACTTATTTCATGCTGAGTTTTTTGCTCTTCTTTACACCTAGAACAAGGGAAGGAGTTGCTTACATAAGGTTCAGTAGTAGTAATATTGTGGAGAATTAACCAGAATTACCCTCCTTTTTGGGGGAGCAATGGGGGAAGGGGGCAATGGGGGAAGGGGGCAATGGGGTAAGTGGGCAAAGGGAGGACAGCAAAGCAGGGGGAGCAATGGGGGAAGGGGGTAATGGTGGAAGGGGGCAATAGGGGAAGGAGGCAATGGGGGAAGGGGGCAATGGTGGAAGGGGGGCAATGGGGAAAGGGGGCTAAGGGGGGACAGCAAAGCAGGGGAGCAAAGGGGAGACATGAGAAAGTTCTGCCAACTGTGATCACTCCAACTGAAGAACTACTGAAGCCTTGGTTGGGTTGGGATGAAGTAAAATAAATAAAAAAGTAGCCTGCGTAGCGACCCTTGGGAGAGGATGGAAGGATAGTGGGGAGGGGAATGGGATGCAACCTTTTCCAAGAGAAAAACAGAGCCACTACGCAGGCTAGGATGAAGATGAACAGAGTGCAGTGCATCCACTGGAATCGACTCCTTCCACAGTGTTAAGCCCACCTGAACCTGTGATATACTGGGAATATGAGCAGCAACAGCACGCAGAACAACCACTAGATGTGACTGCTAATGACGATCAAACAGGAAAAAGTGGAAAAAAGTGACCCCACGAAGATCAGGAAAACCTATCATTGTCACAAATACTTTTCACAATCATGCCACCTAAAAATCATGGGGAAACAATGCTAGGTTATATGGCCCCCTTTTGATAAATACATAAATAAACGTTGGTGCTAATCATCCTTCGAATTACACGAAGGACGCAGCTCAACATGGCCGAGTCCAAGGCATACAACTGTATAAAGGCACACCACCATACGACCCATGTCTGACCACGGAGCACAGCTCAGATCGAAATCGGTCCGTGAATTGAACCAGGCACCACATACATGTAGGTGAGAGGCGAGTGCTCTCACCAATCGACCACCCTTGCATGTCCCCCTTTACTACCCCCTCCCCTTGCTGTCCCCTCCCCCCTTTGCTCCCCCCCCCCCCCCCCCCCCCCCCCAAAGGAGGTTAATTCTCCTCACACTATACTACTGGTAGTAACTACAACTAATTATTATACTGATACTTATTCGCCCTTTTACCTTCCGTTAGTAGTGGCAGAGCATCCACATAATTTTGCCCAACCAATAAACCCCATCCCAGGCCTATCTTTCCAACACCAGAACACGGATCCAAATGACAGAGTGTCTCATAGACATCAGGAACCTGGGTGCCAGCTGTTTTTGGCAAATGAAAGAACAAACACGTAAAACAATATATATTTTGCTTCACAAATTGAACACATGTAAGTGAAAGCAGTCTTTTTATATGGCATGCTACTTAATATATACTGTTGGCGATGCCGCCTGCGTGCTTTTATATGGCATGCTACTTAATATATACTGTTGGCGATGCCGCCTGCATGCTTTTATTTTGAAAAATCGCAAAATGTCATCACCACAGGACGCCCAACCTGCAACAGGTCATCACCACAGAAAGTCCAAACTACAAAATGCCATCAGCACAGGTAGCCCAAACCTCAGAAAACATCATTACCACAGATAACCAAAAACGTCATCACCACAGGAAGCCCAACCTGCAACAGGCCATCACCACAGAAAGTCCAAACCGCAAAATGCCATCAGCACAGGTAGCCCAAACCTCAGAAAACGTCATCACCACAGGAAGTCCAAACTACAAAAACGTCATCACCACAGGAAGCCCAACCTGCAACAGGCCATCACCACAGAAAGTCCAAACCGTAAAATGCCATCAGCACAGGTAGCCCAAACCTCAGAAAACGTCATCACCACAGGAAGTCCAAACTACAAAAACGTCATCACCACAGGAAGCCCAACCTGCAACAGGCCATCACCACAGAAAGTCCAAACCGCAAAATGCCATCAGCACAGGTAGCCCAAACCTCAGAAAACATCATTACCACAGATAACCAAAAAAACGTCATCACCACAGGAAGCCCAACCTGCAACAGGCCATCACCACAGAAAGTCCAAACCGCAAAATGCCATCAGCACAGGTAGCCCAAACCTCAGAAAACGTCATCACCACAGGAAGTCCAAACTACAAAAACGTCATCACCACAGGAAGCCCAACCTGCAACAGGCCATCACCACAGAAAGTCCAAACCGCAAAATGCCATCAGCACAGGTAGCCCAAACCTCAGAAAACGTCATCACCACAGGAAGTCCAAAACTACAAAAACGTCATCACCACAGGAAGCCCAACCTGCAACAGGCCATCACCACAGAAAGTCCAAACCGCAAAATGCCATCAGCACAGGTAGCCCAAACCTCAGAAAACATCATTACCACAGATAACCAAAAACGTCATCACCACAGGAAGCCCAACCTGCAACAGGCCATCACCACAGAAAGTCCAAACCGCAAAATGCCATCAGCACAGGTAGCCCAAACCTCAGAAAACGTCATCACCACAGGAAGTCCAAACTACAAAAACGTCATCACCACAGGAAGCCCAACCTGCAACAGGCCATCACCACAGAAAGTCCAAACCGCAAAATGCCATCAGCACAGGTAGCCCAAACCTCAGAAAACACCATTACCACAGATAACCAAAAACGTCATCACCACAGGAAGCCCAACCTGCAACAGGCCATCACTACAGAAAGTCCAAACCGCAAAATGCCATCAGCACAGGTAGCCCAAACCTCAGAAAACACCATTACCACAGATAACCAAAAACGTCATCACCACAGGAAGCCCAACCTGCAACAGGCCATCACTACAGAAAGTCCAAACCGCAAAATGCCATCAGCACAGGTATCCCAAACCTCAGAAAACATCATTACCACAGATAACCAAAAACGTCATCACCACAGGAAGCCCAACCTGCAACATGTCATCACCACAGAAAGCCCAACTACAAATACGTCATCACCACAGAAAGTCCAAACTACAAATACGTCATCACCACAGATAACCAAAAAACGTTATCGCCACAGGAAGTCCAAACTATAAATACGTCATCACCACAGGAAGCCCAAACTACAAATACGTCATCACCACAGGAAGCCCGATTTATGCTCTGCACCCTTGGTCAAGCCCCTGTCAATATTTACAGTATGTATGCACAATACTTACAGTATGCTGGCGTTGATTGTAAGTATATTTTCCCCATAACCTCAAGAGGATATTTGACAGTAGGATGTGCTTTATTCATTGCTTTACATTCATCCACAACAACCTGTTCATTTGCTCTAGTGTTGTCAAGTTCACTTTCCTGGCACTATAGATTTAGGGAGAAAAAATGATGACTTGTTGACAGATTCATTTTCCAAATTCATTTGCAACGTTACAGCTACTATAGTAGTATACAAATCATGTAATGTACAGTATAATTTCAACTACAGATAAATTATAATGTAAATTGTGAAGAATTGTGAAGTTACAGTCAGGTAACATAATAATAAGGATATAGGTGTTGTCTCTGACTTGAGTTTATATCGAAAAAAATATTTTTCAAACAGACACTTTCTTCAGTGAGATGAAAAACGTTAAAATACCAGTGCACACAATTCAAAACTAACAGCGTGCGCTCGTGCTAGAGCGAGCGAAAAGTGTCTTATAAATGTCTGGTATTCTTATATATACGTTTTCCATCACACTGAAGAAGGTCTCTGGTCAGAGACCGAAACGTCTGTTTGAAAAATATATATTTTCAATATAAACTCAAGTCAGAGACAACACCTATATCCTTATTATAATGTAAATTGTTATATTATATTAATCGCTTATAAACTAAGTGAGCATATTTCTTCAAGCAGAGACAGAGACTGGGACAAATCCACGGACATGGTGCATTCTGCTTTAGCTGATAGCACACAGTGTACGTCCTAAGTGACCTGGGTGTTAATATGATCCAAGACCTCGCACATCACATGAGTTCCCAGTGGTTCAGTGGTTAGAGTGCCTGACTAGTATCAAGGAGGTTGGGGGTTCAAATCTCGTCTTGGATTTGGTCTCTATTTATGCTTGAAGAAACCCATTAACTTACTTTAACATTAATTATTTAGTAGAAATGTACCTGTATTTTAAGAAGAACTTTAATATAATTGGTGTAGTGAGATAGCAGTTCATCTTCATTGGTTGATGGCCATGCATCGTGCACTAGAGCTTTGTATACATTTGCCATCTGAAACAAGTACAGATCATCATTGTCATCATCATCATAAAGTTTCATAAATAATCATTAGGTGCCATTATTATCATAACTATGTGTCCATCAAAATCATAATCACCATCGCCACTGCCATCTTCATCACTATCATCATTTCCATTGTTATCATCATCACTATCATCATACTCATTGTCATCTTCATCGCTATCATCATACCCATTGTCATCTTCATCGCTATCATCATATACCCATTGTCATCTTCATCACTATCATATACCCATTGTCATCTTCATCACTATCATCGTACCCATTGTCATCTTCATCACTATCATCATACCCATTGTCATCTTCATCACTATCATCATACCCATTGTCATCTTCATCACTATCATCATACCCATTGTTATCTTCATCACTATCATCATACCCATTGTCATCTTCATCACTATCATCATACCCATTGTCATCTTCATCACTATCATCATACCCATTGTCATCTTCATCACTATCATCATACTCATTGTCATCTTCATCACTATCATCATACCCATTGTCATCTTCATTGCTATCATCATACCCATTGTCATCTTCATCACTGTCATCATACCCATTGTCATCTTCATCACTATCATCACACCCATTGTCATCTTCATCACTGTCATCATACCCATTGTCATCTTCATCACTGTCATCATACCCATTGTCATATTCATCACTATCATCACCCATTGTCATCTTCATCACTGTCATCATACCCATTGTCATCTTCATCACTGTCATCATACCCATTGTCATCTTCATCACTATCATCATACCCATTGTCATACCCATTGTCATCTTCATCACTATCATCATACCCATTGTATCTTCATCACTATCATCATACCCATTGTCATCTTCATCACTATCATATCCATTGTCATGGCAAACATGAGATTGATATGTGCATGGGTGCATGTAACATTGCAGTAATCATTTCCATTACTATTATCATCATATCAATCACTAAAATACTGATCTTAAATTGAACCTTGTAAATTGCAAATCAAATTTTAGAGGGTGTGTAGCGGCGGTACCTTTGACAAAACAGTGAAATCTTTTGGTTCCTGTATAAAATGCAAAACAGTAAAGATTATAAATTAAAAGAAAGATTTACATGCGTTTACTGAAAACTCAAACTGTATATTATATGTTAGACTGTGAACAGTCAGTCCTTTTCCCTCCAGAATCATTTGCACCAAGTTTTGGTGGACCAGAACATGCAGAGAATGGGGGCAAGTTTGAGGCCCCCATTCTCCTCGCATTCGGGTCTACTGAAACTCGGCGCGACTCGAGGGAAAATGACGGAATGATCACAGTCTATTATTAAATTATATGTACCTTATTTTCAAGCATTGTCACAATATTAACAAAAGAGGTATATTTTTCTTGTACATCTTCACAAACTTGGATTGATTCTTCAATAGCTTCCACAGCCTACCAAGATATATAAATTAGTTTGCTGGTATTGTACATGTAGATGTATACAGTACAGGTTCTAGTTTCTTACCTCTAATACTCGTCCAAGTTGATGGAATAAGTTTGCAAGTTTTTTATTCATTTCTCTCCACTTTGTCTTGTCAGAACTGCAAGATAATAAAGTCTTTATTTAAAGATGAATGAAAATTAAATGATAAACCTCCAACTACATGCAACCATGAATTACTTTTGAGTGCTTATACAATAAAAAATATCATGGACTAAGGCTTGAAACAGCAGTAAAGTAAAGTACTCTTTTTAAGGTGTTGTAGATTTACTACATGTATTTTATGTACATGTAGTGTGTAATTCAAAATTGCTAAATGTTTTCTCAGCTGTATATAGATAGAAGGCCCAATTTATGTCAAATGTGACATTCATAAATGTTATACAATCACTATCTTTGGAAGTGAATTAAAAATACCTGTGATATAATTCCATCAATTTTCTGTAAATGCCTGGCAAGTCTGCTTGAAATGCCTCATTGTTAGTTTCTTTTTCATACAGTGATGCAAGGCCCTATAAATACAGGCGTAGAATAGAAATAATTCACTGGTATTATACTCTTAAATTCCATTCACAGATTTCAGTAACTCCCAGAGGTTTATATTCTATACATGTATACAACTTTCAGCTCACTAGTTCGTTTTTATTAAGGGAGAAAAACCCTCGAAGCAAGGGAGAAAACAAACTGACAAACTCAAATCACATGTGATCCCAGGTCCGGGAATCGAACCCGGGACACAGAGGTGACAGACTGAGGCTCTCACCACTCGGCCACCCTTGCTTCAATTTTATCTGTGAATCATTTAGATACATGTGGATGATAAAATGCACTCAATGCTGGGTTCTTGCAGTAATTGACAATCTGACGTCCATGCGGTCTTTCCATACTCATTTCACGACGCCCCAATTACCCTGATTGTTTTATTGATCTTCTTGCAATTTATTATTGGATTTGACAAGAATACTTGCTGCACTGTTGTACATACATATGCTATACTTACTTGCCAGGCCAGAAGCTGGTTCTCATCGGCATCTATGGCTCTTTTATATGCAGCTTGTGCCTGGTCAGGTTGATCCATCTCTTTAGCACAGACACCAATAAACACCAACGCATTGTAGTTAGTCTTATCCAACTTGAGCACAGCCTACAATGATTTTTTTAAATCAGTCAGTCAAACAGTATCAGTTATGCAGTTAGTCAGACAGTCAGTCAGTCCATCTGAGTCAGTCAGTCAGTCAGACAATAAGTTAATCAATCAGTCAATCAATCAACTGTAAAATTTGCTGAGTCAGTCAGTCAAATAGTATCAGTTACACATGTACAATGTATGTGGTCAGTCACTCAGTCAGTCAGACAAACAGAGAGTCAGTCAAGTCAGTTTAAGGCAGTCACACAGTCAATCAGTCAGCCAATCTGTCAGTCAATCAATCAGTCAGTCAATCAGTCAGTCAATCTGTCAGTCAGTCAATCAATCAGTCAATCACTAATCAGTCAGTCAGTCCGTCCATCACAGACATCCATTGAGTCAATACATACATACATACATACAGTGTAAAATTGATAATTTATTTAATAATAAATTAAATAATAATGTTGTGGTTTAAATTTTTCTGATGGTTGTTAGATAAGAATAATACATGTACATGTGGGTTTTATGGTGGGTAAGATATGGTTAGTTGTAAAGGATTCTTTAATTAAAGGAAAGGAAGTGAATTCAAAAGAAACCAAAACAAATCTTAACTTAAAGTGCTCCTAACCCCCTTTACAATTGTATTAAACACTGGATGTACATGAACTGATCAGCTATAGGGTTAAGTGTTTTTTCATTTGAGCTTCGCATTTAGGAGTTATAGTTGTTTGAAATCTCGATATTTAATTCGATGACGTCACTCCGGGCTTTTTACCTAACTTATTTCATTGTTTTCAGTAGATCTCTTCCCCGATATGGAGGAACATTTTATATGAAATCATTTATATAGTTTGCAAAAATATCTTACAAGTTCAAAAATGTTAATAATTTGCACAAGGGCGTTTTTGTATAATAAATGAAGCCCGGGGTGACGTCATCTGATTTGCAAATCCAGATTTCAAACCTCCATAACTCCTAAATGCAAGGTTCAAACAAAGAAAAAACTTAATCCTGTAGCTGATCAGTTCATGTACATTCAATTTTTAATACAATTGTAAAAGGGGTTAGGAGCACTTTAAGCTTATACACGTAAACTTTAATACACGTACAGTAAGCTTACTAGCTTACAAAATGAAGCTCAAATAAACGTTTACCGCAGATTGAAATAGTTTTAAATTCAACCTTTCTATTTGTAATTGTCCAACAAGAACACAATAAAATAATTTCACGCAAACGCTGTTGTCTGTACCGAATCTTCGCCGAGGTCTCACTCACGAGTTTTGCAGATTTAAAACAAGCAAATATTTGCATATTACTCTTAAATAATACAGCAGATAATGCATCAACATTAACTAACCTTGCAATGTTTAAGTGCATCTTTGTATTCTTTATTTCGTATTGATTCACGAGCATTTTTTAGCAGACTTTTGATTTCTTTGGACGCCATCTTGAAAATGAGTGAGTTCGTGACAGTTACACGAACACAGAACCTAAATAATCGCGGGCGCTGAATGATAAGTAAGAGTGGGAAGGGAGGGGAGAGATGGAATACCATGTGTTTGAAGAGAAAGGAAGAAAAATAGAATGAATTGCGAAAGAAATTGATCACAAAACAATCTCGTCCCCAGAGCCCACGTTCCTCTTGGTCAACACCAAGGCTCTGGTTGCAAACGATCTCGGACCGGAAGTTTAAACTGCGCATGTTCTAACTGACAAAATGGCGGGTATTAGCAACAGCTTTCACTAGTCGCCGTTAGAAAGGCGTAGCGACCCACCCTCCCACCCTTGATGAATACGGGTTTGAACCCCGGCGGAGGCACTCCCATATATATGCTATATAGGTATGTGCCCCCAAATAGGGTATGGTTTTTTAACCTCCAGATCCTTATATGTACTGGGGTACCATATAGTTTGCTTTTTCACCATAAAATAAAATATTCAGTCTTTAATTTGGGTACACTTTTTTTTATATTGACTAAAAAATCCGTTTAGCGTAAGAGCCAGCGTATGCACTTCTGATATTAGCGATTTCCAAAGGAATACTATTAACTTTTTGCTTAAATTGGGTCTATATTTCAGTGACAAATCCTTGGAAAGGGTATGAATTTTCCAATTCTTCATCCTTAAATAGGGTCAGGGTTTCGACATCCCGGGTCACACCCCTATCCTAAATTTCCGGGAGTCGGAAAAACACATGCATGTATCTGCATGTAGTGATGTACGCAGATTCATCATTAAGTACATGATCATTCAGACGACTGATTGATGCATTCTAAACCAGTAAAGTATCAAGGTTTACATAAAAGAACTAATAATACTTTAAACATATTGGAATATGATAAAATATCCACACATTAACTTACTTAAGCTTACCTCAATATTACGACCAAGCGATTACTTCGATAATCCGATAATAGCTGATAATGCAGGGCGATCTTTCACGTAGCTTATATCAGGAAAGCTTACATGGCTGCCAATTAGTTTTAAAGACATGAATGGCAAAGACTTGACGCTAAAATCATGTAGAAATTCGAAATTCACGCAGTATAAAGTACAAGAGTTGAGTTCCCACATCTGACAGTTTGGCATCCATTTTGAATTTCCCGCAAGCCGCGCAAAGGATTCTGGGGTATTTATACGATAATATGTGTATCGCGCAAAGCATCATGGGATACCATGAATATCCTCCTTTGTCCCAGGCCAGAATCTCCATACCTCATTTACAATCATGTCATATAACAATACCCAGGGCTGAAGGGAAACTGATCGCTGGCGATTTACGCCGCAAGTTTTGGCTCCAGTGTTTGACTTTTTGTCTGCTTTAAAATGCTTTAATACATCTACAGGGACCATGCCAGGCCAGGGGGGGGGGGGGGGGGGGGGGGGGGTACTCAGGGATATCAGTGACGGGGAGGTGCAAAGACCTTTTTGGGGTTTAAAATTCGCGGCTTGGGACTTTTTGGGGGTTAGCAATTTTCTGGTGGACGTTTTTTGATATAAAGGTTTTCCGTTCTCGATTGTATGTAAAACGATTTCATTAATTACGTTCTGGACCGTTGGACTTTTTTGGGTCTTGTGTTTGCGTAATGGACTTTTTTTTGTTAAAAATTGTGGCCTCATTCGCACCTCGCCGTCACTGATACCCCTGAGTACCCCCCCCCCCCCCCCCCCCCCCCCCCCCTGGGATGCCAGGACTTGTGATATCACCATCGAATGCGTTAATCCGAGATCAAATGTCAAAACTTAGATAATCTAGCCTGCAGGCTAAGAGAATCTGGACTAAACGTTTGTGTAGTGGACTTCATGTGTCTTATCATGCTCGAGAATCCAGCGGTGCTCTTCGGCGCGGGCTCAAATAGAGAGCCCCCTAAGGGGGGGGGGGGGGGGATACTCCCAAATAGAGAGGTATAGGTAGGTAGGGAGGTAGGGGGGGGGGGGGTAGGTACTAGGTAGGTAGGTATAGGGTAGGTAGGTATAGATAGGTAGATAGGTAGGTACACTGTAGGTAGGTAGGTAGGTAGGTAGGTAGGTAGGTAGGTAGGTAGGTAGGTAGGTAGGTAGGTAGGTAGGTTGGTTGGTGTGTTGGTAGGTTGGTTGGTAGGTTGGTAGGTTGGTTGGTTGGTTGGTTGGTTGGTTGGTTGGTTGGTTGGTTGGTTGGTTGGTTGGTTGGTTGGTTGGTTGGTTGGTTGGTTGGTTGGTTGGTTGGTTGTTGGTTGGTTGGTTGGTTGGTTGGTTGGTTGGTTGGTTGGTTGGTTGGTTGGTTGGTTGGTTGGTTGGTTGGTTGGTTGGTTGGTTGGTTGGTTGGTTGGTTGGTTGGTTGGTTGGTTGGTTGGTTGGTTGGTTGGTTGGTTGGTTGGTTGGTTGGTTGGTTGGTTGGTTGGTTGGTTGGTTGGTTGGTTGGTTGGTTGGTTGGTTGGTTGGTTGGTTGGTTGGTTGGTTGGTTGGTTGGTTGGTTGGTTGGTTGGTTGGTTAATGGGTGGTTTACCAAAGCAGTCAATAAAGAGAACTTGACGTACAAACAGATTGACATTTACTTCTTTATTTTACTTCTTTATCGGCATTACAATGAGGTGATATGTCATTGATTATGCTTTGATATTGAAATTAACCTCAACACAAGCGACTTGTCTGTTGCGGTCGGCATCATAGAGTCTTGCACGCACCCAGTATTGGCCCTGATAAACATAGAAGTACAACAGATATTAATCTTAAATTAGTGAAGATTGAATGGAAAGGTAAACAACAAAAGTCGAGGTATTTTGGAATAGCAAAACTAACCGGCAAAGATAGCCGGAAGGATAAAAAGGAAGACAGAAAGAAAGAAATGGAAGACAGAAAGAAAGAAAAGGGAGGAAGAAAGAAAGAAAAGGGAGGAAAAAAGAAATAATTAAGAGGGAGGAATGAATGAAAGAAAAGGAGGAATGAATGAAAGAAAAGGAGGAATGAATGAATAAATGACAACTTTATTTAAACACAGTAATTACATTCAATTGGAATAATGTGAATGATAGTCACTGTTGCGCTGCAAATTAACGAGTTGCGGCAAATAATTAAAGCGAGTCACGCCAACAAATAATTCCGCCTCGGGAAACATTCGCGGTCTCATGATCAGGACCACAAAACATACTGCTTTCCCGAGGTCCCAGTCAATAAGTGTTTTGTTATATACCAACTGTCAAAGAACAACAAAAAGATTTGTTATATACCAACTGTCAAAGTTCATTTTTCTCGTGCTCTGATTGGGCGAGCGGGTATCACGTGAACGTGAACAAGTTTTCATGTTTCCCTGGCAACAGCTCTCAGCGGGCAACAATATGTCGTGGACCGGCAATAACAAAACCGGAAGTTGATTGAGCTTTGTAACCTTGATTGGCGTTGGTAAACGCGCTTGAAAAGCGGGAAACCCATCTTTTTGTTGTTCTTTGACTTCGGCTCCGCCTCGGGAAACATTTGCGGTCTCGGGACCACAAAACATACTGTTTCCCTCGGTCCCAGTCAATAAGTCTTAAGTAACTACGAACAAACATTTTTTATTCCAAATCTGATCTTTATGAACGACGAACTCACAAATTACAAAGCTCAATCAACTTCTGGTTTTGTTATAGCCGGTCCACAACATATTGTTGTCCGCTGAGAGCTGTTGCCGGGGAAACATGAAAACTTGTTCACGTTCACGTGATACCCGCTCGCCCAATCAGAGCACGAGAAAAATGAACTTTGACAGTTGGTATATAACAAAACGAGTTGCAACAAATAAAACGAGTTGCAACAAATAAAACGAGTTGCAACAAATAAAACGAGTTGCAACAAATAAAACGAGTTGCAACAAATAAAACCGGGAAATGCACAGTACTATAGTGATTGGTCAATTTCGAGAAATCGTGTTCTAAAAATACCCAAACTTGTTCAAACGCCGTGACATAGACCCGATATGTAGCATGGATGCTCCTACTTATGGGCTCCTGAATTTATTATTTATCGTATTCGTCTATTGCTTGCACTCAGTCTGACTGAATATATACTCACCGATGTCAGGAAGGACGGCAGATTCACAGCGGGAATGGTAATAGTTTGACGTGGAAGCGCATGGATGCCAGTTTTAAGGGGACACTGTGCAGGTTGGTTTAGCTCTTGCCATATCTTCTGGCAGGTGATTCCACTGTAGGTACTGAAATATATTACACCATTAATTCTCTCACTCAGTTCAATAACTATTGACATTTTATACATTTGTAAGTTCGATGCCTAGCTAAATAAATTTTACTAAGATTTTGACTGCAATTACCGGTCTGTGACAAATGTTGAAAGACTGGATACGAGTGTTATATTAATGAGATAGCAGTTCGATCTTAAATTGGTATCTCTAATCTAAAGTGTGTAGCCTATCCAATGTGCTGGAGCCGAAGAACATTGAATCAGATCAGGTGATAGTGAAAGGGTGGGTGGTGCGAATACATGTACACCTATTTCAAATAAGTTTTTTTCTTGCAATGCATCATGGGAAGGCTTAATTACTTACCACGAACCAACTTTGCTAATGCAGGGAATCTTTACCCAGAACCAGGCTTTCTTTTGAATGTTTAATTTGATTTTGTAGTTCACGCCAACGACTCCTTGGACAGAAGCCGAGCCACTGATTGTAATTTTTTGTCCTTCTCTAAGGACAACGGGGGTGGGAGACAAATTGACCTGCCTGATTTGCGCAGGCGCATTGGGATCTGTAAGACCAAATGAAATGAAATTATATAAACAGTCTAGATTCATGAAGACTGATGTAGACTTGGAAAACTATTCAGGATTAACGGGATAGTTTAAGTTAGTGTTTACTTTAGTGCTCAAAGACTATCAGCATTTGATGATGAAGACTTTATGATGATGATGATGATGATGGTGATGATGATGATGATGATGATGATGATGGTGATGAAGACTTCATTTCAAGAGGGTAAACACATAATACGAAATAAAGGGAAAAAAAGCTCTTAAGAGGGAGATCTAGATATGATCTAACTGATCGCTCAAAATATTTGTGTGCGCTTTTTTTTACCAGCGCCATGCAGAAAGGTCTGATTAAATGAAATATACAAATCTATATGCAGATCTAACTGCCCATGTGGGCAATTTTCGATTCAAATTTTATTTAAAACTTTTACCAGTCAAAAACGCTTTGCCTGGCCTAAACTGAGCTGTTTTAGCATGTACAAAACGCGGTATTGTCCAGGTCAATTTGGGGCTCATTATGCAAGTTCGTGACAAATATAATTCTCATTATTTAAAAAGTAATACATAATTTCAAATAAAGATGTATTACTAAACCATTATTGTTTAGAATATATTTAAAACGTAGTAGCTTTTTTTCTTACCGCAGTTTTTCCATGAAAGTGCATCGACTGCAAAGACAGAGATGACAAGAAGAAGGCAAACTCTTCCAAACTCCATGGTGCACAAAGTAGACAGATAACTAAACAAGACTGACTCGACGAGCGATAGTAACTTTCAAATAAACTCTTCAAATTTATACGTTTTCAGGCGCCTCGCTTTTTCCTCTCTATTCTAACAGAATTAGTACAACTGAATTAATATTTGATTTCTTTTGAAAGTAATGTTGTAAACATTGTGTGTAATGTTGCAAAGGGTACAATCGTGCTCACTCGGGAGTCTTCCAATGAGATTTTCTTTTCACGGTTCCGTGCTGAGCACTGTTGAATCAGATACACCATTCTTGAAAGCTGCTCAAAGAATCTATTTTTTGTCATGCAATCATCGCCTTGTTCTATTGGGACAAGTGTCGAATTGAACTTGAGGTATTTGCGAGTTTCTTTTTTCAGTTGTGTCACTTCAAGGCGTGGAAGTTTACTGTTCTGAGTGTTTATTGTGGAGAGAGACAAATAGCTTTGACAATTGCTGGTTTGTAACACGTCACGGCGGCCATCTTGGTTGAACTTCATCAAAAGATTGCTCATTAGTGTCTATTGTTTGTTCAACCAACATGGCCGCCGTGTCTTTATCCGCTTGATTCTCAAGGGATTGATTGCAAACCAAGAATTAAATGGAAATGATGAAACAAAGTCAAAGTCCGCAAGTCTTTAGAAACAAAAGAAAATTCAATTCACCTAGTTTAAACCGATGTCTTTAATTGTGAAAAATGGAGTTGAGACATCTGGTATTCGGCAAAAGTGGTGGTTCTGTTTGTATTAATGAACGCATTTTTTTAAATTAAAATTTGTCGTCATTAGTATTTTCATTATGTCCCATGAATCTCTGCGGCTTAAATCGAATATTATCCAGCAATATAACCTTTCCCCCTTTCCATTTGTTATTTCATATTTTCTTCATTATATTTGATATTTAACAAATAGAAAACGTTTCCCGTGTTTACATAGCCTGATATAAACACGAGGGAAGTTTGGGAGAAGTCGAGAGCTGTTGTTACACAGAGCTCGAGACTTCTCCCAAACTTTCCCGAGTGTTTATATCAGGCTATGTAAACACGGGAAAACGTTTTCTATTTGTTTTATAAAATAACTACAAGGATTTCTTTCGTAAAACTCCTTTATTTACGCGAGATTTTAGTGATCAAAATTTCAATTCTCCTGAAAAGCGTCAGAAATCGCCCATCACCAATCAAATCTCACGAAAGAAATCAAAATGGCAAAGCGACTTGACAACTTTTATCTGTGCAGTTACTGTTTTGACACGAAAAACGATTTGAAGAATGCTATTTTCTGTCAGAAAATTGCAAAAGAATGCTTGTTACACTTTGTTTTTGTATCCTGTGAACACGAAACACGAAGAAAAGTGAGAAAAGCTGAGCCGAATCACGATCAATGACGAAGAGTCGTCAGTCAAACTTTCTGAAATACTGATTTGACATCTTGATGAATGGAGCACGAAGTCAGGTAGCCAAATATCTACAGTTTTTGTCGTATTTCTGAATCTTTTCGTCGCTTTTCTCGACAAGAATGTATAAACGATGAACGTTTCTGAGATATTTCAAGATATGTTTTTTCTTTGACATATTTTACTAGAGATATGAATGTTCTGGCGAACCCGCCGTGTAGCTACAAGAATCGCTCTGTTTTTACTCTTTTGCGAGTATAAATAAGCTTACGGCTATCTTTTCTTGATATTTTCAGTCGTACACTTGAGAAAATATAAGACTTAAGCTTATGTGTAGCTAAGTATAACTTACAAAATGGTTAGTATTTGCATTGACAGGAAATTGAAAATGGGAAAAGTGAAACTTTGGAAGAAAGAGGAAGTATACTCATTTCAAGTATTCAAAGAAAACCAACCAAGAAAATTGTGACCAACTACTGGCTTCAATATCTCCGCCTTGCTCCTCTGGTTTACCTTCAAAATTTCAGTTTGGTCTCCGCAATGTTGCTGCTGCTGTACTTAACCAACCATCAGTATGTCATGATTGTGCTCCTTTGAATGATGGTGATTGAGAAAACTGAGCCGTTATATTTAGTTTTCTTCGTTATTGTGGACAGAAATAAGTGGACGATTCGTCGAGTTTCTTGCCGGCCGAGTTTGAATGAACTTGAAGCTCAATTCTTGCAAAATTACTTAATTTTCGGTTTAAAATCATCAAAATCACATCTAGATAGAACTTGAACTTAACTAAACAAGAAAAACTGTAATTCTATGGCTTTTGTTTAGTAAATAAAACAAGTTTGACAACAGAAAAAAATACATTTGTGGTCAGTTATTTTTTCAATCAAATCCACTGCATCGCTTCAAGGTTGTTCAAGGTCATGAACAATGTTTACATAGCCTCATATCAACATAGTAATTAACCAATCAGAGCGCGCGTTATATCTAAATTATTTTATAAATTGATATGTTCTTCTTGCTTTTTGTATTGAACGCAAATTTGATTTACGAGGCAACCTTTATAAAATAGCTGTATACTGATTAAACAATAAATTTGATTCACGAGGCAACCTTTTCTAAAATAGCTCATATACTCCTATTTCAAAAAACGTTGACAACAGCTAGGGTAGCAAAGGGGTTACGATGACGCCGCGTGATTTGACCAAAAAAATGGAGTATGAATCGTGAAATTCATAAAAATTCCAGCATGATGCGTGAATTGATGCTTCAACGTGATGCGTGATCGTCCCTTTTGACCGACTGTGATTCGTGACTTACCGCTGTTATGCTCGATCTGTGAAACGTGAACGTTTAGGATCTAAACATTTTCGCGCGTGAAATTCCAAAATTTCGGCTGGCGCTCTTGATTCGTGAATTTCGGACATTTTGGTCCGTGACGCGTGAATTTACAAAATAGTGGCCCGTGAAGCGTGATCATGAACCAGTTCAAGCTCATTTTTTCGTAAAACCAAGAGTTTTAAGATCGTTGTTGTTCCATAGCAATGGGAGAAGTCGTGGCTTTATTTTTGTTGTTGTTGTTGTTGTTGTTGCTGCGATTTAGGCCCAGACACACGGTGCAACATTTTCTTGCAACGTTGCGCGCAACAGTTGCAGAAGTAGGATCAAGTTCTACTTCTGCAACCATTGCGCGCAACGTTGCATTGTGTGACACCCCAAAAAACGTGTTGCGCGCAACGTTGCAAGAAAAGTTGCACCGTGTGTCCGAGCCTTTAGCAGAACGTATTATATATTTCCAATTTTTCTTGTTGGGGGGTGGGGGGGGGGGGGTGGCAATTATCCCCTGCCCCCACCCTGAGCACTTATTACGGTGACAAAGTTTTTGAAGACGTATACTTTATTTGTCTTTGCTATAACATCTCAACACTAAGTGGCCCAAAGAACTAATTTTTAGCAGTTTCGTCCAACTAGCTTCTCAGATAGACTATTCCACATGTATATATACCATATAATACGATATTGTTTGACATGTTGTAATACGTCTCTAATAATCTTTATAGAAGACGAGCGTCTTGGACATGCAGCCAATCTGGTTACCTTTGTTGTCCCACACGTCCAGACGACCAGTTACTTTGACTTCTTTCTGTAAATGGATAATAATAGAGTCAATATACAGTGAACTCTCTCTAAGACGGACACCCTCGGGACCAGCACCAACTGTCCGTCTTAGAGAAGTGTCCGTCTTATGGAGAGTTTATGCAATTTGACACCATTAACTAAAGCAACATAGAGGTACAAGTCAAAGCTGACAGACAATTTTTTACTCAAGCAATCTATGGGACAAGAACATTTTGCGTGCAATTATATTAAAAGTAGTTTACATTTACTGTATGACACACTATACGTGATCTGTTTGTTTTCTGTCATTAACTTTAGTATCAAACATCCGGCTAGTGTCCGTCTTACAGGGAGTTTTTTTACCTATTTTATCCAAAATTAATTTAAAAAGTGTCCGTTGTCCGTCTTAGAGAGGTGTCCGTCTTATAGAGGGTTTAGATACAGTGAAAGAACGGGCCGTTTTCGGCAGGGACCAGCAAATGGTGTCCGTTATAGAGAGGTGTCCGTTTTATTGAGGTGTCCGTTAGGAGAAAGTTCACTGTACACCTATTTCAAATATCGTTGTCCCTGCCGAAAGCAACAAGCAACAAGCTGACGACCGAAGAGGGCATTGGGAATCTCCTAATTAATTAATTTATCCGTTGTACTTGAGAAGTTATCTCTACGAGCGTTGAATAGCAATCATGGATCATTTAGAACTAAACGTCGTTTAAAGACTTATCTTTTCAGACAAGCTTATGATTAGTTTTTATTTTGTGTACATATTTCATTCTAAATTTTAATTTTGTATTTTAACTTGCATGTACAGTATATATATATATATAAAAAAAATTATTTTATTTTTGTAATTAGTCATAGTTATTGTAATGCACACTTGATCATTTTATGAAAAGTGCGCAATATAAATTAATAAATTATTATTATTAATTATTATTATTATTCGGCCATTTGAAAATGCATGTTGTCAAAATGTCTACGGATGAATAAATGAATAAGGAGAAAGTCCCAATGCCGTTTGCGGTCGTCAGCTTCTTGCTTGTTGCTTTCGGCGCGGACAACGATTTTTGGAATAGGTGTATATTTAGTAGTATAGAGTGCAAACACTAAAACCGTGAAACAGTACAAACTAAATTAGTAGGAAAGCAATTCCGAATATGTTCATTTTGTTGTGGTACAACAAGTTAAGAAACAAGGAGATAGAGACAAGGAGATAGTTAGTACAAACTATTTAGTGCTAAATAGCACCAATGGAACAATAGAAAACAAAAGACATTGCACTATTTAGTGCTAATCGAAGTTAGCTCAGCACTGTTTCACGGTTTTCAGTAGTGTTTGCACTCTAATAATCAACAACTTTATATTCTTTGTTTCCTAATATTAAAAATACTTCGAATTTAAAACTTTCGAAAAAGTAAATAAAACTTGTGTAGTTAGTAACGAGCTTTTCCCTCTCGCCTCTGCGTAGCAACGTTAACTGAATGTCTTACCACCCAAGCTCTGAAGTAATACGGGATGTGGACCGAGAGATCTCCAATAGGAGGAATGGCTGCAACTGAGACGGTGTAAGTCTTGGGACCAGGAAGAGGACAACCGAGGTGATTAAGCCCTAGATATTTCAGTATCTGCACGCATGACATTTGTCGAAATTCACTGCAAGATGAAATAGAAAGAGTATCGCTAGGTAGGTAGGTAGGTAGGTAGGTAGGTAGGTAGGTAGGTAGGTAGGTAGGTAGGTAGGTAGGTAGGTAGGTAGGTAGGTAGGTAGGTAGGTAGGTAGGTAGGTGGGTAGGTAGGTAGGTGGGTAGGTGGGCAGGCAGTCAGGCAGTCAGGCAGTCAGGCAGTCAGGCAGTCAGGCAGTCAGGCAGTCAGGCAGTCAGGCAGTCAGGCAGTCAGGCAGTCAGGCAGTCAGGCAGTCAGGCAGTCAGGCAGTCAGGCAGTCAGGCAGTCAGGCAGTCAGAATAGATCCTTGTATATCTTACACCTACCAGCCATTGTTTAACTGACATGGTACATCCTGTTCGACCTTATTGCCAAACGGAGAAAGTGTGGCAACTGCTTTCGCAGAAATTCTCGCTGAAAACCAATCTTGGCGCAAGGTCTCCCGCACATCCAATGCAACCTTCAACTTCAGATGTTTGTCTCCTTTCAAAGGAAGGCGAGTAACAACTCTCCCAGTTTCTCTGTTTATTACATCAAACTGTCGTAATTTCAACAGATCTATCGAAAGCCCAAATGAAACAGTTACGTCAGACTGATTTTAGTGACGTTACTACAATTGACGACGGCGCCGGGGCGTCTTTGATCGTCTTTTTATTTATTTAACTATAATTTAAAGTTCTTAAATAACTGGGTACTATTTGGGGGGAATTCAAGGGAGTTCGTTAGCCTCGTCTTCAAGCTGTGACGTCATGGTTAATAACGACGTCCGCCATTTTGAAAATGGAGCGGAACATGATGGGAAGCCTAAGTAGTGCGGTATAACCCTGGTACTATTTGGGGGGAATTCAAGGGAGTTCGTTAGCCTCGTCTTCAAGCTGTGACGTCATGGTTAATAACGACGTCCGCCATTTTGAAAATGGAGCGGAACATGATGGGAAGCCTAAGTAGTGCGGTATAACCCTGGTACTATTTGGGGGGAATTCCTTACTTTGGCAGTTGCAGTCAACGTGCAAGACGGCCGCAGACAGCACCACCAACAGTGAACACAGCATTTTGAAGGCCATTTCTTCACGATGCTCGTAACCTTGCCGAACAACAATTTGATATTGTCAGTACTTTACACTGGTGTTTTATTCATTTAGTCGTCATTATTATGATTAAAAGTAAATATTTTAGAAATCTTCATTATCGTTATTATAGAAGCAATTTAGGAATCGAAAACTAGTGAATTTTTCCGAGGATTTCTTCATTTGAACCGAGCTATTTCGAACTGTTGTCTTGTGTATAAATACTGAATTGTAGCTCAATGCGCGTACGTCGGCGCCATTCGATTTTCATTTTTATTAAAAATTAAAAACGCTTCTTCTGGGTCGATTTTCGATTTTCGTTTGTCCAATTTTCGGTTTAGCGACGGTAGTTTTTCGTTTTACGGATTACTTTAGAAAGCGAAATTTGATTCCAAGTGATAGTTTTCGTTCTTCTTTACATCTAATTTTGAAAATAAGATTTGAAAACGTTTTTCGACTTTTTAAAAAACGAATTGTTCATACTACACGAATTGTGTTGCGATTTTGATTATTAATTGTGTGAAATGTGGTCGAAACGTGGGTCAAAAGGGGCAAAGGAAATAAACATTATGGGGGAAATGGACGGGGAGGAGTACAACGCGTGCATGAGCATGATTATACGTCTTTGTCATTCGTGTTCTTTTCTTCTACTTGACTAAATACCAAGCAGAATGACACAGAATGACCCACTGAAGGACATAGATTTAGTAGGAGAAGACTACATAAGAAACCTGGTTGAGAAAGAAGGAAAATCATGCAGCCAGATGTGTCGGTAATTCTCCAGGACTTCACGGTATCCAAATGCGATGGATTCAGCAGCCGTACTGTTCAGCGTTACTGTAATGAACGGGGTATAAAATCTACCGCCAAAATAAGCAATGATAAAAGTCAGTATATATTGAAGACGAATATTGAGAATTTATTTATTTTCCTAATGCACTGAATAGCAGTGAAATATATAGCAGGTAAATTAAACTTCTGGTTTTTTTTCGGTGCGCTTTTACAGCATATACACATTCTTCCAGACATAATGGCGCGCGGATATTACTCTTTTAACAAAGATTCAGAGTCGAACCCCGTTAATACGGACACCCAAGCCCGAACAACAAAAATGAATACAAAGTTTAACCTCGTTAATACGGACATTTTCAAATATTTTATGTAATTTATGTGATCTTTTGTTGAAAGAACCAACGCTTTGCGCTGCTAACCATGCTGTTGTGATTGTATTTCGTATTTGTTTTTGTTTATCCTTTCTCTATTCGACTGCCTATTTGCGGATTGAAGGCTAGAGGCTGCTAACACTCTGTCCAGAGCATTATCGCAAGCAAAGTCGTTTTGCCTCGAGAAAACCAACCTGAGCAGACAATAAAAAGTGGTGCTCTTGGCACAGAAAATAGTAAAGGTCCGAAGTCTCTTTAGCTGACGCTAATCTACCAGAGAGCAGACGGTGAGCCCTTCACCCCCTCCTTCCATCAATGCTCCGTATTAAGGGCTACGTATTTAAAGTTACAGAGAGCTACATGGAATGGAAAGAAGTCGAAAGAAGGATGTGAGGTCACTGGGAATCGAACTCGGGACCTCTCGCACAGAAGGCCGCGCACTGAGCCAACTTGCTCCTGAAAAGTAAACGCCCTATGAGCAAAAGAAACTATAGTAGTGCTCTGAAATCTATTTGATGTTGACTTTATAAAACTCATTGCACATCGAGACATTGTAAACGTCCCGTTGATAACATCGTTGAGTTTCTATAACGATTTCTATTAAGGAATACCGGCGGACTCCCGTCAATACGGACACTTTTTCCTGTCCCGTTGGTGTCCGTATTAATGGGATTTGGCTGTACTTTTACTAGCACCGGCTAAAAAAAGAGCACCGCAACATAAGTTTCATGAGCACGTGCAATATACCCTGGGAGGCCGGTCCTTCCCAATTGGAAGGGAGGGGTGTTTGCCTCAGTAACCCCCCATTAGAATGTTTTCTATTGACCCCTCCCCACTCATGCCACGTTTCGACCACATTTCACACGATAATCAAAATCGCAACACAATCGTGTATTCTGAACAATTCCTTTTATTTGTAAGTCGAAAAACGTTCACAAATTTTATTTTCAAAATTAGGTGTAAAGAAAAAGAGAAAACTATCACTCAGGAATCAATTTTCGTTTCTAAAGAAATCCGTAAAACGAAAAATCACCATCGCCAAACCGAAAATTGGACAAACGAAAATCGAAAATCGACCCAGAAGAAGCGTTTTTGATTTTTAATAAAAATGAAAATCGAATGGCGCCGTCGTATACACGCATTCAGCTCAAGTTGTTGTGATATAAATTATAACGAGTATTTTAGAAGCCAAAACCAGACTAAACCCAATAACTTGTAGCGTTACACGACCAAAAACCTCTTTGTAGATACAAAATGATTGCACAGTACAATACTACAATCCGGGAATAGTTCATTGGGACACCAAAGCCCTTTCTTGGTTTATTTCCGTTTGTGGTATAAATACTCCTCTCTCCACCTCCCCCACTCCCAATCCAGCCCTCCCCCACCCCCCACCGAGCAATGTTGACCCGCAGGCAGAACCTCTGAGCTTTGGCGAACAAATTTTCGGACTCAACATTGATCGGTGGGGGGAGGGGAGGGCGCACGCGCGACAGCACTGCGCGCGGAGTTTGAAGTCACGTAACTGACACGTCAGTCCCAATGTAATTATTCCATGATTGTAGTATTCAGTGTCCTCACTAAGACAACCTATTTTGAAAGGTCTGTAAAAGTTCTATATTCATGTGCGAATATATTCGATCTAATTTGGTGAATCGTTCCTCTATTCAAACGTGGACCAAATTGGTGCAACTTGCCGTTAAGGTGCAGCTAGGCACACGGTGCAACACTATCGACAGCATGCACGATTTCAGTGTGTGTCTACCTCTGCAATTTGTTACTCGCAAAGGTGCAGAAAGAGGATCGCAATCATGTACTTCAAGAAGTTGGCTCACAATATATAACTGATTTCAGAGGTGGACACACGCTGCAACCATATTGCCAGCAATTTTGCGCGCAATCTTTGCACGTTTAAAATCGTAGAAATAGGCAACAGTTGACAAGCCAGCATTACTTCACCTAAAAACTTTGACTTGAAGCAGTTCAATCAGTAGAAATGAAAATAACGTTCTCAAACGAAACGTAGAAATCAGTACTTCTCATTGATGTGATTTATTGTCAAACGTTGTTTTTCGCTCAACACTTTTAAATGTTTAAAAACACGTGAAGAACGTTACACCTTAGTGTTAAGAACATAATATAAATTCACACTGCAACGAACATGAGAGATTGACAAGACAAAAAATGGTTAAAGCACTTACCGATTCAGCTAATTCAACAAAACCACGTCGTGTAACTTTTAGACTGAACAAGAGTTGCCTTCGATCGGTGCTTTTGGCAAAGGGAGTTTTTGAGGACAGTCAGTACAAGCCAGATAAAGTCCAATTTCGTTTTGAGGTAATTGAATTAATCGCTATTTGCTTTAATATCAGCCAATTCTGTCTTTGTTTGGCTATAAAAATTGCTAAAATTAACTGCTTAATTTTGTCAATTTTCTCCCAATTTTTTTCATTTAAAAATTATTTCTATATATCGATCCCCATTTCTGCGATTATTGTAAATAAATGAATTCTTTAATCTGAGAAAAGTTCAATTTTCGGACTAAATTTTGGCAGATGAAGTTTCATAGCGAGAATTTATTGATCTAGTGTATTGGTGTTCATTCTGATTGTTTACTTACGAGAGAGTTGAATCATGATTTCTTCTTATTTATCTTAGTTTTGAGAATATTTTTCATTTGCAGAGTTTATGCAGCTGTAGCACAAAAATACAGCTGCTTCTTTTTCAAATAACCAGATTATTTCATCTTCTTTAATATCTTTGTTCATCATAGTTTATTTCAGACCCGCACAATAAAAAGCAAGCAATAAATGATGTCATATTATTTTGATTGACGCGCCTTCACGTCGTGCCGGATTGGTTGGAGGTTCGGAAGAAAGCCATTTCAATGCAGTAACTACTTCCCATGTATGCTCTGCTTAAGGGGGAACATGGAGGCTCGCGGTATTGCGGCACCCGTCGATTTTTTGTGCGATATTACGGTATTTTATATTTCGAGATGCGGTATTGTGGTATCTTCCTGGTCTGCGGTATGCGATATTTGGCGATTTTTAGCTACGGTCTGCGGTATGCGATATTTGGCGATTTTTAGCTACGGTATACGGTGAAATTCAATTTCGGTATTCCGGTGGTTTCCAAAACATTACTACTGTTTAATGTTGGTTTGTATGTTGGATAATTCATGACAAAACGTTTTTGTATCTTCAACCTGAGTTTTATTTATTCAAACTGTTTGTTTCAAATTTGTTTCAAATTTCAATTCTAGATGCGGTATTACGGTATTTTTTAATATTTTTTTTGCTACGGTATTGCTGGGTATCAGCTACTGCCCCCAACGTCCCCCTCCTACTTGTCAAGCACAAGGCTTCAGTGCGAGGTTAATGCGCGGGGAATAATTAAACTTCTTTATTATGTCTCTCTCTTTTCACGAACCATTGAGCATCATTATTCACTGGAGAATTTCTGCTTTTTCTAACATGGCAAGTGCTTTCTTATAGCAGTTTAGGTTTATTCAAACTTCATACACTGTACTAAATTGTGGCTTCTGATTGGCTGTATTTTTGATACAACCATCTGATCACGTGATTATGTGTCAACTGGCGTGACGATGTGAGTGCTTTACCGGCAAATACACGCACGCGCTGGCTGTAGAATGAACGAGAATTCAAATACTGCACGAGACGATAGCCGAGTGCAGAATGAAGAATTTCGAGATCATTCTAAAAAGTTCCACCGCGTGCGTGTATTTGTATGGGTGCGTGTATTTTTGCCGGTCCAAAAAGCACGAACTAGAAGTCTCTGACGGAGCAAGAATGCTACTGACATTTTGGTTAATGCGCGACTTTCTGTGCGAGAGGTCCCGAGTTCGAACGACCCAGTGACCTTACATCCTTCTTTCGACTTCTTTCCATTCCATGTAGCTCTCTGTAGCTTTAAATACCCTTATACGGACGCATTGATGGAAGGAGGGGTCACCCGGGCATTTACTGTATTCAAATTTGCTACCGGTTATGCAATTTTCATAGAACGATCTCCAAAGTCGTTGATTGTTCAGATTTTTTGACGTACAATCCTTTGCTTTCTTCAAAAAATAAGATTAGAAAAGATTCTAAGCTGTGCATCATCTATTAACCAAAGGCGAAAAATTAGAAAAATCGATTTTCTCCCATACATTTGACTGTATGGAAATTGCTGCGCCATGTATTTTTGATACAACCATCTCCAAAGTCGTTGATTGTCCAGATTTTTTGACGTACAATCCTTTGCTTTCTTCAAAAAAATAAGATTAGAAAAGATTCTGAGCTGCTACATCATCTATTAAGACGAAAAATTAGAAAAATCGATTTTCTCCCATACATTTACTGTATTCAAATTTGCTACGTTATGCAATTTTGATAGCATGATCTCCAAAGTCGTTGATTGACCAGATTTTTTGACGTACAATCCTTTGCTTTCTTCAAGAAATAAGATTAGAAAAGATTCTGAGCTGCTGCATCATCTATTAAGGCGAAAAATTAGAAAAATCGATTTCTCCTATACATTTACTCCCAGGGGGGTACTCAGGGGTATCGATGACGGGGAGGTGCGAATGAGGCCAAACTTTTTAACCCAAAAAAGTCCATTACGCTTAAACAAGACCCCAAAAACGGCGCAGAACGTAACCCCAAAAAAGGACATTTTTTCTCCGCAAAAAAAAAATACAGTAAAAACACCAAGAGAGTGCGAGATAGTGTGTATATGTCCACCTGTATTTATTCATCGTGCATCTGTCACAAAACTTTAGGCAGACTGCAGTCATTCTTTAAAGTCGGAAGCTCTATACTACAAAAACGAAATAACTATGGTATAGTTCTGTCTTGTCATTTACGTAGTTTAAACTTGTTAATGAAATCGTTTTACATAAAATCGAGAATGGTAGGATATCATTTTTATCAACCCTCAAAAAAAGTCCTTGGCAAAATCGTTATATTAAAAAAATCCACCAGAAAATCGCTAACGCAAAAAAGTCCCAAGCCGCGAATTTCAAACCCCTAATACTTTTACTTTACTAACCCATTTATTAGAGTCGGTTTCGTATGAGTGGGAAACCTACGGTACGGAGTTACGGTCACGGTACGGAATCGAACACATTGTATTCAACCAATCAAATCGCTCGAAATCATTTCACAACCAATCAGAATGCTTGGATACCGCACGATGATGGCGCGATACGGTCACTGCACGGTACGAACCGTACCGTAACTACTTCCCACTCATACGAAAACGACTCTATTGAATACACTGCAGTTGTGAAATCGAATGATAGTCCAAAGACTCAGCAAGACCAGTACAACGTATTTTGTTTAAGTGACTATATTTCATCAGGTTATGAACCCTAGTCTGGCTAGCCGAAATATAGTCACTTTATAAACCGAAATACGTTGTACTGGTCTTGCTGAGTCTTTGGACTATCATTCGATTATATATACTTTTGACCATTTAGATCTATCATAGATCCAACGATTTCTGGCAGGGTATTTTTATACGGCTTTTGCTACTTTTGAAGTTGTGAAATGCTCAAAATATAATTTTAATCACGGTAAATGTGCAGGGCCCAACACGTTGCGAGCGTTTGCTCACTCTGTCACAGGCAGCCCAACCATAAAGATTGCTTCTAAGGCTAGATGAATAATAAATAAAAATATATTATTTGTATGGGCGCGTCTTTTTTGATGGGTTTCCTGTGGTAGAGCGCGGGGTGGGTTCCGTGTGTGCGTCCTGTAAGAAGCAATGCTTGGGCTGCCTGCATGTGACTTTGTTGGGTGCTGTAGAGCCAACAAATCGTTGAAGCATAGCAAACTAAGTTGGATCCGTTTGAACGCCTCATTGAACTTTAGTCGCAGGGAAAACATTTCAAACATAGTAGTTTTTGAACAGTTTACCTTTCATTGCAGAACAGAAAATAAGAAGTTGAAGAAGAAAAAAATGACGATCGCAGATCGAGTTCAGTACTTCGCCCTGTCCACGTATCATTCTCCGGCTCCCTTCTCTCTTCGCTTCCATCCCTCTTATGTCTTTTTTCTTCATCTCAACTGTCTTTAGTGTGTAAATGATTACTTTTTCTTAGCATACAGAACTAGATAAATAAAGACGCCTTTGAAGATTTGCGAGCGCGCTTACGCACAATTTCTCTTCATTCAACACGCATTCCCTTCTCACTTAGATTAAATATTTAGATTTACACGTCTGCTAATTTTACTTTTACTTTCTTCAAAGAAATCTAATCAGTAAACCTGTTTTCAGAAACATTGTCCTATTTGGAATAGTAAATAGAAATAGTAAAATGTAAAAAGGAATAATTATCACGATTTGTCTGTGATGGCAGAAACTTGGCAAATACAATTCTATTTCAGAGGTCCTACGAAGATGCCTTCAGCATGGCTGCTACAAGTTACTGCATTTATTTCTGCTTGAGTAATAATAATAGTAATCTGTACAGTAATAGTAATCTGTTTTGTGTTTCGTGTTAATACAACGATATTTATTCCTTTATTAACTTTACTATTTACTTTTTCACATTGGAAAACGTTTCTGAATTTGAAACTGAATGTTTTGGTTCTGATAAGACTAATTACTGTTCTATTCTATGATTTTCTTTTCTCTTCTTTACCGAAACGTGTGGGAGACATCTAGTATATAGTATTTTTGTAGTATTTATATCAGACATTAATTGTAAAATTATTGAGAATTTTAAATGCGTTTTACGAATTATATATGTATTTTTTAGTAAATGATGCAAAAATTGTGAAAAACAAATGAATGGAAAATGTACTGATCTTTACAAATTAAAAGCTATTTCCAGCCTTTTCTTTCCAAGACTTCCTTCTTATAACTATGAAATCCACGAGTTATAGGGATGACAGTGGGGCAATTTTGGGATCACTCACTCACTTGGCTGTAAACTTTCATTACGTTGCCGCTGAAGTATACATCGCAGGCTCACAACTTTGGGAGGAGTGGGTGATAATCCACGTTTCTTTGTTATAACTTGGCTAATACGCTTTAATCTTCAAACTTATATTTATCGTTTATATTGTTGAGTTTACACTGAACTGAAGCAACTTTTGCTTACTGCTTACTTTGTCAGGCATCAAATCATACAAAAACTGTACTGAATAAAATTAACGAAAAAAGGAAAATGTATTGCCTAGAACCAAATTGTCCACTGAACTATCATGCCTTTCCTCCTGCTTTACTTGTCCAAGACTTTGCAATAACTCTCCATCTAAACTTTATTTTTGAATTCCACAAATTAACACTAGTAAGTTTTGAATTTAAACTGACTCTTCTCAGAGACATCTAGTAAAGGATTGCACATTCAGCCGTACCGAAATCGAAATGGAAAATGTTTTGCCTATAGCACTGCACAAGTTTATTCAAAAGATGGTGTATTCCGCCTGTTCTTTCTAAGACTGAACAGATGCTAGTTACCTATTGAAGCGAGCTACAGAAAAAAAACCTATCAGATTTGGTTACTCTATAATTAGTTGTCGCAACCAGGAAGAATTGATATAATGGATCGCAGGCCAGGGGTGTTAGTAATTACTCGGTGTTCACAAATCCTTCATTATCATACTGCGATATAATTACAGTTTCAACTAATTAGACAGTGCCGTACATAACCCAAAATTCAAGGGGGGGCAGTATGTATTTCACAGCAAGAAATTAATAAAAATAATACAGTTCTCCTTAATTTTTGGTATCTTTTTCGTCTTGCTAGGGGGGCAACTGCCCCCCCCTGCCCCTGTGCTATGTACGGCCCTGTTAGATTGCCACATAATGACAACATAAATGAAAAGACACAATTGAAATAGAAATATTAGATATCAGGGAAATTAGTTGTTCGTTTTCTCTTCTTTTTCATCTTCTTTTGTACAATTGGATTCAGATTTAAAAATATCATTTGTATATCACATTTTGTCAAATCTGCTGGAATGCAAACCTCTCAATATTGAAGCAATGATCAACTTTACTTGTTTGCTTATTTCCGTACGTACTTTCTTTCTTCCGTTTCCCCTTCCGTTCATGCATGCTTCCATCCTTCCTTCTTTCCATCTTTTTTCTCTTCTTTCGACCCTTCCTTCCTTCCTTCCTTCCTTCCTTCCTTCTTTTGATCCTCCCTTACTCCCTTCCTTCCATCCTTCTGTTCTTCCTTCCTTGCTTCCATAATTGTTCTCTTGCTACCGATCCTTAATTCCTTCAATTCCTTCCTTCCTTCCTTCCTTCTTTCCTTCTATCCGTTCCTTCCTTCTAGACCTTTCCTTCTACTAGCCCTTTCCTTCTAGCCCTTTCCTTCCTTCCTTCGTTCCTTCCTTCCTTCTTTCCTTCTAGCACTTTCCTTCTAGCTTCCCTTCCTCTTGTTTTTTCCTTCCTTCCTTCTCCTTTTCTTCTAACTGAATTGATCTCCTCTTTTCCATTGTCAAAGTGATGACTGATATACAATTAACAAATGTTCACTTCTGACTATAGTATGACTATATCGACATATATAACAGTTTTTAATCCATTAAGAAAGAACGAAAAACAAGACACCAGCTGCCCATACGTCCCGCCTTTATCAGTTGAAAAACTAGAATCACTTATTTTACGTCCACGCAATTCAAACTGTTTAAATTGAAAGAAATGAAAATAGAAGAATTGAAATTTCAGTTTAAAAAAATGAAAAGAAAATGAAAAGAAAATAGTTAGGAATCGCTCCCTTCAAGTGTTCTTTTGAAACCAACCGTAACGTGTCTCAAGCTGCGACGAAAATTAGTCTTGTTTGCTTTCTTTGGTTTTCAAATAAATCGAGTTTAGCTGTTATTGAAAAGCTTGATGTGAAATTCAAACTGCGCAGATTTAATTGCGTGGAATATCGATGCTATAAATGCGAGGACAATGCTATCAGAAAACCACTTCTCTGCTGCCCGAGAATCAACACATTGCTATCGTTGAACAACCATTTACATCCAGGTATGAGCCACGAATACAGTAAAAACCCGCCTATTTAAGAAACTGCAGATTAAGAACCTCCAGGCTGAAATTTAGCCAATATACGCCTATTCCAAAAATCGTTGTCCGGGCCGAAAGCAACAAGCAAGAAGCTGACGACCGCAAAGGGCATTGGGTTTTTCTCAAGTTATTCATTTATTCATCCGTAGAAGTATTTTGACAACATGCATGCTTTCAAATGGCCGAATATTTCCAAATGATTGTTTAATATTCAATGCTCGTAGGGATCACTTCTCAAGTACCACGGATAAATAAATTAATTAGGAGATTCCCAAAGTCCTTTGCGGTCGTCAGCTTCTTGCTTCTTGTTTTTGGCCCGGACAACGATATTTGGAATAGGTGTATAAGAACCAGTTCAGCCTGACAAATACAGCAGGTTCTTACATGTAAGTGATCAGAATATGCAGAAATATTATATTTACTATACAGTTGGGTTGTTAATGTTTATTGTGAATATTAGACCTTTCAGGGTCAATAGTGCTAGAAATTACCTATACATATTCCTTCTTAGGGGCTCTAGAACCAGCTAGGAAATGTCCAAAACAAGCACAACGACAATCGACTTTCAACCTGATTTCAGTAAAAGTGGAGTTTTTTCTTTCTACAATATTTTTCTAATATCACCAACTTGAGTCTTAATTTCCTATAGGAAATAACATTTGACAAACACTGACAATGATAGAAGCGTATATTTTCTCGAACGAAATATCTTTTCGCCGATCTTGAAAGAATTTACAGTCTTAGGTCCCAGTCCCCTGCTCGTCTTGGTAATGGCTAACTTCCGTACAAGGCCGTCGCAATGAAGAAACGTTTTTTTAAATTTCCTTAAAAATGCTACTCCCTGTGTCACTACAAAAAAAAGGGGCGCCCCACCAGCCCCTCCCCCCTCCCCTCCCCCCCCCCCACCCCCCTCCGTGGGCATATGTGCCATATATGAAGGATTGACCAGACATGGATTACCGCTGAATTGAAAGCGGGCTCACTTCAGTAATTATTTCCATATCTGACGTCAATATCCCAATGTGAAAGTGCAGTCACAATATAGAGAAATTCTAAGTGCATTGTATTTTGTTGTACCCGAGAGAATGTTGTGAGCCGATTTTACTATTCCCCATAAACGACGCCACATGCAATCAAAAAGATTTGAGCCGACGGCAAAACCGGCTAATTGCATAATCGTTGTCGGGTTGAAAATCATAAATCATAAAAACTGAGACCGCAAGGATGGATGGGAAATCAGTTCATGACCCGCATTACATACAGATATATTCAATGTTCTCGTATTTTTGAAGGTATGTGAGCTATTTAACTAAGATCCAACAAGTCTGGATAAAAAGGTCGATGATTTGACGTTTTAATTTCCCAGAATTCCTTTTGGTCATAGCTTTCATGATTTTCAACCCGACAACGATTATGCAATTAGCTATATCAATGTAAATTATGTTGATTTCTAAGAAAGATTTACAAAAATCAATACTCCAGCAATGCCGATAGAGTGGTTTTCAGATAAAGCCGTGAAATCGATATCAGTACACGGCTAATTCCGTTGTGTTCTTTTGTTTACTTTTTGACCTTTTATCACCAACTAATAGTTTCTGTTTCACGTTTATGAAAACCACTCTACAATTAAGACATATCTAACTTTTTTGAGTAAGTGTATTTTGTCTTCTATAGCCTAAAGATGCATGCCAGATTGTTCTGTGTTGTTGCTATTGCCGTGGTGCTTGTTTGTTTCCAAGAAGGCCAAGCGGCAGGATTCACACGATGCGGTGGAACTCAGAGTAAGTTCAATTGCCGTGGATCTGTTTACAAATAATGTTCTCGTCACATTACTTCATCAATACTTGTATCATGTAGGTGGGTTAACCATCAACAACTTCCTGTTGCAAAAAAAAATTGGAAATGATTTCGTGGATGTCGAGAAGATGTCAGTATCAGGCGGCGTTTACAAAATCCGTCTAAACTACAATGTTCAAAGTGTTCTTGCCGGCATTTCCCCCTATCACGTAGTACTAACCATACTAGCTCAAGGCACAGTCTCATTCTTTGGGATGAAAGTGACCTCTACACAAACGCTTGCTTGTCCTTCAAATATGCAATGGTAGGTTATCATCTATATATATAGCTAATTGCATAATCGTTGTCGGGTTGAAAATCATAAATCATAGAAGCTGAGACCGCAAGGATGGATGGGAAATCAGTTCATGAGCTACATTACATACAGATATATTCAATGTTCTCGTAGTTTTGAAGGTATATGAGCTATTTAACTAAGATCCTACAAGTCTGGATAAAAAGGTCGATGATTTGACGGTGTTATTTGAGAGTTTTAATTACCCAGAATTCCTTTTGGTCATAGCTTTCATGATTTTCAACCCGACAACGATTATGCAATTAGCTATATACACTCTATATACACGCAGAACTGAACGTTGTAGTATACATTTATACAAATATCTAATAAGACACAAGATAAATAATGAGATACAAAGTGCGAAACATTGCTTATTTTCTTCTAATATATCAGGCATCAATTTTAGATTAGTATCGCATCCAACAAGGCTAAAACAATAATTGTCAGCACTATTTTGTATTTAATTGTATTTGAGCATGTTTAACATTTTGTATCTCATTACATATTTGTATATTTATATAAATGTTTACTACAACGTTTCTACAATCGAGTGTATACACCCTATGCAATACTCGATTTCTTCAGAATTTGCATAAATTTGCAAAAACTGAAAGAATAACGAGTTAAGTAAAGGTAAAATAATAGATTGAAATATCATCCACAGTTTAGTAATTACCCCAAAAGTGCATTAATAAAAATGAAACTATCATAAAGTAGTAAGCGTTTGAAAGGTGCAAAATACATGGAAACGAGGCATTTAGGGCCAAAGTCCGGTTTCTGGCACAAATCTTTGTAATTTCAAGTCACTATATCTTTTCAAGATTTCGTAGTACAGCCCTAAAATTTGGTGTGTTCATTTGTGATAACACTTCTTCAAAGAGATGATCGGATATTGCTGTAACATACTCCCAATAACAAAGTGACTGATGAGATTTTACGATTCTACCATTTATGCATAGGGTGTATATACCCAACCAAAAAACTTCTGCAACTTTGGATATATATACGTCTTTTGTTTCTCTATTGTTTTTTATTCGAAAACAAAGGATATCATATTAATAATAATAATAATAATAATAATGGTCGTTCTTATATATAGCGCATTTCACATTGTCTCAATGCGCTTTACAACCGATGGAAGACAATATCATATCTTAAAGTTGCAAAAACAATTTGGTTAGGTATATATATATATATACTCGTTTGCAGAAACGTTGTAGTATACTATACATTTATACAAATATCTAATGAGATGCAAAGTGCGAAACATCACTTATTTTCTTCTAATATACAGCGTTTTGCAAAAATTATGTAAAATCCTAATATATCGATATATCAATATATAGTAATTTGCATAATCCTAATTCTTTGATTTTAGCTATTATTAAACCTGAATCTAAACCCAATTAACCTTTGTAGTATGTATGTGAAAAAATAATTGAAAAATTTGAATTTTAGAGGGCTTATTCAGCCATTTTATGATGAAAATTACCCACAATGCACCCGATATATTGATATATCGATCTATATTTCTTTTACAGAATTTTTGCAAAGGGCTGTATCTGAAACATCAATTTTAGATTAGTATCGCACCCAGCAAGGACAACACAAAAATTTCGCTCCGCGTCAATATTGCTTGGATTTGATTGTGCTTAACACAAATATTAATTCAACTATTCTGCCTTTCGACGGTGAGCCGAAATCACGTAACAACCGATTTGTCCAAATTTTGACAACAAAAATATGAATTGGTGATTTCGGCTCGATCAATTTCCTTCTTACCTCGTCAGAACATTACTAGGGACCTTAAAAGGTCGTTCACGAAGTTTAAAAAATATCGTACGAGGGAATAACGCTTGGCAGCAGGTTTAGTGAAAATAGTGTTGTTGAATATCAGCTGGCATTCACAAACGCGGCTTACAATGATAATTTTGAAGAAACCTTCCAAAAGCAGAATAGTTGAATTAGTATTTGTGTAAGCATAATAAAATCCAAGCAATATTGACGCGGAGCGAGCGAGTAAAAACATACGGCAAACCGGTCATTCATTATGCTGGAACCACCTTAAACAGTTCAGTATTTTGGCATGTTCAACATTTTGCATCTCATTAGATGCATATTATAGATAATATTATACATATTATTAGATATTTGTATATTTGTATAAACAAATATCTACAATGTTGATCTGCAATCGAGTGATAGCCCTTTGCAAAAATTCTGTAAATCAAGGTATATCAGTATATCCATATACAGTCAATCTCGAGAAGTTTGCCAAAAATTAAATATATGCAAATATACACATATACACATATAACTGTCACGTGTTACATTATCATTGGAATTTTTGCGTAATGATACACAGCGCTCAGGGGCGGATCCAAGGGGTGGGCATGGGGGGCCGGGGCCCCCCCCCCCCCCCCCCTTTGAGCTGGGCTCGATACATATTCGCCTACGTTTCCCCACCATTTGATGCCCAGAATGGATGGAAATTGCATTTTCGAGCTTCTAGATTTCAAAACTTTCTGGGGGGACATGCCCCCACACCCCCTAGAAGAAGGAGCCTTACGGCCCCTTAGTGGTGCACCCCCTGGTGTATGTGTATATGTGTATATATTTTATTTTTGGCAAGCTTATTGAGATTGACTGTATCGGGTCAGGAGCCCATTACTAATGGCTCCTGATCGGGTGCATTATGGGTAATACTGTTTTAGTGTTTTTCGACAAAATATGCAGCAGAGACTTACAAACAACAAACTGGAGACTGGAATTCAATTCATCCAAACGCATACGATACAATAACTGAACCTTAGGTATTACTTTTTACCATAAAAACCAACAAAAAATCTTGCGAGTTCGCCATTCATTTCAATGCGCTTCATTATTTTAACCATTTTCTTGCCATTGAATGCATTACGGCTTCTGACAATATAGACAATGTACTAGTTCACTGGAGACGCTTTCTGGAGTGCACAATTGTGTACTCTATCTAGCCCCTTATGGTCTAAACAAAACTGGGCAGGAATTCAATTCAACCACTAAACGCATGACGGTACACTACTGAACCTTGGGTATATTCCTTTTTATCTCCTTCGTACATTTTTACATCCATTTCATTCATTGCATAGAAAAAAGTTATTTTTTGCTATTGTTATTAGATTTTAGTTTAGTTCCCGTTTCCAAGTGTTGTAAATTCTAAATGTTATTAGAATGTCTTTGTTGTGTCATCATGTCGGGTTGAAAATATGAGAGAGTTTCTTTACATCTTGACTGAACCTAGCTACGGACAACATGTATAATAGAATGTACTAAAACTTTCCGTTTAATGTTTAGTGATTTTACTGGAGCGTGTTCCGTCGTTGCTGGTAAACTGGATGAACAAGTCGCCGCAACAATGTGTGAACTCAACAGCGCTGGCCTGTCTACAATGAAAGTGGGCGATTACGGACCCTATTGGCCTACGATAACCTTGCCAGACATGTCAAATACAATCGTAGGAAGTGTTGTAAGTATAACGTATAAAAATAACCCTGCCAACCTTGGCAAATACAATCGTAGCAAGTGTTGTAAGTATAACTGACGTGAAAATAATGTTTTTTTCAGCAATAATAATAATAACAAAATTCAAGCATTACGTTCTTTCAACTATCGATAATTAATTTCACGTAAAAACGCACATAAATGTACAAACCACGATGTTTTTATGTGATGATTTCATTATATTTTTCTCAGTTAAACTTTGCAAAAAAGTTGATTTTTATCTGATGTTTTCTTGTCATAATTATAACTCAGCGGTATTCGTACTAGTCTCCACTCCCCTGCCGAGCGAGACTACAGATGTCTGCGAAGGAAACTATGCGTACGTGCGCGCGTACTCATAGCGCTCTTAAATATTCCCATAGTTGGCAGTCACTGTTTAAATATATGTTGTTACAGAACAATCCAGCCGTGGAATTCGAAGTCAAATTCTACGACACTGCTAATGTACGTAAGGGATGTCTCTACAAAGATTTCTTCATCCAGAAATAGAGTAAAACACCAACAACAGGAAGCAAGTAATAGTCTAGTCGTCATAGCACCAGAAGGGGAGGGGACGGGGAAGTGAGGTGAGGGGGTGGGGGGTGGGGTGGTTGTGCTCCCAGATATTTAGGATAAGGTTGTTGCCTTTCTGACCCTATTAAGGATAAAAAAATCTTATAATCACTGTACCCTTTCTAAGGACTGGGTACAGTAGTAGTATGAATCCATAGAAATTGGAATATTTCAGTTTTCAGGTCAAAATACAATACTCCAGTTTCGCGTTGTTTAGAGATGACCGCTGTCCTTGACAAAAGACGCTTTTACTACAGGGTTAGCCTCGATTCAGAAAACAGTCCGTACAATTCAAAAATGTTTCTATTGTTTCATGTCAACATTTTTTCGTGTTCTTGTTGATATTTGTGAATAATTTACACCGACTCGAGGCTAACCCTGTACAAATGCGTCTGACGTCAATAAGTACAGCGGTTTTACAGCGGTATCTGTGAACGCGAAGAGACTATTACATAGTACCACCTCCCCCGTCAGAGCAATACAATGTTACAGTGTATACATTGAAAAGTTCTCGTTAACGTTACGCACATACAAGCTGCAAATTAACGTGGTCGCAGAAAGACACAAGGCCACGTGACATGACCGCGATGCATCATGGGTTACATTGAGATCCTTAGTCCGCAACAAGAACGTCGATACATTTAAGATGCGTACACATGGTGCAACATTGCGCGCAACAGTACGTACTATCATTCCTCGTGGTCTTGTCACGCAGTAACACACTATCATTCCTCGTGGTCTTGTCACGCAGTATCACTATCATTCATCATGGTCATGTCACGCAGTAAGACTATCATTCCTCGTGGTCATGTCGCGTAAACTCTTGTGGCTTCGCCGACAACGTTATTGGAACAGCACAGATTCCCATTACTGGGAGCATTCATGTCCTATGAGGTCATACGATGATATAATCCTTGTTTTGTGCTGAAAATAGTTTTTCAACACCACGAATGTAATACAATACAAAATGGCGATACCAATTGAATCTTCGTCGTTTGAGAGTTCTCAGAGTGAATCATGCAGAGAAACGATCCTTTGTAGAAACAGTAGCAAGTTCGCACGAAATAGATAATTAAAATAATAATAATAATAATAGATGATTCTAACTATAGAGCACAAAATGAGGATACGCCCTCGTACTACCTTTAAGCCTGGTTCACATTAGCGACGGTGTGAACTAATAATAGGAAGCAGAATTAAGGACGACGGAATCGGAATCGGAAGGATCAGAAGGTTTTTTTTCTTGCGATTCCGTCCGATTCCGATTATGACACTTCTAATTCTGTGTGAACCAAAGAATCAGAAGATTTGACCAATGTCAGAGCTCAGGCCATTCACAACAAAGAAGTCCGTTGTGTTGATTCACACTAGATTGCGCTGCCGATTCCGCTTACGACGCTAGTGTGAACCAGGCCGTTATTGGCAAATGTCGTATAACTGTGAAAACCTTAATGATTTCGAATGAATCCGTGTACCGTGGATTTTCACAGTCATTCGAAATCTGCTCCAGTGTATTCCACACGCGTATGAACGCTCCTAGTAATGGCTGTTCGCAGATGCAGACCTTGCTTTTGAAACCCCCAACCGAAACGTTAAACGCCCAATTTCGCGAAATCTGGAGTTTGCTCACCTCTCCGTTCCCTAGCTGGCAGTAGCTGCATACCGTACTGTTTTAGCATTTTGTAAAATGTCATCAAACCCTGTTACCTCTCCTCTAAAGTTGGGAGGGAAAAAAGGGGAAGGGAAAGGAGAGTAGGAAGACGTCCCACTTTCCTTTCATTCCTTTTTCCTTCCCCCTTGGGAAATCTTAACCTTTAGGGACAAATGGTAATGCCATAGTAATAGGATTCTTGTAATCTCCTCACCCCATTTCCCATTTATATTTATTTATTTTTTTATTTATTTATTTATTCCCCGAAGCGCCAGCTACGCAGGCTATTTAGTACCAATTCATCTTGATATATTATGTAGAAGCTTACTAGATCCTGTTGTTGTCAACTTTTTAGCCGTAGGAAATAAAGTGTGGTTGAAAAGTGCGTGTAGAGTGATACATAACACTAGCATTTTCCAAAATCACCTCTGATACTTTATGCCCATATTTAGACGGATTGTCGTGGGTTAAGGTGCGGACACACACCTTTAGCTAGTTCAAAACAGCAAAATTCCAAACACCGAGAATTTGGTTGAAAAGACGAGACACAGCTAGAGAAAGGAAGTGCTCCACGCGCGATCTACCACAGGAAACCCAATGCCCGCGTGAATGTAATTTTAAAAGGAGAAACATATCGCGAGCGAAGGAATAGGCAAAGAAAAAAGACAGTAGGGACTTGGTAGCAAGTCTATTGATATGGGAGGGTCATGTGGATGTTGAGGGGAAACCAACTATTTTTTCAAGTAATACTTGGGAGAACTATAGCTATCAAAATTATATAACGATAAGGGAATAATAACGTGATGCGGTAAGATTTGGGATGCTCTGGAGCAGCTGCAGTCGGTCGTCATGCGAATGCGGTACAGCAACCCCTCCCCCAGGGTGGTCGCGAAATGGTCGCTTACGAGAGGTGGTCGCTAATGAGAGGTGGTCGCTTCTGAGAGGTGATCGTAATGAATGATGTAACCCAGTTCAGGTATTACCGTAAATGCTCGATTTAGGGCCCCGGGCGCTTATAAATTTTTTAGACCTCTAAGGAGGTCTAAGGAGGGGGGCGCTTATTGGAAGCAGGGCGCTTATTTCTTTTCTCAGATGTTGAACTCAATGTTTTCTTCATTGCCGGTATACGGTACTGTAACATACATATACAGTGAATAAAAATAGTAAAAGTTTTATTTTGTTAAATAATACAAGAGAGTTGTTTCTGCATTTCTTTTAGGGGGAGGGGGGCGCTTATTGGAAGGAGGGGGACGCTTATTGGAAGGGGGACGCTTATAATTTTTTTAGACCTCTAGGGGGGGGGCTTATTCGAGGGGGGCGCTTATTGGAAGCAGGGCGCTTAATCGAGCATTTACGGTATTCAATTATTCACAGGCCGATCTAGAACATATTTCATTATTAGTCGGGCTTCCTGTGGAAGCCCCGTCTCTAAAAATGCAGGCCGTTCTTCTTCTTCGTCGTCTTTGACCTCAAATCGACATGTCACATTACAGGCGTTCCTTGTTTGTTGGCGCGGGGATTGGGGGGCGAGAGGAATGGCTTCTTCAACACGAGACATCAGTTGGCCTCTTTCTTCACAAACAAATCAGATTGCTCTGTTTTAATCGCACTGCGATATCTATATTTAGTTCAAATAGGCTATATGAGTTAGAAGCCCCACTTCACGCTAGTAGAGCGTCTAGTTTTATTTTAAGCTACGCAGGCTATTTTAAAAACGTCGAGCTAAAGCCGAAGGAGACATAAAGTCTGGCCAAGAAAGATTACAAAGCACAAACCAATCAGGGAAAGCACCGGAAGTCAAGGGGCCAAAATATAAGTATTTTCTCGTCTAAATCTAAATTTAGATTGAACAGGACGCTCTAGAAGCGTGAAGACGGGCTATTAACGTTTTTACTGATATACTGTAAAGTTCACAGTACTGAAATTGCAAGGAAAGCATGTTCTATCGAGCTCGAGTCATGCAACGACGAGCAACCAAAAACTGTTTCAATCGCACTGAAAATCGCACTATAAGATATCTATATTTAGTTCAAATAGGTTACCGAGTTTCATTTAGAAGCCCGACTTCACGCTAGAAGAGCGTCTAGTTGCTTATCAGTCGGTCAGGTAGCAGCAGTAAATGTTCTGGCTCCGTTACAGTTGTTTGCTAGTGCTGTTCGGTCATCGAATCTAATCCGTCGGGGGATCGCTACTTTCGGGGGGTGGTTACTTTCGGGGGGTGGTTACTTTCGGGGTGTGGTTACTTTCGGGGGGTGGTTACTTTCGGGGGGTGGTTACTTTCGGGGGGGGGTGGTTACTTTCGGGGGATCGCTACTTTCGGGGGGTGGTTACTTTCGGGGATTTGTACTGAGCATCAATTGCCTTACTGTTACTTTCGAGGGGTCGCTACTTTCAGAACTTTACGGTATACAGTCGAACCTCCCGTAAGCGACCACCCAAAATGTCAAACTTTGTGGTCGCTTACGAGAGGTGGTCGCTTAGGAGAGGTGGTCGCTTACGAGAGTGGTCGCAACGGGAGGTTCAACTGTATGTGATCAAACAAAATGCAGTAGCCGCAGATATTATTTCATTTGCCCTTGATGGTTTAATGGATTACAAGGCTACGTCCATGGTAGTTGTAAAGCATCCAATGACTTCAGAACTGCCAGCCGGTTTAAATATAACCGTGACTGTGACTGTAGCTTTGTACTAAGAATTTGAAATGAGAGACTCGATCACATTCATGAACTGATGGAATTAACATAATGTTTAGATATTGATATTTATAGTATGGGTAATAAATATGGTTTCGAGTGCAATTAGGGATTAATTTGAACAAAGGCATGCATTTACAGTTGAACCCCGCTGACTGGACCTTCCAAGGGAAACGGAAAACGGTTCGAGTTAGCGGGGGTTCGAGTTAACGGGGTAAATTTGACCCTGATTTGAGCGAATGGAAAATAAAATTAGTACTGGGGAGTTCGAGTTACTGTGTTTCAAATGTGAACTTTTGGAAAAACACGCGAATTCAAATTTATCCCATATTACACGAGAAAATGATAATTGTCATTATATCACACCCACATTCCATTGTATTGAAAGGACTATATATTGAAACTGCATTTCTGATTGCAAGATGTATGTATGTATGTAGGTTCGTGGGGGGGGGGGGGGGGGTGGTACCCGAAGGGGGGGGGGGGGTGGAATCAGTACTAAAACACAATAAAGCCGGTTACAGACGAGAACGTTTTCTATGACAAGTTTTCATAGACGAGCAAATAAAACTTGCCAATGCAACTTGTCATATTTATCTATTACAATTTAATGACACAAGTTCCATAAGGATGTTCAGTAAAAGAGTCTTTGACCCCATACTAGACTGACCAACTTACAACACCCCTCCCCCCAGAAATATAGAATATCATAAGATATATGAGGACAAAATAGAGAACTTACTCGTCTGTAACCGGCTTAGCAATCAACAATCAACTTACCGTCAATGATGGGATAGAACTCGAGAAGTTCGGAAGGTCTGTGGTTACATCAAAAGTGCCACGAAGGCATAAATCACCAGGAGTGATATTGAGGACACTTTCGATTTGTGAGCAATCTTTATTCGTGTACACACTGAAAGGAAATACAGAGCAGTTATCACGGGCAGATTTAGGGTGGGGCGAAGGAGGCACACGCCCCCCTTTTGGAAATTCGAATACCTTTTTTGCCAAAAAATAATAATTACATAAAATTTGGCTGCAACCAACCCCCCACCCCCCTTGCAAAATCTCTGGATCCCCTGGTTATTCTCGTACCCAGAGCATTCGACTTATCCCAATGATAGTGATGGCGAATGATCGTTGCGAAACTTTGCGAGACGGCGAGACTTGTGGTTTTCACTGCGAGGCCGAGGCTCTTCAGTATTCTTTCAATGCCCGAGTTGGAAAGCGAGGAGGGCAACTGATGGAACCATGCGATCGGATTACTTGTTTATAATATTATAAAGGGCTATTTTCCATATATAACATCACTGATGGATCTTTATTTTGATAGTTAGGATTAATTTGGGTGACTGAATAGTGGAGATTTGTTCAGTCGACTTACCAATCACCGCAAGGCACAGCAACAGTTTGAGTGCCGAGAATGAACATATGCACAGTGGCTTCAGGATAAATAGTGAAGTCGTAAGGTGATTTAGAGGCGAAGCTGGAGCTTATAGTCAGTGCTCCACTCAAGGTGAAGGTTCCTCCTGTCACAGGAATTGATGTTATTACCGTACCACCTTGCGATATTTGAAAGTTGCTGAGTGTAATGCCATTGACTCCACCTTAAAGTAATCAAAACGTAATATATGCTCAGTTTAGTTAACACCGGGAATTAACATAAGCTTTACCTATAATGCGTCAATCAATCCCCCCCCCCCCCCCCCGTGGGGGTGGAAATATCACTTGAATCATTCAACGTTCTTTCTCCAGCACATTGGATAGGTGCCGGATACTACACGATGTTGACATCAACCTCCTTTTAAACGGACTGTTAAATTTAGAATTAATGTAATTACGTCATACGTGCAATATCCCAACATATCCCCCTTTATTTTATCAGAGTATAACTGAACGTACTAGGACACTCAGCTGCTTGTATGTCGGCCAACAGCACAGTCGTAGCAACGAAAATGGCAACGACTACTTTGTTCAGCATCGTTAAATTCTGAAAATATAATTAATAACAATTTAATATTTTAAACGCATTTTAAGAAAAAAATTAATGAATTAAAAAATAATTTAATTTAAATTTTTTTTAATATTGTGGGTGGGTGTACAGTGGGTGTACATCTAGCTGAATATAAACATAAATATGAAAATAGTAATTAGAGAAAATTGAACTAAAAATAAGGAGAAGATGGAGTGTAAAATGAAATAATGAATAGACTTCTGTATATAAAATGTACGTAATGTAGAAAGGGCGCCGAATGGAAAAAAAAAATCGCTGACCGAAAGTTTTAGTCCTGAGAAGTACCGTTAGAGCGACGAACTTGGAGTGGGAAAGTTACGGTACCGTGCCGTGTCGTATTGAAAGAGTTTGATTGGATGATCTGCATCTACACGCTTTTTGATTGGTTCAGCAAGGAAGCCATTTGAGTGTTACCGTGCCGTGTCGTATTGAAAGTGTGTGATTGGATGATCTGCATCTACACGCTTTTTGATTGGTTCAGCAAGGAAGCCATTTGAGTGTTACCGTGCCGTGTCGTATTGAAAGTGTGTGATTGGATGATCTGCATCTACACGCTTTTTGATTGGTTGAGAAAGGAAACCATTTGAGTGTCACGGTACCGTGCCGTATTGAAAGTGTGTGATTGGATGATCTGCATCTACACGCTTTTTGATTGGTTCAGCAAGGAAGCCATTTGAGTGTCACGGTACCGTAGTTTTCCAAGATTGTGAAGTGTTTTTTGTTAAGCAAGATTCAATATGCCAGTTCACGCTGTCGTCCGCCATTTTGAATTGAGACAAACGCGGCAAAATTTATAGAAATCTGGATCACTTTGACTTGCCGTAACTCCGCTTGATTTTGTTGGATTTTCACAATTTCAACTTCAATAGTCAGCAGGCATGCATGCCAGCTAAATTTTGCCGCGTTTGTCCCAATTCAAAATGGCGGACGACAGCGTGAACTGGCTTATTAGTAACCAGAGAAGAGCCTTTTAAAACTGTTTCTGGGATATATTTTCATAATTTATCAACCATAAGATACATGATAACGCAAACCGGTTTTCGTCGACGCATAGTGTATGCGCCAACTTCACTCAGTTAATTTGAGGTAATATATCCTTAGAAAATTATTGAAATTTAAAAAAATCTATCGCGAGCAGTTTTAGAGAATTTCAGTTCAAAAAGCGCTACATTTAAAAATGTCGATGGTCTCACAAAAACAAAATCAGTGTCACGATTGAGAGACAAGAATTCCACAAATGTTTCAGAGTATCAAACCATAGGCTAAATAAACACGTAGCTTAGCAATTTACTGATCTACCTTATCATGTAGGTCATAGAGAAGTCTAGTACAGTGTACAATATCATAGAGAAGCCATTACATTTATAATTACTATAGGTCAAATGAGAAATAAATTATTTTGAGAGTGGACTTGACAACTGTTTGAAATCAGACTTGAGAGAACTTCAAGACCGACAAGTCTTTTTTTCAATATTGGGGTGATTTGCATTACGGATTTTCTGAAGCAAATCCGGCGAAGAGATCAAAAGAAAGAACTACAAGATACTACTTTTATAGTTATAATATTGTTTCCAAGGCTAAATAATTTTAAATAGTATTAGTTGAACTTTGATAACTTGAAAACATATAAGATTTTATAAATTATTGCTAAGATAAATAACTGTAAATTCAGCTTTATGGCAGCAAGGATTTTATCTGAATAAACTATATGTATCTATCTCTATCTATCTAAGCAAGGAAAGAGAAAAACTGATGAGGAAAAACGGACTTTGTCGAGAAACTGAAGTGTAGGAAAACTGACACAACAGCAACTCGTACAACAACAAAACACAATGTACAACAAGGACAAGAACTCGGCATGAAACAGAACATTTAGAAGCTAGAAAAACTTTATATAACAATTGCTTACCGTGGTACTTCTTGTCCAACAGTGAACGGAGATGATAGCAAAAGTTATAAGGTCGTTCAATGTCTTCAATCAGCGAAGGATCAATTTGGGTCTTCCAATCGAGAATAACTTGGGCTTATATATAGCTTCTCCAGTCTCGTTTTCGTTCACGCATGCTATTGGTCTATTTTGGACAGATTTGTAATAAATATCAATTTCCGGCTCAAACTCGGTTGTGAAATCCAATTGCGTTTTTGCCCTAAAATTGATATTAGTTCAAACTACTTTTAAGTAAATTTGATATCGTTATTATTTGTTTTCCCAACTATATTACGAAGAATTCATCCCTCAAACAAATGCAAATCCGAATCAGAAAAACAAATATTTTCTCCGATTATGGAAGTCAATTTGATAAAGCATATTCAGCCCCGTCGCCAGGGGTGGATCGAAGGTTCGTAATTAATCACGAATGTAACATTATCATTGATCAAAGTTCGACACGGTTTATGCACGCACTGGATATATGAATGAACAACCGAAATATGTGGAATACAGTGCTAACCGGCTAACGTACGGGTGTTTTGCTAAATTAAATACGCTCCCCCTCCAGCCAACCCCCCCTTAAATGTACTTGAAATACATACCATCCAGGGGGAGCTTAACTTGATAGAGGGATCGAGGTTTTTCTCGCATGTTCTGTTTGCGGCAAAAGCTAGACATCGATGAGCAGTGACTTTATTGATGAATGTGTTACCATTTTGGCACAAAAAAGGACATTTCTTTATCGAACTGTTCAAGGTGTGCGCGAAGCCCCACCCTACTTTTAGCTACTTCCATTTATTAAATGCAACATAATTGAACGGGGATCTTGAAACTCTCAGCCAAAAAAACCCGGCTGTACATACTTTCAATAATAATATTTTCTACGAGGTCTGGTGAATGTATGTGGGATAAAACAAATGCATTTGAATGAGTGGGCACCGCGGTTTCTTAGAGTGTTTGTCAGTTTTTCTTTTCATGTGTCGTGTCCCATTAAAATCCTAGGTTACCATACATGCGTACCAGTATAATTATATAAGTGTTACGTACGATACTTATTGTAAGAATATTTGATTGGTGCAGATTCTTTTCTCGGTGATCATGAAAAATACGACCAAATATGAAGTGCTCGTCAATTAGAGAAGTGATGATAGGTGTCTAAGGGATGGCAATTACAGCCTAGAAACGCGTAATTAATGGTCAGATATTAAGAGAGGATAAGTATGTATGCTCTCTTGGTCAAGTATATTACGTACGGAATTGAATGAATTAACAGTGTTGCCTAGAAACCAAGGAGAGAAAGGGAGATGGAAAAAAGTTCGAAATAACGGAGGGGATGGAGGAAGGTAGAAAAATAGGAAGTAAAGAAGAAAGAAATTAAAGGAAGGACATGTATAATGAAGGGAAAAGAAGGAAATACACGAAAATGAATGGTAGAAAGGAAGGAACAGGGTAAGAAAGAAAGTCAATTAGAAAAGGAAGCTAGAAGAAAGGAAGGAAAAAAGAAACCGAAACGATTAAAGAAAACAACAAAAGAGTACTGAATTATTCTGTAGTATATCATGGCATGATTCTGCTGATTTTTACAGTAAGTAAAAATGTAAATCAATTAATGACATTTGCGTACTTTAGGTCGCAATGGTTGCACCGTATAACGGTCTTCACTTCGAAATTCACGACAAATACAATTTAGTTTCAATAATGCAAGTTCTCGTTTACAGAGCGGCAGACCCATCGTAACTCAAAAGATCCCAAAACAAACTATTGACAACGAACATTTTTCTGACCAAGACAGCATTTTTGATTCTTGGTTTTTCTTCTTCGTTTAATTAGTCCGGAGAGTCCGCCTAGAGCGACATGCATGTTTGTTTTGTTTTATGGAGTCAATAACCTTGGTAATATCCAGGCATCTTCAACTCGGATAACTGGTATATGAAGTTCAGTTTGATCCAGCTATGGAAAGACAGCGGATTTTGTGGTTTAAAAAATAACGTTTCGAGATACCTTATTTAGGGATTTGCAAATTTTAGTAACCCATTCAATTATCAAAGGTCACCGACGACCAATAGAAGTTATTCAGGATTTCGCAACTTCTGATGTTTTGCCAAAACGTTCCGTCACCATGACGACCAATCCGTTGCGCAAAGTACCGATCAGTCAAATTTCATCTCAGAGACTAAATCATTCGTGAAGTAATAATAACAAGAGTACACAAGAAAGAGAGACTAATCGAACACAAAGCATTAGCCAGTTAAGAAATAAGACTTTCTGTACTTTTAGAATTTCATTTTGTTTAACTTCCGCTGGCTCGTTTAGTATGTTAGCTTCCATGGCAACTTAAAATAAAAACAAGATCGAAATATTAATTTCTCTTGGATGCTAAACTGAGTCTTTTAAACCACGTTTCCATGACTTTTTACATAGAAAATAAAGATAAAGCAGATACTGGTTCTGAAAGAAATATTTGTTGATGAAATACAGTTTGATTACAAGTCAGTAGCCTGCGTAGCTTGGCGGTCTCTCCTCCCCTCTCCCCCTTCCCCTCCCAGACTGCCAAGCTATGCAGGCTAACAAGTCAGTAAAAGTTGCTGTTGTTGTTGTTTGTCAATAATGAAGTTTGGGTGGCAGAGAGAGAAACGAACAGAAAGCAGGAAGAATGTAACAGTATATAGTCCAAGCTGTGCATTCATAACGAAATGCTCAAGTTTCCCTTTAATAAAGAACATTTTTCTGTCCACAATGAGCATATATCACTTGGAACCGCACCCTCAACCCTTTAATAATAATAATCCTATAGTCCTTGGAAATTCTTTGGAAATGTTTTGGAAATTCTTTGGAAATTAGTTGGTAATTCTTTGAAAAATCTTTGGAAATGTTTTGGATTTTTTTTGGAAATTCTTTGGACATTCCTTGGAAATTCTTTGGAAATGTTTTGGAAATTCTTTAGAAATTTGTTGGTAATTCTTTGGAATTTCTTTGAAAATGTATTGGATTTTTTTTGGAAATTCTTTGGACATTCCTTGGAAATTCCTTGGAAATTCTTTGGAAATGTTTTGGAAATTCTTTGGAAATTAGTTGGTAATTCTTTGAAAAATCTTTGGAAATGTTTTGGATTTTTTTTGGAAATTCTTTGGACATTCCTTGGAAATTCTTTGGAAATGTTTTGGAAATTCTTTAGAAATTTGTTGGTAATTCTTTGGAATTTCTTTGAAAATGTATTGGATTTTTTTTTGGAAATTCTTTGGACATTCCTTGGAAATTCCTTGGAAATTCTTTGGAAATGCTTTGGAAATTCTTTGGAGATTCCTTGGAAATTCTTTGGAAATTCTTTGGAAATTCTTTGGAGATTCCTTGGAAATTCCTTGGAAATTCTTTGGAGATTCCTTGGAAATTCCTTGGAAATTCTTGGAAGATTCCTTGGAAATTCTTTGGAAATGTCCAAAACCTTGAAAACTGAGGTTGAAATGAGAAGCGCGTCCTTCGGCTGTAATTTACTGCTAAATTCAACCAAGTTTTGACTTCGACTCGAAATACTTTTCAAGTCTATCTGCCCATTTCACTAGAGCATTATCGGTTCTTAGAATGAGCAAATAGATGAAAATCAGGAATGGAATGGACACCAGGAATGATGCACACTCGAACACAAAATGAGGTGCGAATATCTTCCAAACCATCAGATGTCTGCGGTGTAGTGCAGCTGAGCATGCGCAGAAAAGAACCTGGAAAAATAAATTCAAAATGTCACTTTTTATAATTCAAATGTTTTCAGTTAGGAACTAGTTGACACTGCACCTGGTGACCGAAACAAGTCGAAGTCTGAGTTCGAATCGAGACCACAAGGCATCTATGGATTGTTTGGATGGACGGGTCCGTCATATTGAATGTACTCTAGAGCTTATTTTAATATTTTCGGTCAGAAATATATTTGGCAGAGCATGCCTTCTTTGATTCCGTCCATCCACAGTCCATAGATGCTTTGTGGTTGCAATTCCAACCAAGTCTTATAACACTAACCTTCAGCCCATTAAAAACTAGATACATCACAAACAGTCGAAATATACTTTTCTCTAAATCCATTAGGATCATCAGAGAAAGTAAACTCTCCCTTGTCAGAGCTGACGTCGTCTTTGTTTTTTTTAGAATCCCTGCAAAGCATTCTGGTTGAAATTCGTGGCCAGAGCAAGAGCACAGGAAGCCCAACAGCAAAAAGTACGCTCGATGCAAAGGTGTTAAGAAATATGAGGAGTCCTGTAGAACACATGAAATAAAAAAATGAGAACAAATCGTGAAAAATCAAGAGCTCAGATTTACTTTTTTAAGTGGACACACCACTGACCTAATATCGCACTAGGGTAAATGTGACTGTGTACCGCTTGCCCTGGGTTCCAGAGTCCATTTTTAGGCCGGGGAATTGAGGCCGGGAGAAAGCCAGAGGGATTGGGGAGAGGAGATAATAGAGCATGACTGAGAAAAACCTACGGCCCTGCACTGCATGGTCACGGCATGGTCACAGCACTGAACATTCCAATCGAAATTCTTAAACATCATGGTCACAGCACGTCACTTCCATGTTGCCGTAAATTATTCAGTCATACGAAAGTGATTTGAAATAATGGAGGAGTATACAGCAGCTTCAAAAACGTTGTTGGTCAAAGCACCTTTGCGACAAGAGGGAAAGGGATCATGGGTAATACTGATTGATCAAGTTGTTTACTTCACATACAAATACTAACTTCATTGCAAACATATATTAAGGTTGCTGAGAAGAGATATCAATAGAGGTGTTTTCGTACGAGTGGGAAAGTTACGGTACCGTGACGTGCCAAATTGAAAGAGTTTGATTGGTTGAGATGCATCTGCATGCTTCAGTTTCATTGGTTCAGAAAGGAAGTCATTCGAGTGTCACGGTACCGTAAGTTTCCCACTCAAACGAAAATGAGTAAATTACCTGGTAATGCCAGGTTGCTCATGTCTCCTGGCAATCCAACAAACGCTGCCTCAAATCGTATAGCTGGGATAGTGGCCTGGTGACCAGTAGAGAAAAAGTACTGGGATGACATCAGGCCCCACACAACCACAGCATGCCAAGGAGGGCCTGGGAAGAGTAACCATGGTCAGAACATACATGTATAAGGATGCAGTCTGTTTTCATCATCATCATCATCAACAACAACAACATCAACAACCACTTGGTGCGTGACAAAATCCCCGACGGCTGTAATGGAGACTGCGTGACATCGGGACGGTGACATTCTTGCTTTGGGAGCTGAATAGAAAACCTGTCTACATTTTGATTGAAGTGTCACGGTAGTCACGCTCGACATTTCGCCATCGCTGTTGCCTAATGAGGTGGCTATTAATATAAAATTATTTTTACCTTGTCTATTAATCACTGCATTCATGGAACTCGATGACTGTATCTCAGCAAATAAGAACATCTGGGTGACTAGCAACAAGACAGAACCAGCCATCCCATCGCTTAAAATGACCACAATCACCATAGCAACACAAGCTAGTACTATAAGGACAGGAGAGGAATATACTGTGGCTAGACCATACACAACTGGTGGTTTATCGTCTTCTGGGTCGACCATACTGTTAGTGGCACCATCGTCCCATTTTCTTTTTATTTCACGAAAAACTGTTTGTAATGCCCTTGGATCCATAGAGTCCTTTATCAACAAGTTATTAAAGGTATCCTTAAGGGAGCTCAGACCGTCTCTTAGCAACGTGTACAGACATAATGGTTTCCATAGCAACAATGATATAGTTAGTATGCAAAGACAGTAGACGAACTCTGGGAGAACAATCTGTTGCCAAAATTGCAAGTTCGAGAAAGTGTTATTGGTTGCTTGGGGAACAATTTGTAAAGCCCAGTGTGAACAGATAAAGACAGCAGCTAAAGGAAGACTGTACTTTACACACAACACACCTGGAGCTGAACCATTCAGGTTACCTTGGTAACGAAGCCACTGACGTAACGCTAGAGGAATGACGCATGCGCAAATTGAAGAGAAGAGAAACCGTTGATTAATGTTTGAGGCAGTGTCTTGGACGGATGATAATGGTTGAAGGAAGGTTGAAGGTTGGCATGAAAACTGCTCTTCTCGACATGTCCTGAACACAGACGAAAGTCGACCACACAGAAGAAACAAGAACAGTGCTATAAACCTTTGAAAATTAAACGAAGTAACAAAACTCCTGAAGTCAAATCTTTGTGTTTCTTTCCTGTTTTTCTTGGCTGCACTGGCAACATTTCTATGGCTGATTTTGATGACAGTTTGACTAGATTTTGATCTCACAAAGCCCAGAAGATGACGAAGAGAAAGAAGACTTGACAAAATGAATGACACAGAGATATCTTCATGTACAACAAAGCTGTTGGAGAACCAAGACATGAAGTAACATCCACAAAATATTGTCGCAATGACATCCTCAACAGTCACATTATTATAGGAGTGTTTTAGAACTGAAAAAAGCAGTGACTTTTCCTTCATCTTGTGGTACAAAAGAACAAGTACAAAAGTTCCAGTAAAACAGAAAAGGCTGTGGAATACAACTGATAGAATTTCACTTGGTGTAGCTACAATGCAAAACACTACACACGGCACAGTTAAAATTGAGGTGCTCCTTATTATCGATGAAGCAGTTTTTCTCAACGAATGTGGATTCATGATTACCAAGGTCATAACCAACAAACTAAGAATCTGTAGTACAATACCCAAAACCATGGAGACGACATCAAACTTTGCCCACATGCCCATGCAGAGCTCCTTCACCTCAGACAGATAACTCGAGTACATCTGTTCTAATGATTCGAGGCCTTCGATGCTCATATCTACAGATGTGTTACTACTTCTGTAGTAAGCAAACTCTGAAACTCGATGAAACTTTTGCGAGACATTTTCAAGATCTTTTTTTAAGGATGCTAACTTCTGTTTTGGTATTTCGCTGGATCGTTCCTGGTATTTAAGAAGGTACTTGTCTACTTGATAGGCATTGAAGTGTAATACTTTGAGTTGAGTCATCGTAGAGACCCATAACTGCCTGTTTTCCGAAGGAATAATATCAGGAATATTGAACAGGTACCCTTGTTGTGTAAACAACTCAGTTATTGCACCTCCAAGGCTACCAAATGGAATAGGTAGACCCAGTAGTAGTGAAAATGTTGGAACAAAATCCACTTGGGAGACAGTGCTGGGAGGAGTCTATTAAGAAAACATAACACTAACATTAGAGTCATTTTCGTATGAGTGGGAAGTAGTTACAGTATGGTTCGTGCCGTGTGGTGACCGTGTGGTGACCGTGCCGTGTCAAAGCATTCTGATTGGGTGAGCAATGATTTTGCACACTGTGATTGGTTGAATATATGTCTTTGATTCTGTACTGTGACAGTAACTCTGTGCCATAGGTTTCTCACTCATATGAAAACAACTCTATTACACTATTCTCTACTTTCTCGGCACATAATGCTTTGCGCCTTGGGGGGTAATACAAAAGAAAATGGTGTTGCATAATTACATGGTTGACAGAAAGCTCCCATTTTCTTTTGTATTACCCCCCAAGGCGCAAAGCATTATGTGCTATGAGAAAGTAGAGAATGTGTTATTTTGTACATGTATTTTCAGTAAACGCTCTGTAATTTTATCTTGCCAGGAATCCAGCTCTTGTCTGTAATATTTTCCACTAAAGTGAGGTGTCTGAAAGGTGCGAGTTAACAATATTCAGGTGTTAATTACAATGTACCTTAGCTTTCTGACTATCTACCAATGGAGCCTTTGAATAAACAAACAGCGCTGCTTCCAGTTCATCATCACTATCACCACCATGATCACCAGTACGGGTCATGCCATGGTCACCCAGTACAAACAGCACTGTCTTATCATCAAGAACATCAACGACTGATCTGAAATATATGATTTTTAAATTTAATGTCAAATTAAATTTAACTAAATTATAATTTAATTTTTAATTTAATTTGTTAATTTAATTTTTAATTTAATTTTGTAACTTAATTTTTAATTTAATTTTTTAATTTAATTTTTTAATTTAGAGTGCAATTTAGAAAAGCGTGAAATAGTACTAACCTTTTTAATTTAATGTTTTCTATTGTTTAGTACTAATTAGTTATTTAGTTTTCAAGCTTTTTAATTTGCACTCTAATGTTTTAATTTAATGTTTTAATTTAATTTTTTTATAATTTTTTAATTTTATTTTTTTACTTAATTTAGATTTATGCAATGAGATATTGATGAATACATCATTATAGTCATCTGGGTCAAGTTATGCCAGGTGTTAAGGGTGGACTAACATTTCGTTACTATGCAACCGCGTTGCTATGGGGTTTTACATGTCTTCAATTCTTTAGCTTTGTTGAGGATTTTTTTCTGAAATTTTGATATTTTATAGCCTTGTTAAACATCCTACTTCTCTATAGGGGTTTTAAATTTCGTTTTAGCAGAAATGAGCAAGCATACAATTTATGAATTGAAAGTCATAAAATTCGCGCATCTCCTGCTTGGGTACAACAGGAAAATCAAAACGTCTTTGCTGCATAATAATTTTTATGCCAAATGACAGAATAGAGAACTGTCTAAACATTTTCGTAGGATTCTTTTCCGAAATCCATCAATTCAATGCTGAAAAAGAATGGTAAATTTAACAAGACTTCACTGCGCATGCGCAGATTCTCGTTTTCAAAAACCTTCAAAATTTTTGAGCACGTTCACTGAGGGTTATTTTTTTCTAACCTAGAATATCAACAACGACCTAGTCAACATTGCTGAGCATGCTTTTAAAAAACTGAAGACAAAATGACAAGTTATGGAATTTAATCCTTAAAAACAGATCGAAAAAACGTCCATAAAATTTTTCATTTAAATGCCAAATCCATGCTCAGTTGTCTGCTCCTTGTGTTGTAGAACAAGTGTATACTCATAGATTTACAGTATCTTATAAATCCTTGGAAAAAAAGAGCGTTTTCTGTTTTGATGACGTCATTGTGTGACGTATTTTGGTGACGTCATGCTATGACAAAGCTTTCTCTCTTTACATCACTTCTATAAGTCCCTTCTCTTCTCTTTGAATACAAAGTTTCAAATTTTCCTTAGCAACGTTCGAAATAAATATGTTAGTCCACCCTTAAAACAGTAATTTTGACTAGATTGAACACCTAACACTGTACATGTATGTACATTACTCTCAGTGTTAAGGTTTATGCAACCCACACTCAACAGTACTGTAAATAAAGTCATTGCCATCATTATTAATCAGTCAATCAATTAATATCATTAGATCATCATGAACTCACATCAACACAATTCCGTACATGTCCATACATCAAGAATGAAACTCATTAATAGACCACTTCACGATGTAAGGTGTATGCTGGGTAATCAGGGCAGAATTATTAAGAGAGATACCGGCGAAAGATAGATTTGACTTCGTATCTCCATGTTTAGTCTAATTTTTGAAATAAAACTTTTTGTGCTGATCGAGAAACCTTTTATGTAGCTTTTTTAAATTTTCTGGGCCAATGGAATGAAATAGTGAGTCAAGAAAAACAATTTTCGAGTAAAACCCATTGTTTTGATCTACGTGCGGCCGATCGAATTACGGCGAAATAAGCAGATTTTACAAGTAAAACATTTCCTACATTTACAAAACGGGCTCAATCTGCCAAAAAACTTCAAGAACGATAGATAAAAGGTTTCTCGATCAGCACAAAAAAGTTTTATTTCAAAAATTAGACTAAACATGGAGATACGAAGTCAAATCTATCTTTCGCCGGTATCTTTCTTAATAATTCTGCCCTGATTACCCAGCATACACCTTACATCGTGAAGTGGTCTATTAATCATAATTAAAGGTGTCCATGCAAGAGATCAAAGAATAAATTCTCCATGTGGTTCTTTGAATTCTAAAGGAGAATTCAGATTTTAATCACAAATCACTAACACTGTTCCTTCAATTACTTACAACAAATAATACCATACCTCAGGACTCCATCCATTTGCGTCAGCTTTTCGGCCATGGCATTATGATATGGTCCATATGTGTGACCACAATGATCGACCCCAAGGAAATGGCCAATCAAAACGTCCCAGTCATTTTTCTTCAACTCTGGCACCAAATGTTTCATTACTCCATTGTCAACAGTATGTAAATCTTTCACATTGAATGATGGGAAAGGGAATGATTTATGGAATGCACCAGGGAAGAGTCCTTCCCATGTGTCGTCACCCATAAAGGTAATTTTCCTGCCGTGTTCTACTAACTTGGAGATGATATTGTCTTCTCTAATTTCATATGATGCAAAATTACTTCCTGCATCAACAAAAGTAGGGAAACTTCCTGTAGTAGAGAGAACAACAACCAAATTAATACAATGCAAATTATTATCTTCTTACATGTACATGCTTGTTTTTTTGTCACTTTTTTATTCTAACATTTGGAGTTCTGTTGTCAAGTTGCTTCTGATTAAAACACCATACAGCATCATTCCATTTTTCTTTTGTGAACACGTGTGCACTTACATATACATGTAGGACATTCTGAACCTGGAATTCTACAACACATTCTGCTGCATCAGTTCTAAATCTACAGTGTACTAATTACAAATGTACATGTTTTTGCTTTCTTTATCTGTCCTTTTCAAAGAGGTCCAACTTCAATAACATAGATATTACATGTTCATGGTAAAATGTGTCCAGTGCTACGTACCAGTAGTGAGGCCCTTTAGTCGTTGCATGGTAGTGGTGGGCGGGTCAGCAAGAAATCGATACAGCCTAGCTTGCTCTGGTGTGCCCTTTAATGCATCGTGGAAAACTGTTAACTTATTTTGGAATGGAAGGGATTCTTTCTCAGAGAGTGATTCATTGAACGTCGCAAAATCATATCGTAACGCGTCGATGATGATTATGACAGCTTTGTCAAATTTTGTGTCGATCCAACAACCGGTGTTCAAGTGTTGGTTTGTCTTCGATGTGGGTACTGGAGAGCGTGTTGTTGACCATGGTATGGTCTCGTTGCATTTATTCTTATCGTCGATTACTATTCTCTTGAGAAGGAATCCTTTGGTGAACAACAGCATCCCACTGACAAAGAGTAACGCAAGCCACGTGAAGAGTACAACAAGCTTCAAGCCATAACCCATGCCGTTATCTTTACTTCTAGGACACCTTCTCTCACTCACTGATCCACGTACGTGTAAAAGGAAATTTTGCGCTGTAGTTTTGTATTAGAATGCAATTTTCACGAAGAATTGCAGCGAAAGTCAGTCTTCTCCGTCCGCCATTTTGAATCACGGAGGAGTGGTTACTGAGCAATATATCCATAATGCATTGCATGGTTCAATGAATATGGTGTTTCCTGGACTGTCACAATAAATGTGTGCATATTTCCCGGCAAACTACTTTTCAGCCAATCAGATCTGATGCTCATAAAATCGGCGTTTTCAAGCTAGGGAGCCAATCAAAATGCAATGCATATTTTCATGTATATTTTCTTCGTTCGAATCTTGTAAGTTAATAAATATAATGTAATAATAATACAATCATAAAGATAATAAAGAAAATCATTCCAATAGATAAGCTATTGATATTAAAAAAAAATACCTTTTTGTTTTTAAGTTTATTGTCTAGTTTTATTTGAGCCACTATATGCCTACCTACACGAAGTACTTACCTTCATTTAAAATCCAAGATGGCATCCGAGACGGAAGCAGAATCTCCTGTTTATAGTAACTACAGCCGTTTAATCCCAGAAGACGTCTTAGAAGATCTTTGTAGGTAAGCTAGATATATCTATCTACAAAGTTATCTTATTACCTGATGGATTTATAGGTTCTATTATTGTAATTGCAGCCGATTTTTAATAAATATTCCTGACGAAGAAAGGAAAGATGTGGTTCGTCTGTGCTTTCAAATCGAATTGGCCCACTGGTTTTATATTGATTTTTATCGTCAGGACAATTCTGATCTTCCTGGTTGTGGCATCAAGGAATTTACACGTATTAATATCCTTTGTGTTGCAAAAATTACCCATTTTCATGTGTCAGTTTGTTGTTTAACTTTCATTATTTGTAGTTCGATTAAACGAAAGTGAAACTAACTTAAGTTTACGTTTTACCGTTGATATCTCACGCCTATAGCATATTTATAAACATTAGAAGTAAGATACGCACAGTACAGTATGTGGATTTGTCCAGATACACAATGTACAGTATAATATTGCAAAGCAATCGGCCAAAATACGCCGTCATTTTATTTGCACAATAATATAATGCTTAGTGTTCTATTGTGTTATGAATCATTCAGAGAGTGCTGCTATGAGAGATTCATAAAGTAACTTGTTAAAAGCATTCATCATTACTGCATGTTCTTCTACATGTTAGTCAATCATCATCATCATCATCATCAGATCATCATCACTATAATCATCATCATCATCATCACCACCATCATCATCATCAGATCATCATCACTATCATCATCAATATCATCATCAGTCCATCATGGCTACCGGTAATCTCCTGATACATGTAGACTACTATGAGTACATGTATACATGTAGTTAGCACCAGTGTGTTATCCTTAACTGTCATACTTTTTATTCATTTTCCATTTCTTAACAAAACTGGAGAGAATATCGACCAGATTTTTGCCAACTGGCGCAAGTATAAACTCAAAGTTCCTGTATTTGGAGCCATTCTTATCAACCAAACCTTTGATAAGGTAAAATACATGTACACTGTCAGAATGAGAGTGGATTAACTAAATATTTTATTTTCCCAAATCAAGAAACTAGATGGATTAGTGTACATGTATCTATTTTTAATACTATTGGTGAAAATCAAAAGTCATGTCTAATTTACCCTTCAGGGATGAGTTAAACACAAAGTTCCAGTATATAAAAGGAGCCTGCCCAGGGGTAAGACAATATGTTTGCTAATTAATCTTTGTATCACTACATGAACATGTATATGTTGTGGTTCAAAATGATTTTTGGTTCAAATTATTTTGAACCGGTTTAATTTATTTGAACTGGTTCAAATTATTTTGAACCGGTTTAATTTATTTGAACTGGTTCAAATAAATTAAACCAGTTCAAATTATTTTGAACTGGTTCAATTTGTTTTGAACTGGTTCAAATCATTTTGAAGGAAGGCTTTATATCAAGTACCTTGGGGTTAGGTTTAGGGTTAGTATCAGGGAAGGCTTTATATTAAGTACCTTGGGGTTAGGTTTAGGGTTAGTATTGGGGAAGACTATATAGTAATGAAGTACCTTGGGGTTAGGTTTAGGGTTAGTATTAGGGGAGACTTTATCTTAGGGTTAGGTTTATTAATAATGTGCAATGCATTACCAACGAATCTTGGATGGTCAAGTGGTTAAGGTCTTGGGATAGCAAGCCAAAAGTAAGGGGTTCAAGTCCCAGTCAGGTAGGATATTTATTAAAAAAAAAATGCTAATTAGATATTAGTTCTAGATAGTCAGACAGTTAGATAGATGAGAGGGGAGAACAGAGAGAGAGAGAGAGAAGGAAGGTAGGGAGGGAGGTGAAAATTATTTAGTTCTTTTTAGGACTCCCCCCCCTAAAATTCCAAATTAAACCAGTTTAATTTAAATTGAACCGGTTTAATTTAACATATACATGAATATGCGATTAAAACAAAGATTGATTAAATAAATGTATTGTTGTACACCCTGGGCAGCGTCCTTTTATACTGGAACTTTGTGTTTAACACCAGGTATAACTGTTATTGTTAGATGTTGAAATAGTGAGTTTTCAAATGCGACGCTGAAAACTGTGACAACCTTTAATGTATTCGCATACTTCAGTCTCAACCTAAAACAATAGAATGTCTCACAATGTTGAAAGCTGATTGGCTAATAATGCCGACAAAAGTATGTGAATACATTACAGGTGGTCACAGATTTTAGCATCACACTGTAACTGGTTGAAAGTCTGGTCCTGGTTGAACGAAAGGTGGTTATTGCTATCCACTGGATACGTCTTATCCAATGGAAAAAAATGATGCAGTTATCCAATAAATTTTATCCGGTGAATAACACTAACCACCATTCATACAATGTACAACCGAGGCCTGACATTTAAGCAACTCTTGTATGCTGTTTTAGAATTTGTGTTAAACGTGTTGTGTTTTATCCAGTGCGTCCTTGTACAACCTGTAATGTCGAAAACAAGCTGGGGTTTCCCCAAAGGAAAAGTCAACAAAGATGAAGATGAATTTGAATGTGCGATCAGAGAGGTATGTACAATACAGTACATGTATTCAACTCTCATTAATGCGAGGATGCTTTGGGTGCCCATAATAATGCAAGTGTGCAATATATATATTGAGAGTTACTGTATTTTTAGTGAAATATCATTTTATTTGAAGTCAAATTTCTGCAATTTTTAAAATGACCGGGGAGGGGGGGGGGGGGGGGGGGGGGGGGGGGGGGGGGGGGGAGGGGTAAATTCCTTGCACTGTATGCTTCATTTATCTGCCATCATCAGAAGTTTTATAGCAATTTTTACTACTGTTAGGACTTATTATTCAGGATGGCTGCCAAGTTAATTTAATTAAACATCTATCTACATCTATCTATCTATTGATGATAAAAATTAACCAATCAGTTTGTGATAAAGGTAAATGTATTGTACAATTTCATATTGATTACGCTGCCTTCCATTCTCTCTACAGGTATGTGAGGAAACTGGTTTTGATATGAGAAACTATGCTGACCCAGAAAATTATATTGAACACAAGATCCACGATCATCCGGTAACACTGCTAACAGTAATTATATACACTACTACTTAGAATGAAATGTTGTTGTCATTTTGAAACACTAAATTGTTCTATGAATTAGAGTCGTTTTCATATGAGTGGGAAGTAGTTACGGTACAGTTCGTGCCGTGCAGTGACAGTACTGTGCCGTGACTGTGCTGTATCAAAGCATTCTGATTGGTTGAGCAATGATTTTGCGCTCTGTGATTGGTTGAAGAGAATGTCTTCGATTCCGTACCGTGACCATAACTCCGTGCCGTAGGTTTCCCGCTCACACGAAAACGACTCTAAAGTCATCAAAGAGAAAAGACATGTCCACTTTAGTGGGAGGGTGGGATGTGAAATATGTACAGTAATCCCTGCTACATATATCTCCTCCTGAAGTATCTCAAACTCCCTGCTATATTGACAATTTAATATGTTTGTTATGACAACATCCTTGCAGTTTTATTTTAGTATTCTTGTAAAGCACCATAGAACTTTAGGATTGAGTGCTATATAAATAAAATTACCGTATTCACCAGCGTATAAGCCGCACTCGCAGATAAGCCGCACCCCGAGTTTGGCAATGCAAATTTTGAAATTTTGAAAAAAAAAATTGTGTAAATTTCTGGTACCAATTCTTGATGTTCTCGCAGATACGCCACACCCCCAACTTTGGATCACGATTTTCGGGGGAAAAGTGTGGCTTATACGCCAGTGAATACGGTATTATTGTTATTATTATTATTAATATAGTCATAGACAATGATGTATCTGAGGTTATTAATTGATTCTAATAGTTGTATTGATATAATATTGTTCTAGATTCGATTGTATGTTGTCCCTGGTGTTCCAGAAAACACTCCATTCCAACCACAAACCAGAGGTGAAATAAGGGTATGTGTACTAATTAGAAAACTATGAAACCAATCCTAACATTTTCTGGCCTAAAGAGAAAAATGCAGGGGGTTTAATCAAGTTTGAAGCAGGCGAATAGTTCAACTGGAGTAAGCGGCCATGACAATTAAAAGGCTTCAAATTCAACAATTAAAATTGGCTGATGGAACTGACAGACAGGCAGTACTCTTGAAAGTAGATGCTAGAGTTTGCAAGTAGGTAGCTGAATCCCAAACCCCTAAAAACCACCTGCTACAACAATGTACACAGGCTAAAGTCTTGCTGACAGGTGTTTTCCTATCGACACTCGGACTTACGACCCAGGCGCGTAGCTGGGATTTTGAAGAGGGGGTTCCGTTCCCGATACCGAAATTAAGTCTGTATGGTGTGCACCGAAGATGGGGGGGGGGGTGTATGGGGGCATGCTCCCCCGGAAAATTCGTGCTTTCAAGCTAAGGTAAAACGTACTTACCGCCGATTCTGATGAAACGTGACCACCTAGACTTTGAGGATTGAGTTTGTGCATTGCTTTAGGCTCGCCACCGACAAATCACGATAATTTGCTCAACCTCGTCCAATAATTGCTAACTACTGTTAAGGTTTGTCTTAGGATTGATAGAGTACAGTATATATGTGTATTTTATTAAAAAATTAAATGCTTTGTCCTCCGACTCATGATATCTCCGTCTGTACTCAAGAATGCGAGCGACAAATAATTCCATTTCCGTTTGATTATCTGTCATGTGGTCACTTACAGGAGGTTATAAACCAAAGGGAAATTTCAAACTTTCAGCTCTAAAAGTGGCGGTCGCTTACGAGAGGTGGTCGCTTACGAGAGGTTCCAACTATAGTGATTTGACTTGGAAACTTTTGGTATTTTGGAAAACTGGTCGCTCAGGAGAGGTGGTCGCTTACGAGAGTGGTCACAGGAGGGAGGTTCAACTGTATATAAAATATAAATTCTGAGCGTTGGGTGCTCGTGAATTTGCAATGATCGTTCTAATAAAACGTTGAAAATAAAAAGAGTTATACAGAACGGCTTGTAAGCCTGTGTAAGAACGAGATGTCATCGGCGAGTATAATAATAATATCGATCGATGGTACTCGCAACTACAGAGCACTAGACTTATTAGAGCCAGAGGCCGTTGCTTCAGGCTGTTTGTCTTCCAAGTCAAGTTACTGCTAAATACTGACATCAGGGATCCTTGTATAAAGATCAGCCAACTTTTAAATATTGACAAAGAACAAACAATACGATAAACACAAAACAGAAAAGCCAATCGCAGGACTCCCAAGCAATACATTTGTGGTGTGTACGAACGGATTTACAGTGAATGTATGGGGCGAAAAATACGTATTTTTTGTTTTAATAAATTTAAACATACCTTGGTCCTGTGTTGTTAATGATATTTAACATCATTCTGGCTGGTTTTTAGCCGTTTTTGAGCAGTTTTTGAAAAATTAGCCCACCAGTAAGGAGCAAGTAAATAAAATAATATTTACTGGTGGGCTAATGTTTCAAAAACTGCTCTAAAACGGCTAAAAACCAACCAGAATGACGTTAAATATCATTAACAACAACACAGGACCAAGGTATGTCCAAATTTATTAAAACAAAAAATACGTATTTTTCGCCCCATACATTCACTGTAAATCCGTTCGTACACGTACACACCACAAATGTATTGCTTGGGCTGCCTGTGTTACAACAGAAGAACTTTGTTTTTACTCGGTGGGCTGCCTGTGGCAGACGCCGAGTTTTTCCGGTTAGAAGTGTCCAGTCTATCCCGGCCGCAGGAAGCCCAGCGAGCGACGGCAGCTCGGTTCGTTGTCGAAGAAAATAAGAACGAGACGCTCTAAGAGCGTTCACTCGGTCTTGGTGGACTTGTTGTAATATATTCCCACTGAGAACCGTCCCACACAATTCCTGGAGTAGGTCTATAGCAGTCACGTCGGTCGAGCAACATGTAAGCTTATGTTCTTAACCCGTAAACCACTCAAATCATACCTTACTACTTCCCACTCATGCCGTGAACCCCGGGGGGGGGGGGGGTACTCCCTTTGTCCAAGTGGTAGGGGTGATCGGCGCTCCTTTTAGGGTTCAAAATATTTCCTGTGTGTACCTTTTAGGGGTTCCGACTCAAAAGTCAGTTACGTAACATGACTCCGTACCTTTTAGGGTCAATTTGTATTTAATTTCTTTATTGACAAACATGAAAAAACCGCAGAAGAAAGATGTTGTCCAGTCACTGATTTGGTGCACCCAAGTGTCTATTTATCAAATTTTAATAAATAATAATAATCATATATGGTCGTACCTTTTAGGGGTTGGAATTAACATGGCTTCAACAGCTCTTTTAATTTATGCGTACCTTTTAGGGTCGTTTTCAAAATCGACCGCCGATCACCCCTACCACTTGGACAAAGGGAGTACCCCCCCCCCCCCCCCCCCCCCCCCCCCCCCCGGGCGTGAAACCACTCTAAGCTGGTTGTGATCATAATTATGGCGACAATGGTGATTCTAATTGTTGTTGTCATTTGTTTCAGGATATCCAATGGTTTGAGATTGAATATCTTCCAACTCACAAGAAAGACACCACTTGTACAGAGTATCTGAACTGCAACCCCAGTGCCTTCTTTATGGTCATTCCTTTTGTAAAGTAAGTCAAATGGCATCGTAATGATATAGTAGTTATCATAATCACCATCACCTCCATGATCATCACCACCACCATCACCATTGCCACTAACAGGTATTACCAATATCATCATCAGCATCAGCATCACCACCACATTGTCATCACCATCATCATCACCACTTCCACTTCCTTCATCATCACTACCAATACTTCCACCCCCTCCATTGTCATCATCATCATCACCATCATCATTACCATCATTGTCATCATCACCACCACCATCACATCACCCCCACCATTATAATCATTACCACCACCACCATCACCACCATCCATCGCCCCCCACGGCTATAACGATCTCATAACCACAACCATTGTCTGACCACACCCCTTTCAACTAGAGATCTACGCAAACGGATGTCCTTCAGCTTTACACCTCGACCAAGCAGCCAAAACACCAGAACGAGCGTAGAAGAGGTGGCATCGCCCAAGTCGCAGCTCCAGAAATTAGTCGACAAAGAAGAAGCAAGGCTTGAAAGCGAAAAGAAACAAGCGTCAGCTGAAAGAAGAAGAAAGCTCCAACAGGAGAAGTTTCTTGCGCAGCACGCTCTGAGTCACCCATTAAGAGATCATCATCAGAGGGAACAGGAGCGACTTCGAACTGCTCGAGGTATCGTATAAACTGTAGTAGTAGATGAGTATGACTTCTAAGCTACTCCCGGTGTTACGGCCAGCCGGGATGTTTTGTCCCGCTCACCAGCCAGCCATACACTGTACATTTATTAGTGCTATTGAAACCTCTCCACGACGACCACCACTACACAACGACCACCACTACACAACGACCACCTCTACACAATGACCACCACTATACAACGACCACCTCTACACAACGATCACCTCTACACAATGACCACCTCTACACAACGACCACCTCTACACAACGACTACCTCTACACTACGACCACCTCTACACTACGACCACCTCTACGACCACCTCTACATAACGAACACCTCTACATAACGAACACCTCTACACAACTACCACCTCTACACAACGACCACCTCTACACTACGACCACCTACTACACTACGACCACCTCTACACAACTACCACCTCTACACAACGACCACCTCTACACAACGACCACCTCTACACAACTACCACCTCTACACTACGACCACCTCTACACTACGACCACCTCTACATAACGAACACCTCTACACAACTACCACCTCTACACAACTACCACCTCTACACTACGACCACCTCTACACTACGACCACCTCTACATAACGAACACCTCTACACAACTACCACCTCTACACAACGACCACCTCTACACAACTACCACCTCTACACTACGACCACCTCTACACTACGACCACCTCTACATAACGAACACCTCTACACAACTACCACCTCTACACTACGACCACCTCTACATAACGACCACCTCTACACCGTACCGTACCGTAACTACTTCCCACTGGCATACGAAAACGACTCTATTGTGTTTATTGCTTACACGTATATTTTCTTGGTCTAGGATATCAAAGTCCGGTAAATGACCGAGACTCTAGATACTTGCGAGGCTCCCCTGTATCAAAAGAACAAGATGAAAAGACTTCACCAATTAAAATATTACAGCGACCAGACCGATCATCTTCACCACGTGATCAAAGGGCCCAGCAAGAGTCACGTGATTACAAAACTGGAAGTCAGAAGAAACCAAGCAGTCCACTGCAACAGTTAGCAGGAAGAGATGATGCTTTGAGGGGACTGGACTCGTCTACCTTCGCGCCTTTTTCTCCTATATATCACGCCCCCATATCCCTGTACGGCACAAGCCCGGCACATCCTACCACGAGATACCCTGGAGTAAACCCCAGCTTATGGCAACCGGACGTGTCCAAGGATCAACCTTTGGACCCCCTGTTGAGATTAAGACTTCTTTCTGCGTCGGCGTCGTCTACGCATCCAACGATACCCAAAACCGCTGTACAAGAGAACAGTACATGTGATAATAATGATCGATTCACCTTTAGTGCTCCTGCTTTTGTGGACTTTAAGTTTGACCGCCAGGCTCTTTTGAATATTTTACAAGATTCATTTTAGTTTGTGGGCTCCCTGTGATGCCGAAGAGGAAGGAAATTGGGTACAAAGAAATGTACCACAGGGAATACAAGCATCAAGAGTTCCAGACTAGACGGTACGCACGCAATGCACTATGAGATTATTACAAAGGAAAAGTGAGCACCAATTCTAGACACAGGGAACCCAAGCTATGTTTTTGCTCACTTGGTGCTCACTTTTCCTTTGTAATAATCTCACAATGCATTGCGCGCGTACCGGAAGTCTGGAACTCTTGATGCTTGTATCCAAACGAACTTTACTTTCTTTTCAATTGCTTTCTTTGCCATTTTCCTTGTATCGCCATTCAAGGGTAATATTACTTCAGTGATTTAGTATTGAACAGAAAAAGGAAACTCGGAGACACTTTCAACCAGAGAAAACTAGAATAATCCGATGACGAACCCAAGAAAGACCAAACTCAGTTGGTCCTAATTTGTAAACTCTTATATGTTTTGACCGGAAGCCGAATGCACAGTTTCCGCGCGATAGCCGCTTCCGGTCACGATAGAAGAAAACGCCTGTATTTTAGTAAGTACATACGGCGCATGCGCACGAAAAGTTCGAGGCCCCGGACGATAACCTGGTCTGATGCATTGGAAGACTGGGTACGAGTGTACGTTGAATCCATTCAAGTAATATGTCCACTAGTCTTCAGTTCATCGAGGATAAACACCTCGAGAAACTTGTAACTAATTCAGCCAATCAAAACGCTCGAACCCAATCTTCCAACGTTTGCCACAGACCGGCGTAACGTAACAAATATTTCTTTTTATGAAAATAAGTAACATATCCGTTAATTTAAGTAAAATCTTGTCATTTTTATCTCGTGGATGGTTGGCTGTACACTTTCATTATGTTGCCGCTGATTTATATATCGCAGGCTCACAACTTTGTGGGAGGGATGGTAATCCACGAGTTGGATCCAGGAAACTGCTATCACTAAATTTACTTACTACTTACTTACTTACTTACTTGCTTGCTTGCTTGCTTACTTACTTACTTACTTACTTGCTTGCTTGCTTGCTTACTTACTTACTTACTTACTACTACTTACTTACTTACTTACTTACTTACTTACTTACTTACTTACTTACTTACTACTTACTTACTTACTTACTTACTTACTTACTTACTTACTTACTTACTTACCTACTTACTTACTTACTTACTTACTTACTACTACTTACTTACTTACTTACTTACTTACTTACTTACTTACTTACTTACTTACTACTTACTTACTTACTTACTTACTTACTTACTTACTTACTTACTTACTTACTTACTTACTTACTTACTTACTTACTTACTTACTTACTTACTTACTTACTTACTTACTTACTTACTTACTTACTTACTTACTTACTTACTTACTTACTTACTTACTTACTTACTTACTTACTTACTTACTTACTTACTTACTTACTTTACTACTTACTTACTTACTTACTTACTTACTTACTTACTTACTTACTTACTTACTTACTTACTTACTTACTTACTTACTTACTTACTTACTTACTTACTTTACTTACTTACTTACTTACTTACTTACTTACTTACTTACTTACTTACTTACTTACTTACTTACTTACTTACTTACTTACTTACTTACTTACTTACTTACTTACTTACTTACTTACTTACTTACTTACTTACTTACTTACTTACTTACTTACTTACTTACTTACTTACTTACTTACTTACTTACTTACTTACTTACTTACTTACTTACTTACTTTACTTACTTACTTACTTACTACTTACTTACTTACTTACTTACTTACTTACTTACTTACTTACTTACTTACTTACTTACTTACTTACTTACTTACTTACTTACTTACTTACTTACTTACTTACTTACTTACTTACTTACTTACTTACTTACTTACTTACTTACTTACTTACTTACTTACTTACTTACTTACTTACTTACTTACTTACTTACTTACTTACTTACTTACTTACTTACTTACTTACTTACTTACTTACTTACTTACTTACTTACTTACTTACTTACTTACTTACTTACTTACTTACTTACTTACTTACTTACTACTTACTTACTTACTTACTTACTTACTTACTTACTTACTTACTACTACTACTTACTTACTTACTTACTTACTTACTTACTTACTTACTTACTTACTACTTACTTACTTACTTACTTACTTACTTACTTACTTACTTACTACTTACTTACTTACTTACTTACTTACTTTACTTACTTACTTACTTACTTACTTACTACTTACTTACTTTACTTACTTACTTACTTACTTACTTACTTACTTACTTACTTACTTACTTACTTACTTACTTACTTACTTACTTACTTACTTACTTACTTACTTACTTACTTACTTACTTACTTACTTACTTACTTACTTACTTACTTACTTACTTACTTACTTTACTTACTTACTTACTTGCTTGCTTGCTTGCTTACTTACTTACTTACTTACTTACTACTACTTACTTACTTACTTACTTACTTACTTACTAACTTACTAACTAACTAATTTTCGTCCTCACTAAACAACAATAACTTTTAATTTAAACACAATATTATATATATACTCAATGCTCCTTTACATCCATAAACTATGTAAAACCTCCCACCGCTGTAATTCACGGATACTCTTGGATGCGGTCGAGAGTCCAGCGGTCTTCTTCGGCGCGGGCTCGGATGAAGCACCGCTGGATTCTCGACGGCATGGGAAACAGAAAAAAAAACAAATGAATACTTATGTTTTTTAAGAACGAGAAAATGACCTCGTTTACGTCTAAAGGCGAAAGGATAGAGAGCAAACGCAGCAAAACCATGATCACGTGTACAGTTTTGACGTTTGGCGTATTCAAATTGAATAATAAAAATGTTAACGCCTCTTTGCTCGTGATTTATCGGGATTTTACCTTCACTCGTTCACTATAAACACTGAACTCGAAATTTTCTCATAATCGGCTACGCCTCGTGCAGTATTTAAATTTCTCGTTCATTGTTAGCGAACTCGTGCAGGTAAATCCCGATAACCGCACTCGCTCGAGTGCGTTAACATATATTTATTTATCAGTTTAGAATTTTACGGGTTTCACATGCTCCATGGTTTGTCCATAAGTCAGGATTATCTATCATTAACAAGTCCTTTGAAGCCAGCGGATACGCTAACAAACTGTTAAGAATTGCAACTAGTTATAGTACTGTCTGTAGGGCCGTTTACACGGGCGATTTTATCGGCAATTTTGTCGGCAACTTTATCGCCGCGAAGTTGCAAACAATTTCGAGCATGTTCGAAATTGCAGTGATTTGGCTGCAATTTTATCGCCGCTTATCGCCGCTACTGAAATCGCCGGTAGTTTACACGGGCGATTTGTGGTTGCAATAACTTCGCGGCGATAAAATCGCTGACAAAATCGCCGATAAAATCGCCCGTGTAAACGGCCCTTTTAAGAGTCTGACTAAGACTTTTACTGTGCTCACTTTAACGCTGGTTTATAGTTCACCTGGCGTTTGTTATCAGTGAAAAATTAGGTTGGGCATTAGTCAAGAAAATGAACAAATTCCTATTGTTATATAAAGCTTTTAGCGAGCATTGTACTTAATTATGCACTTGACTTAAACGTTTTCATAAGTTTTCGAGATCTAGTGTTGTGAACATTCATTTCCTTGCATGCAATCGACGCCCAAGACTAATTTTATCGTTCATACATGTAGTTCTTGTATGCCATGGCCACTGACTCTACCAACAGCAGCAGCATAGCCAATAATTGCTTGATATCACCAGACTTTGATCAAAACCACATAACAAACCTTCCAGATTCACTCAGGACAACTTGGATCTTTCTCGCTGTCGTCAACGGCATCGCCGCTCCACCAACGGTCCGTACCACATGGATTTGGGCTGACGCATCCCTGTCAGAGCTGGCCCACATGATTTTGGGCTGATACTCCCCGCAGGCTGGCCCACATGGATTTGGGCTGACGCACCCCCGTCGCAGGCTGGCCCACATGGATTTGGGCTGACAAACCCCTGTCCGCAGGCTGGCCCACATGGATTTGGGCTGACACATCCCCGTCGCAGGCTGGCCCACATGATTTTTGGGCTGATACACCCCCGCCGCAGGCTGGCCCACATGATTTGGGCTGGCTGACGCCCCCCTGTCGCAGGCTGGCCCACATGATTTTGGGCTGACGCACCCCCGCCGCAGGCTGGCCCACATGGATTTGGGCTGACGCACCCCCGCCGCAGGCTGGCCCACATGGATTTGGGCTGACGCACCCCCGCCGCAGGCTGGCCCCCACATGGATTTGGGCTGACGCACCCCCGCGCGGCTGGCCCACATGGATTTGGGCCCACATGGATTTGGGCTGACGCACCCCCGCCGCAGGCTGGCCCACATGGATTTGGGCTGACGCACACCCCCGCCGCAGGCTGGCCCACATGGATTTGGGCTGACGCACCCCCGCCGCAGGCTGGCCCACATGGATTTGGGCTGACGCACCCCCCGCCGCAGGCTGGCCCACATGGATTTGGGCTGACGCATCCCTGTCGCAGGCTGGCCCACATGGATTTTGGGCTGACGCACCCCCGCCGCAGGCTGGCCCACATGGATTTGGGCTGACGCACCCCCGCCGCAGGCTGGCCCACATGGATTTGGGCTGACAAACCCCCGTCGCAGGCTGGCCCACATGATTTTGGGCTGACACACCCCCGCCGCAGGCTGGCCCACATGGATTTGGGGGACGCACCCCCCCCTGGCCCACATGGATGGATTTGGGCTGACGCCCCCCCGTCGCAGGCTGGCCCACATGGATTTTTGGGCTGACGCACCCCCGCCGCAGGCTGGCCCACATGGATTTGGGCTGACGCACCCCCGCCGCAGGCTGGCCCACATGGATTTGGGCTGACGCACCCCCGTCGCAGGCTGGCCCACATGATTTTGGGCTGACGCACCCCCGCCGCAGGCTGGCCCACATGGATTTGGGCTGACGCACCCCCGCCGCAGGCTGGCCCACATGGATTTGGGCTGACGCACCCCCGCCGCAGCAGGCTGGCCCACATGGATTTGGGCTGACGCACCCCCGCCGCAGGCTGGCCCACATGGATTTGGGCTGACGCACCCCCGCCGCAGCTGGCCCACATGGATTTGGGCTGACGCACCCCCGTCGCAGGCTGGCCCACATGGATTTTGGGCTGATACACCCCCGCCGCAGGCTGGCCCACATGGATTTGGGCTGACGCACCCCCGCCGCAGGCTGGCCCACATGGATTTGGGCTGACGCACCCCCGCCGCAGGCTGGCCCACATGGATTTGGGCTGACGCACCCCCGTCGCAGGCTGGCCCACATGATTTTTGGGCTGACGCACCCCCGCCGCAGGCTGGCCCACATGATTTTGGGCTGACGCCCCCCCCGGCTGGCCCACATGGATTTGGGCTGACGCACCCCCGCCGCAGGCTGGCCCACATGGATTTGGGCTGACAAACCCCCGTCGCAGGCTGGCCCACATGATTTTGGGCTGCACCCCCGCCGCAGGCTGGCCCACATGGATTTGGGCTGACGCACCCCCGTCGCAGGCTGGGCCCACATGATTTTTTGGGCTGACACACCCCGCCGCAGGCTGGCCCACATGGATTTGGGCTGACGCACCCCCGCCGCAGGCTGGCCCACATGGATTTGGGCTGAATCCCCCCCGTCGCAGGCTGGCCCACATGGATTTGGGCTGACCCACGCACCCCCGCCGCAGGCTGGCCCACATGGATTTGGGCTGACGCACCCCCGCCGCAGGCTGGCCCACATGGATTTGGGCTGACGCACCCCCGCCGCAGGCTGGCCCACATGGATTTGGGCTGACGCACCCCCGCCAGGCTGGCCCACATGGATTTGGGCCGCACCCCCGGCTGGCCCACATGGATTTGGGCTGACGCACCCCCGCCGCAGGCTGGCCCACATGATTTTTGGGCTGACGCATCCCGTCGGAGGCTGGCCCACATGATTTTGGGCTGACGCACCCCCGCCGCAGGCTGGCCCACATGGATTTGGGCTGACGCCCCCCCCGCCGCAGGCTGGCCCACATGGATTTGGGCTGACAAATCCCTGTCGGAGGCTGGCCCACATGATTTGGGGCTGACACACCCGCCGCAGGCTGGCCACAGGATTTGGGCTGCCCACATGGCCGCAGGCTGGGGCTGACGCTGACCCCCGCCGCAGGCTGGCCCACATGGATTTGGGCTGACAACACCCCCGTCGCAGGCTGGCCCACATGGATTTGGGCTGACGCACCCCCGCCGCAGGCTGGCCCACATGGATTTGGGCTGACGCACCCCCGCCGCAGGCTGGCCCACATGGATTTGGGCTGACGCACCCCCGCCGCAGGCTGGCCCACATGGATTTGGGCTGACGCACCCCCGCCGCAGGCTGGCCCACATGGATTTGGGCTGACGCACCCCCGCCGCAGGCTGGCCCACATGGATTTTGGGCTGACGCACCCCCGCCGCAGGCTGGCCCACATGGATTTGGGCTGACGCACCCCCGCCGCAGGCTGGCCCACATGGATTTGGGCTGACGCACCCCCGTCGCAGGCTGGCCCACATGGATTTTGGGCTGACGCACCCCCGCCGCAGGCTGGCCCACATGGGATTGGCTGACCCCGCCCCCGCGCCCCACATGGATTTGGGCTGGCCCACATGGATTTGGGCTGACGCAATCCCCGCCGCAGGCTGGCCCACATGGATTTGGGCTGACACCCCCCGCCGCAGGCTGGCCCACATGGATTTGGGCTGACTGACGCACCCCCGCCGCAGGCTGGCCCACATGGATTTGGCTGCTGACACCCCCCGCCGCAGGCTGGCCCACATGGATTTGGGCTGACGCACCCCCGCCGCAGGCTGGCCCACATGGATTTGGGCTGACGCACCCCCCCGCAGGCTGGCCCACATGGATTTGGGCTGGCCCACATGGATTTGGCCCACTGGATTTGGGCTGCACCCCCGCCGCAGGCTGGCCCACATGGATTTGGGCTGACGCACCCCCGTCGGAGGCTGGCCCACATGATTTTGGGCTGATACACTCCCGCCGCAGGCTGGCCCACATGGATTTGGGCTGACGCACCCCCGCCGCAGGCTGGCCCACATGGATTTGGGCTGACGCATCCCCGTCGCAGGCTGGCCCACATGGATTTTTTGGGCTGACACACCCCCGCCGCAGGCTGGCCCACATGGATTTGGGCTGACGCACCCCCGCCGCAGGCTGGCCCACATGGATTTGGGCTGGCCCCGCCGCAGGCTGGGCTGACACACCCCGCCGCAGGCGCAGGCTGGCCCACATGGATTTGGGCTGGCTGCACACCCCCGCCGCAGGCTGGCCCACATGGATTTGGGCTGACGCACCCCCGCCGCAGGCTGGCCCACATGGATTTGGGCTGACGCACCCCCCGCCGCAGGCTGGCCCACATGGATTTGGGCTGACGCCCCCTGCCGCAGGCAGGCTGGCCCACATGATTTTGGGCTGACACACCCCCGCCGCAGGCTGGCCCACATGGATTTGGGCTGACGCACCCCCGCCGCAGGCTGGCCCACATGGATTTGGGCTGACGCATCCCCGTCGCAGGCTGGCCCACATGGATTTTGGGCTGACACACCCCGCCGCAGGCTGGCCCACATGGATTTGGGCTGACAAATCCCCGTCGCAGCTGGCCCACATGATGGATTTGGGCTGACACACCCCCGCCGCAGGCTGGCCCACATGGATTTGGGCTGACACCCCCGCCGCAGGCCATGGATTTGGGCAGCACCCCTGCTGGCCCACATGGATTTGGGCTGACGCACCCCCGCCGCAGGCTGGCCCACATGGATTTGGGCTGACGCACCCCGCCGCAGGCTGGCCCACATGGATTTGGGCTGACGCACCCCCGCCGCAGGCTGGCCCACATGATTTTTGGGCTGACGCACCCCCGCCGCAGGCTGGCCCACATGATTTGGGGGCTGACGCACCCCCGCCGCAGGCTGGCCCACATGGATTTGGGCTGACGCACCCCCGCCGCAGGCTGGCCCACATGGATTTGGGCTGACGCACCCCCGCCGCAGGCTGGCCCACATGATTTTGGGCTGACACACCCCCGCCGCAGGCTGGCCCACATGGATTTGGGCTTTGGGCGCACCCCCGCCGCCCCGCCGCAGGCTGGCCCACATGGATTTGGGCTGACAAACCCCCTGTCGGAGGCTGGCCCACATGATTTGGGGGCTGACACCCCCCCCGCCGCTGGCCCCCACATGGATTTGGGCTGACGCACCCCCGCCGCAGGCTGGCCCACATGGATTTGGGCTGACGCATCCCGTCGCAGGCTGGCCCACATGGATTTGGGCTGACGCACCCCCGCCGCAGGCTGGCCCACATGGATTTGGGCTGACGCACCCCCGCCGCAGGCTGGCCCACATGGATTTGGGCTGACGCACCCCCGCCGCAGGCTGGCCCACATGGATTTGGGCTGACGCACCCCCGCCGCAGGCTGGCCCACATGGATTTGGGCTGACACACCCCCGCCGCAGGCTGGCCCACATGGATTTGGGCTGACGCACCCCCGCCGCAGGCTGGCCCACATGGATTTGGGCTGACGCACCCCCGCCGCAGGCTGGCCCACATGGATTTGGGCTGACGCACCCCCGCCGCAGGCTGGCCCACATGGATTGGGGGCTGACACCCCCGCCGCAGGCTGGCCCACATGGATTTGGGCTGACGCACCCCCGCCGCAGGCTGGCCCACATGATTTTTGGGCTGACACCCCCCCCCGCCGCAGGCTGGCCCACATGGATTTGGGCTGACGCACCCCCGCCGCAGGCTGGCCCACATGGATTTGGGCTGACACCCCCCGCAGGCTGGCCCAGGCTGGCCCACATGGATTTTGGGCTGACACACCCCCGCCGCAGGCTGGCCCACATGGATTTGGGCTGACGCACCCCCGCCGCAGGCTGGCCCACATGGATTTGGGCTGACAAACCCCCCCGTCGCAGGCTGGCCCACATGGATTTTGGGCTGACGCACCCCCGCCGCAGGCTGGCCCACATGGATTTGGGCTGACGCACCCCCGTCGCAGGCTGGCCCACATGGATTTGGGCTTTGGGCTGACGCACCCCGCCGCAGGCTGGCCCACATGGATTTGGGCTGACGCACCCCCGCCGCAGGCTGGCCCACATGGATTTGGGCTGACGCACCCCCGTCGCAGGCTGGCCCACATGGATTTGGGCTGACGCACCCCCGCCGCAGGCTGGCCCACATGGATTTGGGCTGACGCACCCCCGCCGCAGGCTGGCCCACATGGATTTTGGGCTGACGCCCCCCGCCGCAGGCTGGCCCACATGGATTTGGGCTGACGCACCCCCGCCGCAGGCTGGCCCACATGGATTTGGGCTGACGCACCCCCGCCGCAGGCTGGCCCACATGGATTTGGGCTGACGCATCCCCCGTCGCAGGCTGGCCCACATGGATTTTGGGCTGACACACCCCGCCGCAGGCTGGCCCATGGATTTTTGGCTGGGCACCCCGCGCACCCCCGCCCGCAGGCTGGCCCATGGATTTGGGCTGACAAATCCCTGCAGGCTGGCCCACATGGATTTGGGCTGCTGATACACAGGCCCGCCGCAGGCTGGCCCACATGGATTTGGGCTGACGCACCCCCGCCGCAGGCTGGCCCACATGGATTTGGGCTGACGCACCCCCGCCGCAGGCTGGCCCACATGGATTTGGGCTGACGCACCCCCGCCGCAGGCTGGCCCACATGGATGGATTTGGGCTGACGCACCCCCGCCGCAGGCTGGCCCACATGGATTTGGGCTGACGCACCCCCCGCCGCAGGCTGGCCCACATGGATTTTGGGGCTGACGCACCCCCGCCGCAGGCTGGCCCACATGGATTTGGGCTGACGCCCCCCCGCCGCAGGCTGGCCCACATGGATTTGGGCTGACGCACCCCCGTCCGCAGGCTGGCCCACATGGATTTGGGCTGATGGATTTTGGGCTGCCCACACACCCTGCCGCAGGCTGGCCCACATGGCCCATTTGATTTGGGACGCACCCCCGTCGCAGGCTGGCCCACATGGATTTGGGCTGACGCAATCCCCGTCGCAGGCTGGCCCACATGATTTTTGGGCTGACGCACCCCCGCCGCAGGCTGGCCCACATGGATTTGGGCTGACGCACCCCCGCCGCAGGCTGGCCCACATGGATTTGGGCTGACGCACCCCCGTCGCAGGCTGGCCCACATGGATTTGGGCTGACACACCCCCGCCGCAGGCTGGCCCACATGGATTTGGGCTGACTGACACCCCCGCCGCAGGCTGGCCCACATGGATTTTTGGGCTGACGCCCCCCCAGGCTGGCCCCGCAGGCTGGCCCACATGGATTTTGGGCTGACGCACCCCCGCCGCAGGCTGGCCCCCATGGATTTGGGCTGACACCCCCGCCGCAGGCTGGCCCACATGGATTTGGGCTGACCCCCCCGCAGCAGGCTGGCCCACATGGATTTGGGCTGACGCACCCCCCGCCGCAGGCTGGCCCACATGGATTTGGGCTGACGCACCCCCGCCGCAGGCTGGCCCACATGGATTTGGGCTGACGCACCCCCGTCGCAGGCTGGCCCACATGGATTTGGGCTGACGCACACCCCGCCGCAGGCTGGCCCACATGGATTTGGGCTGACGCACCCCCGCCGCAGGCTGGCCCACATGGATTTTTGGGCTGACGCACCCCCGCCGCAGGCTGGCCCACATGGATTTGGGCTGACGCACCCCCGCCGCAGGCTGGCCCACATGGATTTGGGCTGACGCACCCCCGCCGCAGGCTGGCCCACATGGATTTGGGCTGACGCACCCCCGTCCGCAGGCTGGCCCACATGGATTTTTGGGCTGACCCCCCCGCAGGCTGGCCCCACATGGATTTGGGCTGACGCACACCCCGCCGCAGGCTGGCCCACATGGGGCTGACGCACCCCCGTCGCAGGCTGGCCCACATGGATTTGGGCTGACACCCCCGCCGCAGGCTGGCCCACATGATTTGGGCTGACGCACCCCCGCCGCAGGCTGGCCCACATGGATTTGGGCTGACGCACCCCCGCCGCAGGCTGGCCCACATGGATTTGGGCTGACACCCCCCCCGCCGCAGGCTGGCCCACATGGATTTGGGCTGACGCACCCCCGCCGCAGGCTGGCCCACATGGATTTGGGCTGACGCACCCCCGCCGCAGGCTGGCCCACATGGATTTGGGCTGACGCACCCCCGCCGCAGGCTGGCCCACATGGATTTGGGCTGACGCACCCCCGCCGCAGGCTGGCCCACATGGATTTGGGCTGACGCACCCCCGCCGCAGGCTGGCCCACATGGATTGGGGGCTGACGCCCCCTGTCAGAGGCTGGCCCACATGGATTTTGGGCTGACTGATACACCCCCGCCGCAGGCTGGCCCACATGGATTTGGGCTGACGCACCCCCGCCGCAGGCTGGCCCACATGGATTTGGGCTGACAAATCCCTGTCGGAGGCTGGCCCACATGATTTTGGGCTGACGCACACCCCCGCCGCAGGCTGGCCCACATGGATTTGGGCTGACGCACCCCCGCCGCAGGCTGGCCCACATGGATTTGGGCTGACGCCCCCCCCTGTCGCAGGCTGGCCCACATGGATTTGGGGACACACACCCCCGCAGGCTGGCCCACATGATTTTGGGCTGACGCCCCCCAGGCTGGCCCACATGGATTTGGGCTGACGCACCCCCGCCGCAGGCTGGCCCACATGGATTTGGGCTGACGCACCCCCGCCGCAGGCTGGCCCACATGGATTTGGGCTGACGCCCCCCCGCCGCAGGCTGGCCCACATGGATTTGGGCTGACGCACCCCCGCCGCAGGCTGGCCCACCATGGATTTGGGCTGACGCACCCCCGCCGCAGGCTGGCCCACATGATTTTTGGGCTGACGCCCCCCGCAGGCAGGCTGGCCCACATGGATTTGGGCTGACGCACCCCCGTCGCAGGCTGGCCCACATGATTTTGGGCTGACGCCCCCCGCCGCAGGCTGGCCCACATGGATTTTTGGGCTGACGCCCCCCCGCCGCTGGCCCACATGATTTGGGCTTCGCAGGCTGGCCCACATGGATTTGGGCTGACGCACCCCCGCCGCAGGCTGGCCCACATGGATTTTTGGGCTGACACACCCCGCCGCAGGCTGGCCCACATGGATTTGGGCTGACGCACCCCCGCCGCAGGCTGGCCCACATGGATTTGGGCTGACGCACCCCCGCCGCAGGCTGGCCCACATGGATTTGGGCTGACGCACCCCCGCCGCAGGCTGGCCCACATGGATTTGGGCTGACGCACCCCCGTCGCAGGCTGGCCCACATGGATTTTGGGCTGATACACCCCCGCCGCAGGCTGGCCCACATGGATTTGGGCTGACGCACCCCCGCCGCAGGGCTGGCCCACATGGATTTGGGCTGACAAATCCCTGTCGGAGGCTGGCCCACATGATTTTTTTTGGGCTGACACACCCCCGCCGCAGGCTGGCCCACATGGATTTGGGCTGACGCACCCCCGCCGCAGGCTGGCCCACATGGATTTGGGCTGACGCACCCCCGTCGCAGGCTGGCCCACATGGATTTGGGGGCTGACGCACCCCCGCCGCAGGCTGGCCCACATGGATTTGGGCTGACGCACCCCCGCAGGCTGGCCCACATGGATTTGGGCTGACGCACCCCCGCCGCAGGCTGGCCCACATGGATTTGGGCTGACGCACGCCCCCAGGCTGGCCCCGGATTTGGGGCTGGCCCACATGGATTTGGGCTGATTTGGCACCCCCGCCGCAGGCTGGCCCACATGATTTTGGGCTGACGCACCCCCGCCGCAGGCTGGCCCACATGGATTTGGGCTGACGCACCCCCGCCGCAGGCTGGCCCACATGGATTTGGGCTGGGCTGAAATCCCTGTCGGAGGCTGGCCCACATGATTTTGGGCTGATACACCCCCGCCGCAGGCTGGCCCACATGGATTTGGGCTGCTGACGCACCCCCGCCGCAGGCTGGCCCACATGGATTTGGGCTGACGCATCCCTGTCGGAGGCTGGCCCCACATGGAGGCTGGCCCAGGCTGGCCCACATGGATTTGGGCTGACACACCCCCGCCGCAGGCTGGCCCACATGGATTTGGGGGCTGACGCCCCCCCCGCAGGCTGGCCCACATGGATTTGGGCTGACGCACCCCCGCCGCAGGCTGGCCCACATGGATTTGGGCTGACGCACCCCCGTCGCAGGCTGGCCCACATGGATTTGGGCTGACGCACCCCCGCCGCAGGCTGGCCCACATGGATTTGGGCTGACACCCCCGCCGCAGGCTGGCCCACATGGATTTGGGGGCTGACGCACCCCCGCCGCAGGCTGGCCCACATGGATTTGGGCTGACGCATCCCTGTCGCAGGCTGGCCCACATGATTTTGGGCTGACGCACCCCCGCCGCAGGCTGGCCCACAATTTTTGGGCTGACGCACCCTGGATTTGGGCTGACACACCCCCGTCGCAGGCTGGCCCACATGGATTTGGGCTGACGCACCCCCGCCGCAGGCTGGCCCACATGGATTTGGGCTGACGCACCCCCGCCGCAGGCTGGCCCACATGGATTTGGGCTGACGCACCCCCGCCGCAGGCTGGCCCACATGGATTTGGGCTGACGCACCCCCGCCGCAGGCTGGCCCACATGGATTTTGGGCTGACGCACCCCCGCCGCAGGCTGGCCCACATGGATTTTTGGGCTGACGCACCCCCGCCGCAGGCTGGCCCACATGGATTTGGGCTGACGCATCCCTGTCGCAGGCTGGCCCACATGATTTTGGGCTGATACACTCCCGCCGCAGGCTGGCCCACATGGATTTGGGCTGACGCACCCCCGCCGCAGGCTGGCCCACATGGATTTGGGCTGACAAATCCCTGTCGCAGGCTGGCCCACATGGATTTTGGGCTGACACACCCCCGCCGCAGGCTGGCCCACATGGATTTGATTTGTGCTGACAAAATCCCTGGCCCGGAGGCTGGCCCACATGGATTTTGGGCTGATACACCCCCGCCGCAGGCTGGCCCACATGGATTTGGGCTGACCCGCGCACCCCCCCCCGCAGGCTGGCCCACATGGATTTGGGCTGACAAATCCCTGTCCGCAGGCTGGCCCACATGGATTTGGGCTGACGCACCCCCGTCGCAGGCTGGCCCACATGGATTTGGGCTGACAAATCCCTGCCGCAGGCTGGCCCACATGATTTTGGGCTGATACACTCCCGCCGCAGGCTGGCCCACATGGATTTGGGCTGACGCACCCCCGCCGCAGGCTGGCCCACATGGATTTGGGCTGACACACCCCTGCCGCAGGCTGGCCCACATGGATTTGGGCTGACGCACCCCCGCCGCAGGCTGGCCCACATGGATTTGGGCTGACGCACCCCCGCCGCAGGCTGGCCCACCCCAGCCGCAAGCAGACCCACATGGATTTTGCCTGACG
>JAUJYZ010001249.1:0-17529 GCA_033675265.1 Actinostola sp. cb2023
TCTGGGGAGGCAAGTGGAAGACTATACGTCGGCATTACCATGCCTGTGAGCTTAGGCATCAGCGATAGGCGACCGATGTCTGCACCAGGAAATCACGGCATCACGATGCGAAATTCCACGTGATGATCAACAAGGCCAGGATTGACAAACCAGCGTTCATTGCTGCATTTTCCCTGGACGATTTTGTTTTAGCTCCATCATATGTTATGTTGTTCACTTTAAAAATAAAAATAAAGAAAGTATTCATTGCATTTTCACACAGTTGATAGAAAATAATGCCCGTTTAGCATCAGAAGCTCGCCGAAACTTCTAACAGGATGCTTGAGTAAGCGTCCACTGACACGAGACACTGACCCTTGGGTTTTACTGGCTCTTACTTTTCATATATGCCAACAAACATTTTGTTTTGCACGGCTATGGTGGAAACAAGATACACTAACATAGACAATGATGACTGCTAGGATTTCAAAACCATTACCCCTTTTATTCTAACTAATGATTTTCGTGAAAATTCTAGGCCCTTACTTTCGTGCGTCGTCTGTACTGGCGAATGAATTCTATTGCTTTCAATAATATTTATATATTTTTTATGTTAGGGTATATTTTAAATTTTAATAGTTAGCCGCCAGATAGAAGTATATTAATAAGTCGGCAGCGGAGGGGTTACGTGCGGACATTATGGTGGGGCTATTGGTGATACGATCTTGGGTCATGAAGCGTGATAGATATTATAGGTAGATAGGTGTCCCTCAATTAAGTTACACTTAAGTGTAAGCCTAGGGCAAATAAATTAGACACGTTAATAAAGGCGATTATTATATTATATTATTATATTATTATTATTACAGTCATATTGCAAAATTCTGGCCTCTACGAAATATCCAATATATCAATATATACGGGCCCGATTATGGGTAATTAAATAATACTAAAATTCCCCTGTAAACACGAAGAAGCCTATAAAAGAGAGGTCACCTAGTAACGTTCGTTGGATCTGTACAATCAAATCTACCGAGACCGTCACAGAATGAGAGCGGATCTCAAGAACTGCAAGCCTCTTAAATCAATCAATTATATGAACAAGAAACTGGAAATAAGTACCTAAAACGCACATGCGATGTAATTTTTGTGCTACAATTCACTATCACTTCACTTTGGTAAAATAACATTCTTAGGCGTAATGTTGAAACTGAACCGTTAGCGTTTTGAAGCTCGCAAGGCGCTAACTTCTTTCGTTAGCCGTTCAATTTACCCGCCAAGACATGGAAATTCCCATTCTGCCGAATCTAAATATACTCACAGCATAGGTTTCCGAAACCTTACCAGTCTTTACCATAAAAGTACAGAGATGTACAAATGCTCGACACATTTACATGACATAACCATTCGCGAACGACGCGGACAACACATAACAATCCATAGCAGAGAACGACAACGAGGACGAACTAACTTCCCTGTACTGAAAAACAAAACTCTTTTCCGCTTTAGTGGTGCGTAAATTGACCGAACATAGTTTTAATGCTTGGAAATGCTGTATTACAGGCAAAGAAGGTTTCGCTTCATGAATTGTGATACTGCGACTGTTGAATTTTGTGATACAAGGTCGTCGCCTGTAAATGTCCTCGAAAAACCATGCGATCGCGCGTTGGTACCTGTGGTGTGACTGACGAAAACCAATAACATCTCGATAGAAATAAAAACATACCGTGAATCGAAAAAATTTATAGACAGGGTCCGATCTACGCTAACTGTTTATAAAGACTAAAAATTACAATTTATTCATTAGCTTTTCTCGTTGAAAGCTGACTTATTAAGAAATCATGATTTATACCCTGCTGTTCAGGGCTCATTTTGTGGGTTTCGTGGATGGGACAGCACGAGGTAGAGTTTGAGTCCCGCCACATTGAACTCATTATTGATTCACAAATTGGGGGTTGGCGGAAGCGATGCCCTTTTATAGAGCCGTCTTCGTGTTTAAAGCAGTCGTTAACGCAGCAAAATGGTCGGCTAGAAATATTTAATTATCAATGTTTATTTTAGTCTATACGGTTTGTTGTCTTCGTACATTTTATATTCATTTAATAAGTAGCGAAATATTGATAACATAGGTATTATCTTAATTACACCATAATGCACCTGATATATGATATATAGTGTGCGGCCCAGAATTTTTGCAAATGACTGCTATACAATAGCAGAGTAGAGTACGTCTGTTTTGAACATTGCTTCCATGTGAACACCGTTCTTTGTTAACCTGGTTTATACACGAACGGAAGCTACAAATTGCTAGTCTTCAGTTTGTATTCTTTCCAGTAATCAGATAACTATTGTAGCAAACGTATTGACTTACTTCTTTTCTAGTTCAATTCACGTAGTTCATTCATATAGGCCAGAATGAAGTTTCAACTAAATGGTCAATCTTAAAAGTAACAGAATGAATAATGTATGTCTACATATAACATATCCACACACATTACACGTGAAAACAAGATGGCAGCTGCCACCATTCTACCACAATCTTTGCAAGCCCTTTCATCAGTACAACATTCACAATACAGATGAAACAACGCATCGGCAGCTGCACATTTATAAACCACAATCCTTTGCCCAAGCCTTCATCAGTACACTATTCACAATACCACATAGAAACAAGATGGCCAGCAAAAAAAACTCGCCCATCATTTTACCACAATCCTTTGCAAGCCTTTGTACAGTACACATTCACACTACACTGTGAAACAAAGAGGCAGACTAGCCCCACATTTTTAACCACAATCCTTTGACAAGCCTCATCAGTCACACATTACACTACACGTGAAACAATGATCGGCAGCCTGACATTTTACCACAATCCTTTGCAAGCATTCAATCAGTACACATTCACACTACACATAAGAATACAAGCATGCCAAGCCGCCATTTTACCACAATCCTTTGCAAGCCTTTGATCAGTACACATTCACCACTATACACGTGAAACAAGATGCAGCTGCACATATTTACCACAAATCCTTATAGCAAGCCTCGAACAGCTACACATTCACAGCTACACGTGAGACAAATGATGGCAGCTGCAACATTGTAACCCTACAATCCTTTAGCAAGCCCTCCATCAGCTACACATTCACAACACACATGAAACAAGCATGGCAGCTGCACATTTTACCACAATCCTTTAAGCAAGACCTATCGATCAGTACACATTCACACTACACCGTGCGAAACAGATGCCGCCCAGCGCACATTTTACCACAATCCTTTGCAAAGCCTTTGATCTAGCTACACATTCACATCTACACGTGAAACACGATGGCAGCCATGCACATTTTACCACAATCCTTACAAGCCCTCGATCCACGCTGCACATTCACACTACACTGTGAAACAAGATGGAGGAGCTGGCACCATTTTACCACAATCCTTTCGCAAGCGCTTAGATCAGTGCTGCATTCACACTACACTGCTGAAACAAGATGGCAGCCCGGCACATTTTACACATCCCTTAGCATAGCCTCCATCAGTACACATTCACACTACACGTGAAACAAGACTGATGGCAGCCCATGCACATTTTAACCACAATCCTTGCAAGCCTTGATCATGATGCACATTGCAACTACACGTGTTGAGACAAGTGACAGCCTGCCACATCTTTACCACAATCCTTTGCCATGCCTTCATCAGCTTGCCCCACATTCAACAACACGTGAAACAAGATGCGCAGACCTCAAAACCGCAGGGGGGGGGGGGGGGGGGGACATTTTACCACAATCCTTGCAAGCCTTCATCAGTACCATTCACACTACACGCTGAGAACAAGTGAGCAGAGCCACATTACACAATCCTTTGCAAGCCTTCATCAGGCTCATTCGCATTCAGATAAAACTCCTATCATAGCTAGATGAGCTTGGACATTAGGTGCTATGCATCGGTGGCTTTGCCTGGCTACCGAGCTTCTGCAAGTAACCATGGCAACCTGTGTCCAACAACCAACTGAGCACCTGTCACACTGACCAATCATGGCGACCATATACCTTACCTTAATACTTACCACAGGAACGCGTGAGGGGAGGGGAATTCACGTAGCAATGGCCAATGTGCCTAGCGAAAGCCACGATCGTGGAGTATCGTAGTTGCTACTGGTGTGCCCCGAAACCTATGCCCAGGCGGGACAGTTGTTGGCCACATGCCAGGTTTGCGTCCCACTCACAAAAATAGTCGTGTGATCGAATTACCTTTTAGCGTGGGGACCAATAGCGATAGCGAGAAATGACCTAGCCGATTAAGCTGGCAATAGCAAGAATCGTAATTACTCTTGCTGTCCTGCGAACTATGAGCAGCCTAGACGTGCCATCACAAGCATTAGCGTATGATCGATAGCTACCCTTAGGTGGACCAATAGCAGATAAGCGAGCAAATGCTAGCGAGAAGCGGGCAATAGCAAGAAATCGTAATACTCCTGCGTCGCTGCCGAACCGATGCTGCAGCGAGGTAGAGTCGTGATCCAACGGTCAAGCTAGCGTGATCACAAACATTAGCGTAGTTAATGTAATCGCGAAAACAACTATTAAGCGTCAGGGTCACCAAGTGGACGCTTGCGACAATGCAAGGTCACGCAACAATTGAACTTAGCGTGGCAATAGTACATTTAGCATATGATCGCTAGTTGCACCTCTAGCTCGATTTCTAACTTTAGTCCCTAATTTCATTTAACCACAATTTAAACTAAGCCGTGACAGACTCCTTTTGAAAATTGTTGATCGCTCCCTCAATTAAACTCTACTTATGTCGTAATGTTTTAAAGCTAGTAAAATAGTAGTAGTAACATGTATACAAGCTGGTCGCTATCTTTTCAGTACTGCTAGACTGATAATGGTTACAAAAGCAAGTTGCTTCCTGCGTCACGCAAGCTTGCTAATTCACACAAGCTTACTAGTCACATTTCTGGCCCCGTCACGCAAGCTTACTAGTCAACGGACGGAAGCCTTAACATGGGCCAGGCAAACTTCATGCCCGCTCACGCAAACTTCCTGGTCACGCGACGCTTCTAGCCCGTCACGGAAGACTTCCTGGGATCACGCAATACTTACTTGGTCACGACCAAGCTTCACTGTCACGCAAGCTTATAGTCACACTCTCTAGTCATGACAAGCTTTGGTCCACACAAACTTCATATGGTCACGCAAGCTCTCATAAGCACACTTCTGCCAAGGTCATGTAAGCTTTCCCGTTTCTGCGGGGTTCCAAAATCAAAAATCATTAATAATTAATGATTTAAACAGATTATATAGGCGCAATTATATATGTTATATTTAATATCAAATGCGCTTTGAAACCCTTCTCTAATGTGAGTCAGCTAGGTTCAGCGCCACACACGCCAGGAAATTCGTAGCCCTTACTCTTAGTCGAACACGTAGGTCGTAGTGTGGTGTTTCTTTTACGTCCCTCCGGTGACAATGTAATGGAAGTGTGGAGAGACGGGGACCGCCATTCGACGTGTAGTTCATCTGAGCCACAAGTGAAGGCTAACCATTAATTTTGTAAGATGTAAATAACAAAGGCAGCCACCTTCTCCTCAATTATTCATGTAAGACCCGAGTAAGATGGTAGAGTCGAGCCGCGAACAACAAACTCCCCACACAATCATTACCAGTTGCCCAGTTGCGCTTTGGCCTCCCTCATTTAACAAAGGCCATCTACGCTATAAAGCAAGAGTAATAGGGCGCCCAGCACTCCTTTGCCACAAATAATAGGATCTTTCAATGATAGCTGAAAGCTATATTAGAATTATACATAACACCACTAAAACACATCATACTCCTTTTTAACAGTTCACAGGCGCATCTTGAAAGGTAAAGCCGAGCCCTTTGCATCGAAGCAAGGACCTAACGGGACTGACATTTGCAATGATTAGAGACCTTTTTAACACCTTGGAAAATTTATTCTACATGTCTTACTATCATTGCTAAAGGATCATCCGTTGGTCGCACTCTTCGATGCAAAAGGGCTCGGGCTACCTTTCAAGATTGGCCCGCCCGAGGGGAACTATAAAACGGAGTATTACCCCCTGTCTGATGTCTGTGAGTTCATCAACAAATAAAACTTGCTAAAAGTTTTGCATTTTTAAACAAAACTGAGATCAGACAATATAAACTTTAACATAGGAATAACTTACTGCGCGTCTCTCTCGTGTAGCTGCACAAAAGTCCTGGCTTTTGTTACTATTGTCGTTCTTGTATTGTTTTTACATAAAGAACCCCCCCCCCCCCCAAACGGCCGGGACAAATTGATGCCAGCTACATGAAGACCTTGCCAACTTATAAAATGCCATGGGACATGTTGATGTACCACAGACTAGTACTAAACGAGTTGTCGATTGGCTGGTTGGCACAGGGTAATACACTACCCCAGTGAACGTCTAGCACCTATAACACCTACATTTGTTGTACGAACAGAAGAGTTAACACACGAAGTACTAAGGTGAGACCGAAGATTTCCATCATTTATGATATTTCACCAAAAAAAGTGATGGTATGTCTCGCAGACTGCTTACAAGATCTCGTTGTGATGGGAAAATACAAAACAATAGGAATTCATTATCTACCGTCGCATATGAGTTTGGGTCATCTATTGTTTTACTCTAATAGTATTGAACCATTGGACTAGATCTTCTAAGAGCTGCGACCTTAACCAAAGTGATGAGTATAAAATTCGTAGGTTCTAATATTTAGACCTACATATTTCATGGCCATCATCATTAACATTAGACGATGATTAAGTTTTCTCACAAATCAATGCTTTTTGTACATTTTAGGTACATTTTTATATTACTACTTGCCATGTTGAAGCACCAACCTTCACCCTGCTTTACATTAGGGTGGTAAAGCTTTCAAGGTTTTGGCGGTAGAAATATATATATACAATGTAGTTGTTTACCGATTCCTCCTGCATGGGCATCAATAAGAGAGCAGCCAAACTGGACATCCTTCCCATAACCCAATCTGTTCTGCTGTGTTCTTTGTTAACCCATTACCTATAGGCGTGCCAGGGGTACTAGTGATTGTACCTGGGACACAAAAGTAATGTCATCATTATCATAATCGTCATCAATATTACTGTTTCATCGTCATCATGCTCCCATCACTACCTCAGTGCATCATCACCACCACCATATTGATCATCAAAATCATTGTCATCATCATCATCACTTTTCTCATCATCATCTACACAACATCATCACCATCACCACCATCACTACATATGTACCATCAGCATCATATCATCATCACCATCATTGATCATCAAAGTCATTGTCGTCATGCATAATCATCACTTTCCTCATCATTATCTGCACAACATCATCACCATTACCACCACCACCACTATATGTACCATCAGCATCATATCATCTCCACCATTGATCATCAAAGGCATTGACCATCATGCATAATCATCACTTTTTCATCATCATCTATATAATATCATCATCATCACCACCACCACCACCACCACCACTACATGTATACAAATATCGGTTAACCGAAATATCGGTTGGACTCAACCGAAATATCGGATGGCTCCAAACGATATATTTTGGTTAAACATCGTCTAACCGATATTTTGCTTAAACGATATATCGGAATTTTGACGAAATATCGGAAGTCGTCAAAAATGTCGGTTTGGAGCGTGACAAACTTTCTGACTGTACTGTATGTACCATCAGCATCATATCATCATCACCCCCATTGATCATCAAAGTCATTGTCATCATGCATAATCATCACTTTCTCATCATCATCTGCACAAACATCATCACCATCACCACCACCACCACTATATGTACCATCAGCATCATATCATCTCCACCATTGATCATCAAAGTCATTGTCATCATGCATAATCATCACTTTTATCATCATCATCTATATAATATCATCATCATCACCACCACCACCACCACCACTACATGTATACAAATGTATGTACCATCAGCATCATATCATCTCCACCATTGATCATCAAAGGCATTGTCATCATAATCATCACTTTTCTTCTCATCATCATCTGCACACAACATCATCACCATCACCACCACCACCACTATATGTACCATCAGCATCATATCATCTCCACCATTGATTATCAAAGGCATTGACATCATAATCATCACTTTTCTCATCATCATCTGCACAACATCATCATTACCATTATGATGACTGTCATCATCAATTAATATAATTCTTGCAAATAGTGATTGTAAAAATAATGCAGTTAATGAGGTGCACCTAGCTTGGAATATTTGCCCAATGGTAAATCCTGTAGTCCTATTTGTTGCCAGTATGAATCAACCCAACCAGACTGAGAACCTAAACGACAGCACCGATAAGTCATTTACTCTTACTTTCTTAATGGTAATAATAATGATGATGATGATGATGATGATGATGATGATAGACCTTTATTGGGTATACAGATAAAGCATAGCTTTTTTCCAATCTGGCCCATGCTATATATTAATTATATAAGTTGATACACAATACAATACAATATAATACAATTAGGATAGATAATAAAGTTCAAAAAGTCTACAGTTCTTTAGCTCTGTAGCTAATAGCACATGCAGTTTTTGTCAATTATAAAAGGAACTCAATATTTATTCTGAAGAACCTTCAAATGTTTGAAAACCCTGCAACAACAACAAACAAACAAACAAACAAACAACAACATTGAAATCAGTCACCCATCCATGGAAAGCCAGGGAGCACTCAGTGGTTTCTGCTCTCCCCTTTTCTCCTGTCCCCTGAATCACCCTCAGCCCCACCTAGTAGCCCCTGGGGTTCCTGTGGATGACTGACCTGTCTGCATCTGTGTTTCATGACTCATGTAATTGAATTTACAAACTAACGAACCATGTGGATCTGAAAACCCAAATAAAATTAGTCTTATTATTATTGGTAAAGACAAAAAACGGCTAAGTATTTTAAAAACTGGATACTGGCCAGTTAGTAGTATTGCATAATTTTGATTTGGGGAGTCCCAGTAGTGTGTCAGGGGTGCCTCTGTTCTGGTGCGATCATTGATAATAGCATCGATGTTGCCTCTCATTCTCCCGCTTCTTTCATTGTGTGATATAGTTTTCCCTCGTACATGTATGAAAAGTGCCATCAGCCAGGGCCGTACATAACCCAAAATCCAGGGGGGGCAGTACATGTACGTGATATAACAGCAAAAAATAAAGAAAAATAGTACAGTTCTCAGTACTTTTTGGTATCTTTTTCACCTTGCTAGGGGGGCAACTGCCCCCCTTCACCCCCCCCCCCTGCCCCTGTGCTGTGTACAGCCCTGTCAACTGTTCATGTAGTGTGACAGGAGGTGGATTGTGGCAGGGTTGTCATGGCTACCGCCTTCATCTTCTGGTACCCAATAACAAACTTATATCTAGTACTATAGTGATGAGTTTTTCCAGTATAAAAGGTTCTGCCCCGAGTGTACAACATAATAATAAAAAATAAAAAAAAAACTTTATTAATGTGTCTTAATTTTGTTAGCTTACATTTAAAAGTATGCTAATGGGGACACCTATCTAGAAAACAATACATTTGTTTAATCAATCGATCTTTGTTACACACTGTAATCACATATCTTGCGATGTAAATGTTATTTTCTTACTCCTCTGCATGCTGCAAGCTCCTTTGTATACTGGAACTTTAAGACTATAAATATACTGCACATGGTCACTGATAAAATAATGTTTATAAAGGGGGTCATAGACGCCTCCACTTTTGCAAACGGTAGAACATTAAAAGTATACACGTATACATGATTGTACTGTTGAACCACGAATGCCACCTTGGGATGACATTGTGTGACCGTCGTGCAGAAGATGGCCGTTGTGGGGAGGTTTCAGAAAGAAGTAAAATGTATGGGCTTGCTAGTTACCTCACTCGGGACAAAAAAAACCTGGCCATTACAGAGAGGTGGCCGTTGTGGAGGGATGGCCGTTACATTAATGTGAGTAGAGGTTCGACTGTGTTCTTTGATCATCAAGATTCATCTCCTGAATAATGTAGACCACACTTGCCATGTGCTGTGCCATTGCGTCACTATGTTGCATGGGTGTAGGAAGGTTAAGGTGCGGACCACACGGTTCAAACCTTGCGTGCCAATATTGTGTCCCCCATGAAACTGATTGCTCGCAATTGGACTAGCGCGCTAATACGACGTATTTTGTTGCTCGCAATGTTGCAGAAGTAGGACTCGATTCTACTTCTGCAACATTGCGCGCAACATGTTGCAGAGGTGGGACACACGCTTGCAATAATACATGTTGGCAGGGAATGTTGCACCGTGTGTCCGCCACCTTTATTGTAAGATAATCATAAACATTTATGTAAGCGCCATTTTTTCGGGAGCTGAATAGCGCTTTAACAGAAGATTAAAACATATCTAAGAACAGTACAATTAATAGTAAAATGACAGGCAGGGTTAAGTACATGTAGATTTTTAAACACCCAACCAATATAATGCTCTAGTTAACGGTAAGGTTCACGACAGAGAAATTGAGTATCAACGTATACATGTATTCTGAGGACGTAAACAAATCTCTGGCAATGTATGTTCTATAGAGGGCCACCTTATAGGTAATTGTGTCCAGTCGCCCTCTTCCTAATTTTTAAAATTATTATTATTATTGTATACACAGTTAACTTTTGTGATGTTTCAGACTCATTTCAATATAAAAAAATAAACGTTGATTCAACATAAAACACGTATTTAAGCACCAACTTACGTGTATTTCTAGACACGTTTCTTTCATTTAACGATTGCGTGTAAAAGTCAGTCAAGCTTGCTAATGAAGGAAAACGCTGAGTATAGTTTGAGTGTACATTATTTTCTACTCCACTCCCGACTCCACTCCGATCTGCACGCAAACATGTTAACATTGTTCTAAGCAGTAGTAAGTATACAATGTATGTTGTGTTGTTCTCTCCAGGTCAAGTCACTAGAAGAAGAAATAAGAAAAAGAAAAAGAAGAGCTCAGCGGCAGCAAGAAGCACAAGAAACAGCCATCAAGAAACTCAAAAAATGAGCTGTTCATCCACAAAACAAAAATTATTGGAATCTGAGGTATGCGTTTTAACACTATTACGGTAACCCACGTATAATCTGCACCCACCGTATAAGAACCGCACACTTGTATAAGCCGCACCCACGTGTAAATGCACCCACGTATAAGCCGCACCCACGTGGTACATGCACCCACGCATAAACCGCATCAACGTATAAGCCGCACCCACATGTAAGATGCCATCCCCGTATAAGCCGTACCCAACGTATACAGCCGCACCTAGTGTATATGCACCACTACATACAGTACAAGCCGCACCCTGGTTTTAGTACTTCAATTTTGGATATTTTGTGTTAAGAAATCGAAAATGAAACTACATCAAGTTATTTTACTTCATCGAACATAAACTCTACAAGTGTTAGTCACAGGTTACTACTAATCATCGCAATTCATCTTTTTAAGGCCAAGATTCAAGACCCTTCAGAAGAAAGGAACACCGTAGAATCACGACTAAGGATGGCAACTGCAGATTTGAAACACTTGAACAAAGAGAAACCCAACTCTCTACTGAAAAGGTTAATAGAATTCTTTATTATATGACGTGTATGGCCCCGCGCGCGTGCTCTAAATAAAACAATTGGAAAAAGTCCATAGTGATTGTGCCAGATTTTTGGAGCAAACAAATATTGGAAAATAATTTAACAAATGTGTCAAACTATTTTGCAAACGACTGTAGTCCAGCCCAAAATCATGTGGGCCAGCCTCCGACAGGGATTTGTCAGCCCAAAATCCAATGTGGGCCCAGCCTGCGGCGGGGGTGCGTCAAGCCCAAATACATGTGGGCCAGGCTGCGACGGGGGTGCGTCAGCCCAAATCCATGTGGGCCAGCCTGCGACGGGGATGCGTCAGCCCAAATCCATGTGGGCCAGGCTGCGGCGGGGATGCGTCAGCCCAAATCCATGTGGTACAGGCTGCGGCGGGGGTGCGTCAGCCCAAATCCATGTGGGCCAGCCTGCGACGGGGGTGCGTCAGCCCAAATCCATGTGGGCCAGCCTGCGGCGGGGGTGCGTCAGCCCAAATCCATGTGGGCCAGGCTGCGGCGGGGGTGCGTCAGCCCAAATCCATGTGGGCCAGCCTGCGGCGGGGGTGCGTCAGCCCAAATCCATGTGGGCCAGCCTGCGACGGGGGTGCGTCAGCCCAAATCCATGTGGGCCAGCCTGCGGCGGGGTGCGTCAGCCCAAATCCATGTGGGCCAGCCTGCGACGGGGGTGCGTCAGCCCAAATCCATGTGGGCCAGGCTGCGGCGGGGGTGCGTCAGCCAAATCCATGTGGGCCAGCCTGCGACGGGGATGCGTCAGCCCAAATCCATGTGGTACAGGCTGCGGCGGGGGTGCGTCAGCCCAAATCCATGTGGGCCAGCCTGCGACGGGGGTGCGTCAGCCCAAATCCATGTGGGCCAGCCTGCGGCGGGGGTGCATCAGCCCAAATCCAATGTGGGCCAGCCTGCGGCGGGAGTGTGTCAGCCAATCATGTGGGCATTAAATAAAATAAATAAATAAAGGCACCAATGAATACATGTTATCGTGTTTTTTCTCTTTATCAGTTTCATATTTTTATCCCGGTTAATCTAGATATAATCTAGCACCAAATAGCTAACTATATATGATCGTGTTTTTTCTCTCCCATTCATATTTTAATGAGTGAAATTGGATGTTGAAAAGCCCTTTTGCGGAATCTACAATAAAGTCTAATTGCTTTGTTAATTCTGATAACATATAATGTTGTTAAAGCGACCTCTGACGGATTAAGGCCAGGAGACGCTTCTCTTTTTTGCCGAGGTTTAAATAACAAGTACTTCTTATACATTACCAAACAATAGGCACCAGATAACAATGACTCTCCAACACGTGTGTTGAACTTCCAACCTCCAGCCATTTCTAAGATTGCACCTGAAAGAAAATTAAACTTGCATAAGTTGTGAGGCCAACGGTTCGCCAGAGGCCGCACGTAGTGTACGTCTGGAACTTTTATTACACCTAATTCAATCAAGTTAGTTACCCTTGACTCACAAAGTGCGACCCCAGATAATCTGAGGAAATACTGTTTACCAAGTCTTTCTGTCCAAATTCCCTGACATTTCGACAAAAAAAAATCGGGCATCTCATTTTGAATGTCACTTTACCGCAATGTTAAACGGACCTTCGAGCGCTTTATACACGAGCCCCTGCTTTATACACGAGCCCCTGGCTCGGGAGATTGGGCAACCATTCGTTATTCCTCACGTTATCGAAGTAAAACACTGGCTTTACCTTTGTTTTACATGTGAAAGGGGCGGGGATGACCGTCCGGTCACTTTTTAAGGGTGTAAATTACGATTTTTGCCATCACTTAGTTGTGTTCACGATGGAACGCCAATATGCTTACTAGCCATCAATATGTTATTTAGGGTTGCACGCGAATAAAAAAAATAAGGCCGCCATAAGGCCGCCATGCTGTGGTGATTACATATCTTATTAATTTTGTCTGTATGTTTTAATTCAATCAATGAATGAATCGTATCCGAACCTAACAAACAATCGGTCAATCAATCAAACAAATAAATCGTAAAAGTTTCGATTTAAGCGCTGAGCACTTATTTTACTTTGGCGGCTGACAGTGTACTTATAACAATCACGCATTACTGTACGTAGGAGTGATAAGTAAGGGTTTTTTTGAATAGCCACTTGTGTGATAGAGGATCGTGGGCGCATCCCGCGTCAAGCGATGATCAATACATCCTTTATCATACGAGTGGCCATTCAATAACCGATCTTATGGCGTTACTCCAAACTTGCAGAAATCTATTGATTGTATTCATTCTTGGAACACTCATCATCACTAGTGATGATAAGTGGTTATCGCCAAATTTAACGCATACCAATGAGTGTTTACTATACCACTATTTCCCGCTCTTCAAAGCGCTGACCACTTGCGCAATCTTAAAGAGTGAGCGTAAATGTGAAAATTCGAAATCCTTCAAATTTAGTCAGAATGTAGGCCTTGGTGAACTCGTTATGTTGTGTAAGTTTTATTTGAATCAGGTAATTATTTTAGGAGAACGGCGCCAATATTCGATTTTCGGGATAACTTCCTGTTTTGAAAGACGATTTCACGGCACTCGTAAAAACCAACAATACAAATAATTTCCTAAATTTCGCTGAACAAGTGACATATATCATTTCGGGAAAGTGAGACAATGTCTAATAATTGGTCGTGTTTATCGAAGATCTTTAACAAAATATAAATGTTTTATCGATTTTCAAATTATTTTCACATTTTTAGCGTTTGTTTCAAAGGCTATATCTGTAAATTCCTCGTTAAATAAAGTGTTATTATTAAAGTGTTATTATAACGATACACCTGTATTCACTGAGAAACGTTGTTTCTATGTAGTAAATAGTAAATGTAGAAAGAATATAATTAGCACCATGATTATTAGCATGAAGCAACAAAAGCAGACAGTTTTCAATTAATAAGTTCATTTTCATTAATTTCTTAGGGAATTTTATTTCAAATTCATCAAAGGAAAACTATTCAAATATTCTGTTCAAATGCCCTGATAAGGTGCTTCATGCTAATCATGATGATCATTATTCCTTTTTATATTTTACTATTTGCTATTTCACATCGGACAACGTTGTATAAACCGCTTTTGTATGTACGTTCTCACATAATTTAAGCGCTCTATAAAAGAGGGTTTATCATGTAATTTCAAAACTCATAGGACAAAAACACGATTATCATAGCTGGAAAGAGCTCGTTGAAATGAGTAAAAAATGTGAAGTTTGGAAAAGATCGATTCACAAAATTGCGAAGATATGAATTTTAAAAAAATCGATTTTTTTTATGAAAACCTTTGTTGGTAGGCAAGAGATGCCTACCAGCGTACATCTAATATTTCGATTTTTGAAAATTCATATGTAAATTTGTGAAGCGATCTTTTCCAAACTTCACATTTTTACTAATTTCAACGAGCTCTTTCCAGCTATGATAATCATTTTTTGTCCTATGAGTTTTGAAATTACATGATAAATTAACCCCTCATTCAGCATTTACAAAATAAAGCCTAATTCTAAAATAGTTTATTTATTTAACTAATCAATAATAATGGTAACGAACGACGTTTCGGTTTCCGGTTTCGTCCATCGTTATTATCCTTGATTTTCTTAGGTAAATGTTTCTCCCAAGCTTTATTACTTATTGATTTATTTATTGCTTTTTATATATTAGCCTTATGTAAATTAAGTAATACTAATGGTCTCTTAGTATTATTAATAATAGGAATAATGATAACAATAATGATAACTAATAATAAATGTATTTTAATAATAAATGTATAATGAAATAATAATTAATAGATGAACGTTAACAAATTGATAAAATATACAATAACAATAGATAATGTACAAAATATTACAATTCACTACAACAATTTACATTTACAATGTGAAACATAATATTTCATAGATGGACAATATAATAAAATATATAATAACAATAGAAAATGTACAGAATATTACAATTCACTACAACAATTAACATTTACAATGTGAAACATAATATTTAATAGATGGACAATATAATAACAATAGAAAATGTACAGAATATTACAATTCACTACAACAATTAACAACCTTTACAATGTGAAACATAATAGATGGACAATATAATAAAATATACAATAACAATAGAAAATGTACAGAATATTACAATTCACTACAACAATTAACAACCTTTACAAATGTGAAACATAATATTTAATAGATGGACAATATAATAAATATATAATAACAATAGAAAATGTACAGAATATTACAATTCACTACAACAATTAACATTTACAATGTGAAACATAATATTTAATAGATGGACAATATAATAACAATAGAAAATGTACAGAATATTACAATTCACTACAACAATTAACAACCTTTACAATGTGAACATAATAGATGGACAATATAATAAAATATACAATAACAATAGAAAATGTACAGAATATTACAATTCACTACAACAATTAACAACCTTTACAATGTGAAACTAATATTTAATAGATGGACAATATAATAAAATATATAATAACAATAGAAAATGTACAGAATATTACAATTCACTACAACAATTAACAACCTTTACAATGTGAAACATAATATTTAATAGATGGACAATATAATAAAATATATAATAACAATAGAAAATGTACAGAATATTACAATTCACTACAACAATTAAACAACCTTTACAATGTGAAACATAATATTTAATAGATGGACAATATAATAAAATATATAATAACAATAGAAAATGTACAGAATATTACAATTCACTACAACAATTAACAACCTTTACAATGTGAAACATAATATTTAATAGATGGACAATATAATAAAATATATAATAACAATAGAAAATGTACAGAATATTACAATTCACTACAACAATTTACATTTACAATGTGAAACATAATATTTAATAGATGGACAATATAATAAAATATACAATAACAATAGAAAATGTACAGAATATTACAATTCACTACAACAATTAACAACCTTTACAATATAATGAAATAACATTTAATAGATGAATAATGTAATAAAATATACAATAACAATATAAGAAAATGTACATAATATTACAATTCACTACAACAATTTACAACCTTTTTAGATTAGATATTTCATTTAATAAAAAAGGTAAATTAAAATAAGACCGTTTTGAGTGCCCTCTTTAACAGCCTAGCAATTGCCCTGTAAATGTTGTGGTGTCTGTAATTAACCTTTCCATGTCCGAAAATATTGTTCTTTATTGAACGCCCGAACAGTCGCAACACCAACAAATAATTAACGAAGAAAACAAATGCAATCGTTTTGTTGAAAACATCATCGTATTTTCCAGCTGAAATTGTTCGCTTCGATTGGTTTTCAACCCCATCTGCTTGCTTGTTGACCATGCTTTTATTACTGTCAATAAGCATGAACCAAAATTGCGTCAACTAATAGATAATATTTACTGTGTATTACGATGCTAGGAACCCTACGAGGTTTTAATGACTTATTGTTCATGATCAAATCACTGAAAGTTGTGATTGCCATAGCCGTAATTATCAAAATGCCTTCTTATGAATCAGACTGCTTGATTGTAAATGCTCAAAGAAATAATGAAAAGAAGGAAAGAAAGAAACGAAAAGTGGGAAAGCAAAATAGAAGTAGAGAAGGCTTGCCGATTGAAAAACACTGCCAGCAATGAATGATAGGGCTGACATTACCTTGACATGAATAAACAACATTTCAACTTTTCTATATTTCATTTTGCTCTAATCATCTTCTCCGTTTTGTATAAGGTCTTACTTTTATTTTTTTAATATTGTAAGCTAGTGTCATAGGATGCATTATGCTCCTAAAGCTACTTATTTTTAT
>JAUJYZ010001249.1:24023-26523 GCA_033675265.1 Actinostola sp. cb2023
GGGGGGGGAGGGAAGAGAAAGGAAGGAAGGAGAGGGGAGGGAAAAGGGGAGGGAGAAGAGAAGAGAAAGAGGGGAGAGGGGGAAGAGAGGGAAGAAGGAGGGGGGGGGGGGAAGGGAAGGGGGGAAGAAGGAGGGAAAGAAGAGGGGAAGAGCGAGGAGAGGGGGAGAGGGAGGAGGGGGGGAGGATAGGGAGAAAGAGAAAAGGAAGGACAATTTATTTTTAATGACTGAAATACATTTAAAAAAATGAATTTCAATTCCGAATCATCAGATGTATGATTACACATTACTAATGGAATTAACAATTGATACGCCCCCCCCCCCCCCCCCCCCTCTCCCCCCCCCCCCCCCCCCCCCCCCCCCCCCCCTGGTAAATCAACGTTCACCATCCGTATCAGATGTGGGAGTATTGGGACAGTATGAGTTGATGCGCGAGACAAGTTCCATTGACCCCATGTTAGTACAGTAATTTTTACAAAAAAATTGTTGCCTGAAAGTAGAAGTTAAGCTAGTTCTACTTTTCGTGCCCAGTCGCGCGAGGGGGATATTACACGTAAAATACACTAGCTTGCAACCTGCAACATATTTTTTTTTCGCGAGACGAGTTGCACGAGAAAATGCTACGTATAACAGCGCCTTAAAAACAGACACAAAAAGTTTACGCTATTCGGTTGCTTGCAAATGGTAGCATTACATGTATGCGTTATATACACCTATTCCAAAAATCGTTGTTCCCCGCCGAAAGCAACAAAAGAAGCTGACGACCGCAAAGGCATTGGGACTTTCTCCTTATTCATTTATTCATATCCGTAGATAATTTAACAACATGCATTTTCAAATGGCCGAATAGTTCCAAATGATTGCTATTCAACGCTCGTAGGGATAACTTCTCAATTTACCACGAATAATTAATTAATTAGGAGATTCCCAAAGTTCCTTTGCGGTCGTCAGCTTCTTGCTTGTTGCTTTCGGCTTGGACAACGATATTTGAGTAGTTGTAGTTTGTAGTTGTAGTTGTAGTTGTAGTTGTAGTTGTAGTTGTAGTTGTAGTTGTAGTTGTAGTTGTAGTTGTAGTTGTAGTTGTAGTTGTAGTTGTAGTTGTAGTTGTAGTTGTAGTTGTAGTTGTAGTTGTAGTTGTAGTGTAGTTGTAGTTGTAGTTGTAGTTGTAGTTGTAGTTGTAGTTGTAGTTGTAGTTGTAGTTGTAGTTGTAGTTGTAGTTGTAGTTGTAGTTGTAGTAGTTGTAGTTGTAGTTGTAGTTGTAGTTGTAGTTGTAGTTGTAGTTGTAGTTGTAGTTGTAGTTGTAGTTGTAGTTGTAGTTGTAGTTGTAGTTGTAGTTGTAGTTGTAGTTGTAGTTGTAGTTGTAGTTGTAGTTGTAGTGTAGTTGTAGTTGTAGTTGTAGTTGTAGTTGTAGTTTAGTTGTAGTTGTAGTTGTAGTTGTAGTTGTAGTTGTAGTTGTAGTTGTAGTTGTAGTTGTAGTTGTAGTTGTAGTTGTAGTTGTAGTTGTAGTTGTAGTTGTAGTTGTAGTTGTAGTTGTAGTTGTAGTTTAGTAGTTGTAGTTGTAGTTGTAGTTGTAGTTGTAGTTGTAGTTGTAGTTGTAGTTGTAGTTGTAGTTGTAGTTGTAGTTGTAGTTGTAGTTGTAGTTGTAGTTGTAGTTGTAGTTGTAGTTGTAGTTGTAGTTGTTTGTAGTTGTAGTTGTAGTTGTAGTTGTAGTTGTAGTTGTAGTTGTAGTTGTAGTTGTAGTTGTAGTTGTAGTTGTAGTTGTAGTTGTAGTTGTAGTTGTAGTTGTAGTTGTAGTTGTAGTTGTAGTTGTAGTTGTAGTTGTAGTTGTAGTTGTAGTGTGTAGTAGTTGTAGTTGTAGTTGTAGTGTAGTTGTAGTTGTAGTTGTAGTTGTAGTTGTAGTTGTAGTTGTAGTTGTAGTTGTAGTTGTAGTTGTAGTTGTAGTTGTAGTTGTAGTTGTAGTTGTAGTTGTAGTTGTAGTTGTAGTTGTAGTTGTAGTTAGTAGTTGTAGTTGTAGTTGTAGTTGTAGTTGTAGTTGTAGTTGTAGTTGTAGTTGTAGTTGTAGTTGTAGTTGTAGTTGTAGTTGTAGTTGTAGTTGTAGTTGTAGTTGTAGTTGTAGTTGTAGTTGTAGTTGTAGTTGTAGTTGTAGTTGTAGTTGTAGTTGTAGTTGTAGTTGTAGTTGTAGTTGTAGTTGTAGTTGTAGTTGTAGTTGTAGTTGTAGTATGTAGTTGTAGTTGTAGTTGTAGTTGTAGTTGTAGTAGTGTAGTTGTAGTTGTAGTTGTAGTTGTAGTTGTAGTTGTAGTAGTTGTAGTTGTAGTTGTAGTTGTAGTTGTAGTTGTAGTTGTAGTTGTAGTTGTAGTTGTAGTTGTAGTTGTAGTTGTAGTTGTGTGTAGTTGTAGTTGTAGTTGTAGTTGTAGTTGTAGTTGTAGTTGTAGTTGTAGTTGTAGTTGTAGTTGTAGTTGTAGTTGTAGTTGTAGTAGTTGTAGTTGTAGTTGTAGTTGTA
>JAUJYZ010001249.1:31523-59023 GCA_033675265.1 Actinostola sp. cb2023
ATACATGCGATATGCCACAGGGTGACCAAACCATTATCGAAGGTCTTTGCCACAGGGCCGGCTGGATGGTCACCATCGGTACGAGTGGTGACGGATGGTACCACGGTGCATCTCATTATCCGTTGGTGTCCGATGGTGAAATTGGTGATTTGGTCACCCTGTGGCATATCGCATATATTACAAGACTTCGCCACAGGTCCGGCTGGATGGTCACCATCGGTACGAGTGGTGACGAATGGTACCACGGTGCATCTCATTATCCGATGGTGTCCGATGGTGAAATTGGTGGTTTGGTCATCCTGTGGCATATCGCATATATTACAAGACTTTGCCACAGCTCCGGCTGGACGGTCACCATCGGTACGAGTGGTGACGGATGGTACCACGGTGCATCTCATTATCCGTTGGTGTCCGATGGTGAAATTGGTGATTTGGTCACCCTGTGCATGGCATATCGCATATATTACAAGACTTCGCCACAGGTCCGGCTGGATGGTCACCATCGGTACGAGTGGTGACGAATGGTACCACGGTGCATCTCATTATCCGATGGTGTCCGATGGTGAAATTGGTGGTTTGGTCATCCTGTGGCATATCGCATATATTACAAGACTTTGCCACAGCTCCGGCTGGACGGTCACCATCGGTACGAGTGGTGACGGATGGTACCACGGTGCATCTCATTATCCGTTGGTGTCCGATGGTGAAATTGGTGGTTTGGTCACCCTGTGGCATATCGCATATATTACAAGACTTTGCCACATCTCCGGCTGGATGGTCACCATCGGTACGAGTGGTGACGGATGGTACTACGGTGCATCTCATTATCCGTTGGTGTCCGATGGTGAAATTGATGGTTTGGTCACCCTGTGGCATATCGCATATATTACAAGACTTTGCCACAGCTCCGGCTGGATGGTCACCATCGGTACGAGTGGTGACGGATGGTACCACGGTGCATCTCATTATCCGTTGGTGTCCGATGGTGAAATTGGTGGTTTGGTCACCCTGTGGCATATCGCATGATGACAAGACTTTGCCACAGGGCCGGCTGGATGGTCACCATCGGTACGAGTGGTGACGGATGGTACCACGGTGCATCTCATTATCCGATGGTGTCCGATGGTGAAATTGGTGGTTTGGTCACCCTGTGGCATATCGCATATATTACAAGACTTTGCCACAGGGCCGGCTGGATGGTCACCATCGGTACGAGTGGTGACGGATGGTACCACGGTGCATCTCATTATCCGATGGTGTCCGATGGTGAAATTGGTGGTTCTACGGCCTTATGAAGCCTTCAGTCTTGTTATTCGTCGTTTGCAAAGAACTAACTATTCGTTGTTTGCAAAGAACTTTTAAACAACAACACTACTAACGGCCTTTCGAAGTCTTCAGTCTTGTTATTTCAGTCGCCGATCGTCGTTTGCAAAGAACTAACAACAACACTACTAAATATAACGGGAAGCCTTCAGTCTTGTTATTCGTCGGTACGTTTGCAAAGAACTAACTATTCGTTGTTTGCAAATAACTAGCAGCCATATATATCTTTGTTGAATGAGGGTGGCTTCACAAGCTGTCTTATTTTAATGTGGTGTTTAGAAATAAATGAGTTGTTATATTGTTTTACTGTGCATCAAAATCCAAAGACTAATCAGAATCCCGAGTGCACGCTGCTAAAGCGTCGTTAATAACAACACATGAATTTTTCGAAGAGCGATAGGTAATATTTGCGACATATAGTTTATACGTAGTTAATTAGCGTAATAGAATTGCTTTCAGTTACAAACGGCACACGACGTTCGCGGTAGATCCACGTAACAGAATATACAGATATCATTGTATACCAAGTTTAGTTATTATACAGCTCTGTAACTCGCCGGTAGTTAGTCTTGTTGTTGTTGTAGACGTGATTGTGAACGGGGTCGTGACCCCTGTAGATTTATACCAGTACGAACACTGAAACGTCTATCAGAACTATGAAAGCCTTCGTCTATGATCGTATTCGTAAAAACACACCAGTTATGTCAACGAATGTGGAAGTCATGGTGAGAATTATGTGTTACGTAAATCGAAGAAACTGAATGGGTTTGTAAACAAAGAAAGAATTGCTAAGCTTATTTATTTATGTCATTAAAGACACAAGCCTAGTAAATATATTAATTACATCCATTTTGAAATCACTAGCATTTCCTGTAATCTGATTGGTTAAAAATGGTGCGATTTATTCCCAAATCGCACCTTTTTAATAAATCGCACCTTTTTGAGCTCTAAATCGCACCAATTTGAACATCCAATGAAATTGCAGGAACAACATAAAACAAGCAATCAGAACACAGGAAGAAAAAAAAGGAAAAAAAAATGAACAGGAAAGACTTTGGATTTTACCACAACAAATCTTTCATATTTTACAAAACAAATGGTGACTTTTTCAACTTACAGTTTTTTATTGTTGACTATTCCCTCTTTCAAGCTGAAGAGGCACTGAATGTGAATGATTAACCGTCATTTGAACATCCATTTGCATTCAGAAAATGCAGAATAAACCACCAAAACAGGACCAAAACAAGCGAACAAGCTCCGGTAACTCCTACTCCTAGTCGAAGCGAGTCCATTCCTGAATTTGCGATTGGAAAAACAGTTCGAGTTTCTAGTAATTCTACACAAGCCAAGATATTGATGAATTAAAGTCTCGGGCCATTAACAATAAGACTAAAACCGTTCCACAAAGCAATGGCTTTCTGTGTTTGAAAATTGGTGCAAGACGTCCAACAATCTTGAAATTGAAATCAACATTGACAACAAACTGATGGCGCCTGTTGTAGATTTGACCTCGACAAGATTCTCACTCGATCAGTTCTATGCAGAAGTCAAATGCAAGGACGGTGAAGACAACGAACCACAATCTCTAAGAATTATTCAGAGTGCCATTGAGCATCGTTTGAAGTAGAATAATTATCCTGTAAGCGTAGTATTTACTGTAAAATGTCCAGTGAATTTCACGGCTCGGCAAATCCTCAACACGAAGGTCATACGACAGCAGGGCAAGTGATCCCAAAACTGCACCAGCTGTACGTTCAATTACTACTCAAAAGAACAACCAGCAACGGTAAAAAAGCGATGTTGGGCTTCTGTCTGTGATTCTAACGACGAGAAAGAGAATAAAGAAGGACTTTTGTACCAAGTGTCGAGTAGATTGTACGTTCAACTGACTTTGCATGCTCAATCGTTCAATGCGCACTACTCGTCACGTGACATTTTGCTGTAAATATTAAAATCGTTGTTTATGTTTTCCGGGGTATCGAATGAGTGTAAATTTCAAAATGGATATAATTAAGTGGTAATTGAACTTCGTGTCGTGCAATTTTGGTCTGAAATCAAACTTGCAATTACAAATCGCACTCCCGCTACGCGGTCGTGCGATTTTGTAATCGCGCGTTTGATTTCAGACCAAATTGCACTCCACTCAGTTCAATTACCATTATTTATCATTGTATACTTGTAATTTACCATTGACGTCTGTTTACAAGACTACAGATAAGACTCAGAACCATAATGTAACTCACGGTTCTTCTATGTCAGTTTCAGTACAACATTTTACGGTAACTTGTTTTAGCCCGATCGAGTGCGCGCTATTAATGTTGAGCGTCTAGTTTTGTTTTGATTTGATTTGAGTTTTTAAATTAATGACAAAACTGATTTTGAAAGGAATGGTATTACGGGATGATTTCACTTCGCCCGTGAAAGAAAAATGACTAACTAAAATGACTAACCAAACAGAACAAAGGAAAACAATGGAATTATAGTGTACTAGACAGGGCTCAAAGTTTATTTTTGTCTTTTATTTGAGCACACTTTCGCTACCAGGTTCAACAGCTGTAATTTTAGTGGTCTCTTGGTAAAACCATGCACTCTAAGTGGCCGAATATGCGAATACAGAATAACAAGGCCCAAAATTGACCAAAATCATTCGCACAAGTCAGTGCAGAGTGCATTATGATGACTTGCCGATTTTGTGACGAAAAAGAAAACAAAGCACATTTTATAACTCGGGCATTCCTTACAGGAGCTTGTCCAAGTAATAAGTAATGGTGTGCAGCTCGTTCAGGCTCGGAAGTGAGCTTTGAAAACGAAGAATTAATACTATATAAGTAGGCTTGGCAGTGAGCTTTGAAAACGAAGAATTAATACTATATAAGTAGGTTTGGCAGTGAGCTTTGAAAACGAAGAATAATAGTAGCCGTGTCTTGTTCACACTAGACCTATAAAGGCTTCCCGTTATATTTAGTAGTGTACATGTTGTTGTTTGTTGTTATAGTTCTTTGCAAACGACGATCGGCGACTGAAATAGTAGTGTTGTTGTTTAATAGAGTGCAAACCATATGTCCGTGAAACAATACTAACTAATTAGTACTAAATAGCACTGATGAAACAATAGAAAACAATGGAGATACTAACACTATTTAGTACTATTTAGTAATAGTACTATTTCACGGACATATGGTTTGCACTCTAGTTCTTTGCAAACAACGAATAGTTAGTTCTTTGCAAACGACGAATAACAGGACTGAAGACTTCGAAAGGCCGTTAGTAGTGTTGTTGTTTGAATAGTTATTTGCAAACAACGAATAGTTAGTTCTTTGCAAACGTAACGACGAATAACAAGACTGAAGGCTTCCCGTTATATTTAGTAGTGTTGTTGTTAGTTCTTTGCAAACGACGATCGGCGACTAAAATAACAAGACTGAAGACTTCGAAAGGCCGTTAGTAGTGTTGTTGTTTGAATAGTTATTTGCAAACAACGAATAGTTAGTTCTTTGCAAACGACGAATCGTTACCAGAAATATGAGACAAGATGGCCGCCGCGCATGCTCACTTTGCACGAATACGATCACAAAATGGCTAATACAATTTACAGTAAATGTATGAGGACTTTGGATAAATATTGGATTTTATTTCCACGTCGCTATTTTACAAACTTCGGGTAGCTTGAAATACAATTAATAGCTCTTAGGTGACGTTCTCACAATAAAATCAATTGAATTCCGCTTCGAAAAAGTGGTTCCTTTACGTAGTTTCATAAGTCACCTAAGCGTCTATACATGGTCACCATGGAATCTAGAATCGTGCCATAATTGCCAAACTTTGTAAATTCCTACCTTCTAAACTGTGAAGAGTGCAATTTTCGGGTAGCTCGTTTGGTGTGTAGTGTCCATTCGTGAAACATTTGCACCTAATAACTGCTCTAAATAACGAGTATAAAGTGGTTCCACTTGTCGATAAACACAGCTCACTTTTGGAGTTGATCAACAAGAACTGTTCGCCATTTTCAAGCGTCTATGAGCACGGAAAGAGCAAAATTACGCTGCCCCCTGTTATGTTTGGCTGCCATTTTGAATAGAGCTTTGCAGTCTGGGAATTTTACGTGTTATACCGCTGTTCTATGAAGCTTGGGGCTCCTAAATAGCGCGAATTTTGAACTCATAGTATACAGATTGGGTTTCCTGTGGCATATAGAAAATATCAAAGTGCCTTCCGTGACTCGTTCGTACTCTGTGCCGAGCGTAAGCGAACACTTTATTTTTAAATCTATCCGCCTCAAAAGAAGCGCTTGATATTTCTAAACAAACTTAGAGTAGTTTAATTTTAATAAATTTATTTATTTTGGTTGAAATTTCGAAGAGTATTTCGGACTGAAGGTAGACCGCTGATCTAATATCGCGGGAGTAACATGTCTTATATTTCTGGTAACGAACAAGACTGAAGGCTTCCCGTTATATTTAGTAGTGTTGTTGTTAGTTCTTTGCAAACGACGATCGGCGACTGAAATAACAAGACTGAAGACTTCGAAAGGCCGTTAGTAGTGTTGTTGTTTGAATAGTTATTTGCAAACAACGAATAGTTAGTTCTTTGCAAACGACGAATAACAAGACTGAAGGCTTCATAAGGCCGTAGAAGCACCAATTTCACCATCGGACACCATCGGATAATGAGATGCACCGTGGTACCATCCGTCACCACTCGTACCGATGGTGACCATCCAGCCGCCCTGTGGCAAAGACTAGTAATATATGCGATATGCCACAGGGTGACCATACCACCAATTTCACCATCGGATAATGAGATGCACCGTGGTACCATCATCCTCTGGCACACAGGGTGTCAGTGGAGATGGGGGGAGGGGAGGGGAGGGGAGAAAGGAAGGCCAATTTTATTTTTAATTACTGAATACATTTAAAAAAATGAATTTCAATTCCTGAATCATCAGTATGTATGATTTACACATACTAATGACTTCACCATCTGATACCGTGGTAAATCAACTTTCACCATCCGTATCAGATGGTGAGTATTGGACATGTATGGAAATAGTTATACATAGATTTTGTGTCAATATATCAGAGGTATACAAATCTGCCCTCATCGCTGGGAAACTAATGTTCATAAAGGAGTTATTTTCGAAAATAGGTCACGTGACTTGATTATTCAATCAGATTGAAGCAAATAGCTCCTTAATGCATATCATTGACCCAGCAATGAGGGCAGATTTTGATACCTCTGATACATAGAAACAAAATCTATGTATAACTATTTCTGTACATGAATTACCCATTGGCCCATTTTAATTCAAAGTTTGAATCAACATAGAAGTGAGGCTGGAGGTCACGTGACCACTTTATCCGAAAAAGTGTTAATCCAAAATCTGAATATTGTGGAGTTGATTAACTCTGCAAAGTTTGGTGGGGTTTCAGCAAAATAGAAGACAACAGTGAAATAAAATAATACTTTCCTCGTTTTGGTGATAGTCCTGGCCTAACATGCTTGAGTGGGTGAAGAGAAGATGGACCGAGGCTTAGTTTATAGCTAGAAACAATCAGGCACTGTTTAACAGAGACTGTGGCAGAACCATGCCTAACACTTATTTCCCTCTTTTACACCGATAGTTATTATTATTTTTGTAATTTATTTGTTCTATCTTTCATTTATTCCACCATGTATTGTTATTTTGCTCGAGCGCATTCTATTGTGAGCGCGCGCGCTACGCCAACGTTTTTGTTTTGTTTATATTTGTTTTCCACGCTATGTGAAAATTCGTTATTTTTTCCTTTCTTCCCTGATGATGGGCCAAGAGCCCGAAAGCTCGGGAAAATAAATAAATACGTAGAAGAAACAAATCATGTCTGAATTATTATTATTATTATTATTATTATTATTATTATTATTATTATTATTATTATTATTATTATTATTATTATTATTATTAAGTTAAGGAGAAAAACTAGTGATATTTAAAAGCTACTACGTTTCGATGACATCCTGTCATCATTATCAAATAAAGTGAGATGAATAATGAGTATATAAGTTACGTACGAAATTTACATAATTAACATAAGAATAGTGTACAATGTTCAATGGAGTTCAGTGTTATTTAAACAAATACTTTTTGCATTATTATTATTATTAGTAGTAGTAGTAGTAGTAGTAGTAGTAGTAGTATTATTATTATTATTATTATTATTATTATTATTATTATTATTATTATTATTATTATTATTATTATTATTGAATAAGTCGTTTTATTAACCAGTTTCGTATCAAATACCAATACGTTACCAAACTGAAAGAAGAAGAAAACACGTTACCTTATTGGTTGAGGTTTTAGTCCACTTCATAGTCAGCATATTACCAGATTGTGTAGCTTGTAGTCCAGGTAATGATGGCCATGTAAAGGTAATTGAGTCGCCATTTTTGTCTTGAGCATTGACAATGATGGTGGCCGTTTGGTTCAGATATATGTTGATCTTCGAGGTAGTGTTCACCACTTCAGGCGGGAAGTTTTCTAAAGTAAAAAAAAAAGAAAATATTAAAAGAAAAAACAAGTAGTCAGCGCTAAAGTAAGGTAGAATGGTTCTCTGCCATACTTTTTTAAAAGTACAAAATAAAAAATAAAAAGATAATAAAATATATTTTATATATTTAATTATAAATAAATAATTATTTATTCAATTTTCTTAACATTTTTCTGTAGCTATAGAGCACACCCCTATTGGAAATCAGTATTTATTTTATTAAATAGGTTAGCGTGCATAACTATAGCTTGATCTCATCTCAATCGGTAGCGACACTGTGCTTGATTCAATTCGGTGTCCTGAAAGTTAGAGTCGTCGCTTAGGATAGGCTTGCTACCAAGAAAGCAGACAATATCGTAACATAAAGCTTACCCAATTGGTTTGATTCGTTCACCAGCTTTTCTGACGTTTGCAGCGTTGCTTCACCAATAGACACATCCTTAGTCGCAGCGACATCAAACAGACATGCAACATTGGAACCACAAGTTTCTCTTGCTTGTCTTTCTAGAGTTTCGTTATAGAACGTCAGCTCGTCAGCAAATATCGGCTTGTATGACTCATTTTTGAAGGTATCGACGCCTTCACCGGGTTTGTAGGTAAATAAGGACTGGGCTGTAGTGATTTGCACTTATAAAATAAACAAACAAGAGGTCTGATGACTGCTTTATTTTTGTCCTAGCTTTTTAAATCCATGAAAACTCATTTCTCATGTCGTAAAAACTTACTTCAATCATGATAAAATATGCATCTACGATAAGCTTATAAATATATTAACCTTGAACTCCACCTTTATTTCTGAGAAAATTGTCCATCTGTGCAATTTCTATTGATGTCAAGTCATTTCCAAATACTTACATTTGAGACCAAATTCATAGTGGATAGTGCTATCATTGGCGGATATTGGAATCGTCGAACCATCAGGAAGAGTGAAATCATCGTCAGGATCATCATTCCACTTGCCTAGTAGACCCATCGTCTTATTCTTGAACGACTCGGGTGCAGAGAAAACAATGGTCATCATTCCTTTTACTTCGCCAAATGTGACTGAGATACCCGATGGGGAACGTTGCAGAAATAGCATCGTTTTCTTCACGAGAGATTGAAATGTTGCTGACTTCTTTGGAGATATTTGCAGAAACAGTAGAGAAGTCAAATATATTGCCATCAACAAGTACTTCTAGGCTTCCTTAAAAGAAACACAGAATTGCATGACAATGTTACGAGACAATGTGAGGTGCGACAAAATTGTACTAAAATAATTGAGGAGAAGGTGCTGCCTTTGCAATTACATTTACAAATGGTTAGATCTTCGCGTGGCTCGGATGACCACGTAAAATGGCGGTCCCGTCTCTCCACACTCCACTACATTGCAACGGAGGGACGTAAAAGAACCCACACCACTGTTCGACTAAGAGTAGGGCACGAAGTTCCCGGTGTGTGTGGCCTGACCTACCAGGGCTCCTATTGATAACAGTGTATTATATACACTGAAGGGACAACCCTGTTTAAATAAAGGTTTATTCATTCATTCATTCATCCCTCCTTAGATAAAGTCATTTATTTATTTATTATTATTTATTTACTTTTATGCCTGAAACTGCATGTAATGTTGGTGTAATGTTGGTGTAATGTTGGTGTAATGTTGGTGTAATGTTGGTGTAATGTTGGTGTAATGTTGGTGTAATGTTGGTGTAATGTTGGTGTAATGTTGGTGTAATGTTGGTGTAATGTTGGTGTAATGTTGGTGTAATGTTGGTGTAATGTTGGTGTAATGTTGGTGTAATGTTGGTGTAATGTTGGTGTAATGTTGGTGTAATGTTTGGTGTAATGTTGGTGTAATGTTGGTGTAATGTAGGTGTAATGTTCGTGTGATGTTCGGTAATGTCCGTACAATGTTCGTGTAATGTTCGTGTAATGTTCGTGTAATGTTCGTATAATGTCGTGTAATGTTCGTGTAATTTCGTGTAATATTCGTGTAATATTCGTGTAATGTTCGTATAATGTTGGAGTAATGTTGGTGTAATGTTGGTGTAATGTTGGTGTAATGTTCGTATAATGTCGTGTAATGTTCGTGTAATTTCGTGTAATATTCGTGTAATATTCGTGTAATGTTCGTATAATGTTGGTGTAATGTTGGTGTAATGTTGGTGTAATGTTCATGTAATATTCGTGTAATGTTCGTGTAATGTTCGTGTAATGTCCGTGTGATGTCGTGTAATATTCGTGTGATGTCGTGTAGTCGTGTAATGTCATGTAATGTCGTGTAATGTTCGTGTAATGCACGTGTAATTTCGAAACTGCGTGTTTTTATTCCGTGAAACTCTACGTTAATAACGTTTAAGCAAAATCGTACGTGTTTCCATGAAAATGAATGAGCTGTCTTATCTCACCATTATTGAGTCTGACTTCAATTGTTCCCGAGTTCATGTCTTTAGCAGCGGCAGCAGAAAACACTGTTGCATCGCCTCCAGGAGCCTTGGCGGTTCTCGCTTGGAGTAGGAACTCTGCGTTATTGACGTCGACCATGGTATACTCGCCATGTCCATTAAATGTATAGTTCTTGTTATCCAGTGTTACAATATGAGGATCTCCCCAGAACCATCCTTTAGAATAAAACAGTACAGCTTAGAGTGTTAGGTTTATTAAATGGATAGTTCTTGTTATCCATTGTTACAATATGAGGATCGCCCCAGAACCATCCTTTAGAATAAAACAGTACAACTTAGAGTGTTAGGTTTATTAAATGTATAGTTCTTGTTATCCATTGTTACAATATGAGGATCTCCCCAGAACTATCCTTTAGAATAAAACAGTACAGCTTAGAGTGTTAGGTTTATTAAATAGATAGTTCTTGTTATCCATTGTTACAATATGAGGATCTCCCCAGAACCATCCTTTAGAATAAAACAGTACAGCTTAGAGTGTTAGGTTTATTAAATGGATAGTTCTTGTTATCCAGTGTTACAATATGAGGATCTCCCCAGAACCATCCTTTAGAATAAAACAGTACAGCTTAGAGTGTTAGGTTTATTAAAAGTATAGTTCTTGTTATATCCATTGTTACAATATGAGGATCTCCCCAGAACTATCCTTTAGAATAAAACAGTACAGCTTAGAGTGTTAGGTTTATTAAATGGATAGTTTCTTGTTATCCAGTGTTACAATATGAGGATCTCCCCAGAACCATCCTTTAGAATAAAACAGTACAGCTTAGAGTGTTAGGTTTATTAAATGGATAGTTCTTGTTATCCAGTTGTTACAATCTGATGAGGATCTCCCCAGAACCATCCTTTAGAATAAAACAGTACAGCTTAGAGTGTTAGGTTTATTATATGTATAGTTCTTGTTATCCAGTTGTTACAATATGAGGATCTCCACAGAAACATCCTTTAGAATAAAACAGTACAGCTTAGAGTGTTAGCATTTATTAAATGTATAGTTTCTTGTTATCCATTGTTACAATATGAGGATCTCCCCAGAACCATCCTTTAGAATAAAACAGTACAGCTTAGAATGTTAGGTTTATTAAATGTATAGTTCTTGTTATCCATTGTTACAATATGAGGATCTCCCCAGAACCATCCTTTAGAATAAAACAGTACAGCTTAGAGTGTTAGGTTTATTATATGTATAGTTCTTGTTATCCATTGTTACAATATGAGGATCTCCCCAGAACCATCCTTTAGAATAAAACAGTACAGCTTAGAGTGTTAGGTTTATTAAATGTATAGTTCTTGTTATCCATTGTTATAATATGAGGATGTCCCCAGAACCATCCTTTAGAATAAAACAGTAAAGCTTAGAGTGTTAGGTCTATTAAATGTATAGTTATTGTTATCCATTGTTACAATATGAGGATGTCCCCAGAACCATCCTTTAGAATAAAACAGTACAGCTTAGAATGTTAGGTTTATTAAATGTATAGTTCTTGTTATCCATTGTTACAATATGAGGATCTCCCCAGAACCATCCTTTAGAATAAAACAGTACAGCTTAGAGTGTTAGGTTTATTATATGTATAGTTCTTGTTATCCATTGTTACAATATGAGGATCTTCCCAGAACCATCCTTTAGAATAAAACAGTACAGCTTAGAGTGTTAGGTTTATTAAATGTATAGTTCTTGTTATCCATTGTTATAATATGAGGATGTCCCCAGAACCATCCTTTAGAATAAAACAGTAAAGCTTAGAGTGTTAGGTCTATTAAATGTATAGTTATTGTTATCCATTGTTACAATATGAGGATGTCCCCAGAACCATCCTTTAGAATAAAACAGTACAGCTTAGAGTGTTAGGTTTATTAAATGTATAGTTCGTGTTATCCATTGTTACAATATGAGGATCTCCCCAGAACCATCCTTTAGAATAAAACAGTACAGCTTAGAGTGTTAGGTGTATTAAATGTATAGTTATTGTTATCCATTGTTACAATATGAGGATGTCCCCAGAACCATCCTTTAGAATAAAACAGTACAGCTTAGAGTGTTAGGTTTATTAAATGTATAGTTCAGTCTTGTTATCCATTGTTACAATATGAGGATCTCCCCAGAACCATCCTTTAGAATAAAACAGTACAGCTTAGAGTGTTAGGTTTATTAAATGTATAGTTATTGTTATCCATTGTTACAATATGAGGATGTCCCCAGAACCATCATTTAGAATAAAACAGTACAGCTTAGAGTGTTAGGTTTATTAAATGTATAGTTCAGTCTTGTTATCCATTGTTACAATATGAGGATCTCCCCAGAACCATCCTTTAGAATAAAACAGTACAGCTTAGAGTGTTAGGTTTATTAAATGGATAGTTCAGTCTTGTTATCCATTGTTACAATATGAGGATCTCCCCAGAACCATCCTTTAGAATAAAACAGTACAGCTTAGAGTGTTAGGTTTATTAAATGTATAGTTCTTGTTATCCATTGTTACAATATGAGGATCTCCCCAGAACCATCCTTTAGAATAAACTGATGCAGCTTAGAGTGTTAGGTTTATTACTGCGGTTCTCAGTGTTATGCGAACTCAGACATTCAAACAGTCGGCTGGAACTTGTTTTTTTCGCTGCTGTCAATCAAATTCAAAACTCAAACAAATTCAAAACTAAATACATTCTTCGACCAAATGATCCATAATTTAGCTCAAAATTATATATGGTTTCCAATTGATGGGTCTTCTGACTTATATTTTTAAGTTTACTGATTTTTAATGTTGATTGACGGCAGCGAAAAACCAAGTTCCAGCCGACTGCTTGAATGTCTGAGTTCGCATAATACTGAGAATCGCAGTAAATGTATAGTTCTTGTTATCCATTGTTACAATATGCATTTGAGGATTTCCCCAGAACCATCCTTTAGAATAAAACAGTACAGCTTAGAGTGTTAGGTTTATTAAATGTATAGTTCTTGTTATCCATTGTTACAATATGAGGATCGCCCCAGAACCAACCATCCTTTGGAATATTGTTATATTTCAAATAACGTTGTCGCGTTCAAAGCTGAAGCGTCAAGCCAAGACCGAAGTGAATGCTGGTTATGTGCTGGCAAATTATTCATATCAGACCTATTTTCTATGGAACGAAGTGTGATATGCAAACAAGCAGGTGAAAATGTTCACATTTTGTAATTAGTCCTTATAGAAACAATTGTGATTTAAATAATTGGTCAGCACAAAACCAGCATTCACTTTGGTCTTGGCTTGACGCTTGTTGCTTTGAACGCGACAACGTTATTTGAAATAGGTGTATATGTAGAAACCACAGTGTCAGTCCTACTGAAGATGACGTTTGTAACGTCAAAACATGTTTATTAATAAGCTCAAAACTGTCGTTCTTGTCTTGAAATTATTGTTATTATTATTATTATTATTATTATTATTATTATTATTATTATTATTATTATTATTATTATTATTATTATTATTATTATTATTATTATTGAGTTTAACTAAACAAGGTTTAATGTTTATCTCCACTAAGCTAATCAGGCTATTACACCACAGGGAGCCCAAGCTTACTATCAGTGTATATATACATGTGGCTTTGAAATGTGCAAATAAAAGTCATAATTTTCATCAAAAGTATTTGTTGTTGCTATATATTATGTTTAAAATCCTCTCTGAGTTGCCTGGAGTTGTTATTTGAGTTCAATTTGATTGTTTACGTTTTTACTTACCTTTCTCTCCCTATTCATAGTAAAGGGTGGAAACCGAGACCAACTTCGAAGCCAACCGGCCCAACAAAATGTCCCGTTTCACCAACAAATATACTTCCAATCACGTTCAGATTCACACAGCTCACGGCCAGACAATGCACTTACACGGCACTGCACAGAAAACGATGAAAAGTGAAGCGATTCTAATAAATACATCGAGAGCAATCGTTTAGAACTTGCATTTTCGATGCTACTAACACACAATCGGGCCGATCTGCTCGGACGGTACTGGGACCCAGCACCAAAAGTATTTCCACCGGGAGGTCCTGTTGACGGGGAATAATTTGTTTCGTTCAAAATTACCACAGGACCTCCCGGTGGAAATACTTTTGGTGCTGGGTCCCAGTACCGTACCGTCCGCGCAGATCGGCCCGATTGTGTGTTAGTGGCATCGAAAATGCAAGTTCTAAACGATTGCTCTCGATGTATTTATTAGAATCGCTTCACTTTTCATCGTTTTCTGTGCAGTGCCGTGTAAGTGCATTGTCTGGCCGTGAGCTGTGTGAATCTGAACGTGATTGGAAGTATATTTGTTGGTGAAACGGGACATTTTGTTGGGCCGGTTGGCTTCGAAGTTGGTCTCGGTTTCCACCCTTTACTATGAATAGGGAGAGAAAGGTAAGTAAAAACGTAAACAATCAAATTGAACTCAAATAACAACTCCAGGCAACTCAGAGAGGATTTTAAACATAAGATATAGCAACAACAAATACTTTTGTTGAAAATTATGACTTTTATTTGCACATTTCAAAGCCACATGTATATATACACTGATAGTAAGCTTGGGCTCCCTGTGATTACACTTACTTTGTCTCGGTGGTCGATACCCTTGACAGTTGTCAGAAGGTCGCTTTTTATAAAATAATTCACAGCGATTTGACTCCACACAGCAAGCTCGGTGAGCCTCTTCGTCGGTTAAGAATCCATTTATTCCTGGGTTATTAGTTATTAGATGTAGATAACCCCCATCGCGAGGCCCCTCCATTAACGAACCATAATCGTTAAATTGATAGCTGTAACAACATCGCTGGCTCCAAACTGCATTGAAGTTAATGATGGCATTCGTTCTTGGATCTGTGATTTGCAGTACGCTCCTTTCGCTGAAGAACCTACGCAATACTCGGCAATGGACGCCAACAGTGGCGTAATTGTAGTAATAGTACCAATCCCAGCGAAATCTTCTATCACGCCAGGCTTGAAACAGCGAACAAGGACATGGATCGCCTTTCATAGGGTTCACGCTGAGCGTAGGCTGTAGTCTATGCCACTTTCTGCATTTCAACTCTGCTTCTGATTTGCTAGTTGGGCCATCGTTGAGGGGGAACATCCATCGACCAGTTACATTTGTGTTGCCTTTCAACTCACTCAGCAGTATTATATCCAGTGTACCAGAACTGGAAACAAAGTAAAACCTGATATTGCTGGTTTGCATGCAATACACGTCACGGCGGCCATCTTGGTTGAACTTCAACAAAAGATTGCTCATTAGTGTCTATTGTTTGTTCAACCAACATGGCCGCCGTGTCTTTATCTCTTGATTCTCAAGGGATTGATTGCAAACCAAGAATTCAATACCCTAGTTTCGAGTTGATTCGACACCTTTATACTCCTCCACAATCGAGGCATTTGCTTAGTGTAAATGTTCCCAAATACCAACGAGAACGCGAACAAATGTTGACATAGGAAATTTATAGAAACTGGATCATTTTGACTTGCCGTAACTCCGCTCGATTTCGTTGGATTTTCAAAAACCTACCATTTTAAATAGAAAATATGTTTTCTTTGTTATTTATGTCCTACAATATGATAGGTATTGGAAGGCTACAAATCGAGAAAAAAAATACTTTTGTTTTCAAAATAAAACGTTCGGCACGTGAATATGCAAATTAGCTCGACATTTTAAGATCCATTCATGAAGCGAAGATTGACGCGTAAAAGTTAGTTAAAACCACTACATTGGTCTTATGGTATGCATGCCTGCTGATTATCGAAGTCTAAACATTGAAAATCCAACAAAAATCGAGCGGAGGTACGGCAAGTCAAAGTGATCCAGATTTCTATAAATTTCTGCGCGTTTGCCCCAATTCAAAATGGCGGACGAAAGCGTGAAGTGGCTTATTCAAGCTGAGGATGAGCAAATGCGTCTTTTGTCAAGGAGTACAGCGGTGCATAAACAATTTCGCATGCGTATCTGGCTTTCCCTTTCTCCTCTCCCTTCCAACACAATACAATACAATAGTTTATTTCGACACGTGTCGTCCAGGAGCGCGAAGCTCGTTCAAAATACGAACGTGCAGTATATAAACACGAAACTAGAGTGTTGTCTATTAGCCGAGCTTTCTATCAATCTCCATATAGGCTCGCTTAGTGTTCGCTTAGCGTTCGCTTAGTGTTCGCTTAGTGTTCGCTTAGTGTTCGCTTAGTGTTCGCTTAGTGTTCGCTTAGTGTTCGCTTAGTGTTCGCTTAGTGTTCGCTTAGTGTTCGCTTAGTGTTCGCTTAGTGTTCGCTTAGTGTTCGCTTAGTGTTCGCTTAGTGTTCGCTTAGTGTTCGCTTAGTGTTCGCTTAGTGTTCGCTTAGTGTTCGCTTAGTGTTCGCTTAGTGTTCGCTTAGTGTTCGCTTAGTGTTCGCTTAGTGTTCGCTTAGTGTTCGCTTAGTGTTCGCTTAGTGTTCGCTTAGTGTTCGCTTAGTGTTCGCTTAGTGTTCGCTTAGTGTTCGCTTAGTGTTCGCTTAGTGTTCGCTTAGTGTTCGCTTAGTGTTCGCTTAGTGTTCGCTTAGTGTTCGCTTAATGTTCGCTTAGTGTTCGCTTAGTGTTCGCTTAGTGTTCGCTTAGTGTTCGCTTAGTGTTCGCTTAGTGTTCGCTTAGTGTTCGCTTAGTGTTCGCTGTCACTTCCTTCGATTGTATTCCTTAACTGACGTCAGTCTATTTTTCCCTTTGTCCGGGTTAGTACCAGTGTCTCTCTTTGTCAGTGTAGTCGTTTTCTTATGAGTGGGAAGTAGTTACGGTATGGCTCGTGCCGTGCGGTGACCGTGCCGTGCCGTGTCCAAGCATTCTGATTGGTTGAGCAATGATACTACGTCAGCATATCTGTTCCGTAGATTTCTCACTCATACAAAAACGACTGTAGGTAAACAACCTAAACAACCAGCTGTTGAAGTCATGAGAACTGAGTAAATAAAAAAGGCACTCCATTCCCCAATGTTGTGAGCCTGCGATGTACTTCAGCGGTAACGTAATGCAAGTTTATATACAGCCGAGTGAGCGAGTGTTCCCAAAATTGTCCCAATGTCATTCCAGTGTAACTTGTGGATTACATCAGTAGAACCTCTATATAACGGACCTCTATAAAGCGGCCACCCTCTATTCAGCGGCCACTTTTCAAGGTCCCATTTTTTTTTGGTCCCATTTTTTTGGTCCCATTTTTTTTGTCAGTGAAGCTCTGTCAATCATACCTCTATTAAGCGGCCACCTCTATTTTTACAACACTTGTCAAATTTCTCGCACGCTGATTGGATAAGAGCCATTGTCGATAAGAGGACAGACGCATAGAATGACGTTTCGCTCGCGCACGGAACCAGCGCGCGCTTGAATTAGTTTTTATTTCAAATGTATTTGTCGTTTTGGGAGCCTTTTCCGCTTTCCTGAGTAGATATCGTTGTAAAAAAAACGATAAATAATGGCCACTTTGCAAAGTCCCGAGGGTGGTCGTTATATATAGAGGTTCCACTGTCATCCACGAGTTAAACAGTAAAGCATTCCTACCCTTCGATGTTAGCAAATCTGTTACGTATTCCACTTCCAGAGTTCCATCCCGCCACAGGAAGCCCATAGCTATTGTACCAATATCTTTTCCAATCATCACTGCATATGAACAAATTAATAATGGTAATAGAAAGTGGAGTGCAATTTGGTCTGAAATCAAACGCGCGATTACAAAATCGCACGACCGCGTAACGGGACTCCCAGGGGGGTACTCAGGGGTATCAGTGACGGGGAGGTGCGAAGACCTTTTTGGGGTTTGAAATTCGCGGCTTGGTACTTTTTTTGGACTATCAATTTTCTGGTGGACTTTTTTGATATAAAGATTTTGGCAAGGACTTTTTGGGGGGTTGATAAAAATGATATCCTACCGTTCTTGATTTTATGCGGAGAAAAATTGGACTTTTTGGGGGTTACGGTTTTGGGCCGTTGGACTTTTTTGGGGACTTGTTTTTGCGTAATGGACTTTTTTGGGGTTAAAAAGCCTCATTCGCACCTCCCCGTCACTGATACCCCTGAGTACCCCCCCCCCCCCCTGGGGCGGGACTACGTCATATTCATTTTGAAATATTTTCAAAAAACATTCTATATTTAGGTGGTAAGTTGTAAGAATAAGAACAATTTTGATGCCTGAAATACAACTCTTTCATTCTAAATAACAAATTACTTTTATTTATGAAGAATCTTTTGAATTTAATTAAAAATTAGAGTTTCTGTGCGAAACAAAAATGTAAAAAAAATGATGCAATCAACGATTTAATCGCACCATTTTTAGCCAATCAGATTGCAGGATTTACTAGTGATTTCAACATGAATATGATTAATGTTTTTTTATCCTGAATTTCGTATTTTCTCTGATATTCAAGTCTAATATTATACTAAAACAATTATTCACCTCAGTGATTATGGTGAATATTCACCGAGACGAATATCATCAATCAATCACCATTAATAATTACGTACCCTTCCGCTGGGACGACCCATTGAATCCCTTTGCAAGGATAGTTGAAGAGTGTGAAAGCGCTTAATCCATCGGTGATGATAACAGCTTGAAACGTGTTGGACTATGAATGAATAATTAACAACATATAATACAATTATTTAAATAAAAAAGAAAGAAAGAAAGAAAGAAAGAAAGAAAGAAAGAAAGAAAGAAAGAAAGAAAGAAAGAAAGAAAGAAAGAAAGAAAGAAAGAAAGAAAGAAAGAAAGAAAGAAAGAAAGAAAGAAAGAAAGAAAGAAAGAAAGAAAGAAAGAAAGAAAGAAAGAAAGAAAGAAAGAAAGAAAGAAAGAAAGAAAGAAAGAAAGAAAGAAAGAAAGAAAGAAAGAAAGAAAGAAAGAAAGAGAGTTAGAATCAAGTGGGTATTTGCTACCATAGGCGGGTATTTGCTACGGTAGCAAATACTCACTGTGGGTATTTGCTACGGTAGCAAATACCCATAGTGAGTATTTGCTACGTTCGGTGGGTATTTGCTACGGTAGCAAATACCCACAGTGAGTATTTGCTACGTTCGGTTGGGTATTTGCTACGGTAGCAAATACCCACAGTGAGTATTTGCTACGTTCAGTTGGGTATTTGCTACGGTAGCAAATACTCAGTGTGGGTATTTGTTACCGTTTATTGGATATTTGCTACGGTTTCAAATATACAAGGCGGATATTTTAGTGACAATCCTAAATTAGGTTGTGACTTTTGTCGATTTGATTGACGGAGTTTGTGTACTTCTGTCTGGCGTGTATTGCACAAGATCGCACATGGTCGGCAAGTCCTACAGCAAACCGATAGTTCAGTTTCAGGTAAGATATATATTTAAATGTTTCGATTATATACTATTTTCCATCTCAGACGCATTATTTTCAATATTTACGTGTATTTTAGAACTAACATTTTGAAAATCCCAATATAACGTGCACAATTTCCTTTTAAATATTAAAGGTCTCGATAAATCATATCGACATATTATTATGCACTGTTGATAGTTGATACTTCAGTAGTATAATCCAAATGTACGGTACTATTAGCACGCTTCCTAACTGCGTCGTAAGCGAGTTTCTATGTGTGAGAAATAGTAATTTTCTATATTCGATTCATCAAGTAATAGATCAAACACGAGAAAGAGTTTCATCCGATTTCAAAACACCGAGAAGTAGGTTGATAAAACGAGGCACAGCCGCGGATTTTTAAACCTACTTCAAGGTGTTTTGATGTTGGAGGAATAACTCTTTCGAGTGTTTGATCTAGCTTCTCAAACCATTAATAATTCTTGGAGATATTCAGAGTTCAAGTTGACTAAATTGTATGTGATTTTGTTTGTTTTGTACTCTTGAATTATTAATGAGTTTGAACCTCCGGTTTCGACCACTTTCGTAAGCGATCACCTCTCCTAAACGACAAGTTTTCCAAAATACGAAAAGTTCAGTTCCAAGCCAAATCACCATAGTTGGAAGGAACCTCTTGTAAGCGACCGCCTCTCGTAAGCGACCACATGCCTTGACATTTTGGGTGGTCGCCTACGGGAGGTTCGACTGTATTTAAGAGATATAAGAAGCATTATCGATTCTGATGAATGTAACCAGGGGCATAGCCAGCAATGCGCAAAGTACGCAAATAATAATAATAATAATAATAATAATAATAATAATGAAGAACAGTTATTGGATGCCATGCCTGGTAATAAATGAATTGAAAGTATTTAACTTCGTCAGGCAAAAGAAATTTCTTTTGCCTGACGAAGTTAAATACTTTCAATTCAATAATAATAATAATAATAATAATAATAATAATAATATAATAATAATAATAATAATAATAATAATAATAATAATAATAATAATAATAATAATAATAATAATAATAATAATAATAATAATAATAATAATAATAATAATAATAATAATAATAAATAATAATAATGATAACTTTATTCCTCAAAACAAATTACAAATAAGAGATAGAAAAATAGATAAAAATCCTTATAATAATAATAATAATAATAATAATAATAATAATAATAATAATAATAATAATAATAATAATAATAATAACAATAACAATAACAATAATAATAATAATAATAATAATAATAATAATGTTATAATAATAACTTTATTCTTCAAAACAAATTACAAATGAGAGATAGAAAAATAGATAAAAATCCTTAATAATATAAATCTAATAATAATAATAATAATTCGTACTAAAATGTTTTGGGATTTTCATTGTTTTTATTCATATTTCAGTTATTTTCATATTAAATCAGTTGTTCATTTTCATGTCCAAAGGCTTTTATTATATGATGCACACTCCGTCGAGTCCAAAGACATCCCGCGTTATTACACTGTTTAGGAGCCGGTTCAAACCTCTTGTTCAGATGTTATAAACACTGTTAACGTTGTGTGAGCTTGCTTTACGAGAGGTTCCAACTTTAGTGATTTGACTTGGAACTGAACTTTTGATATTTTGGAAAACTGGTCGCTTACGATCGCAAACGGAGGTTCAAATATCTATATGTAATATATAATTGTATATACAATTAATATTCATTATTCTCCCTTCTAGAAATAATGGATTGCAATTCTAAAAAAGTTTACAAACGACAATCAAAAACATGCCACCATTGCGGTAAGAGCATGAAAAATCTGAGTCGACATAAAAAAGAGGTACATCACATGACAAAAATCAAAAGAAAGCTCGATGAGTACGTGACAGGGGAGAAGAAAAATCCCAAGCGATTGGTAAAGTTTTGTCCATTATCTCCGTGCAAGTATAGAATATCTGGTCATTTCCAGCTCCACAAACATCTAACTTCGGGGATTCATAACCTTAATCCAAAGACCAGTATGTATTTGGAAACGTTACGCAATGCCAAAAGAGTGTCAATCTCAGATGTCGAATCTCACGTCAAGAAATTAAAGAAACGGGCTAACAGTAAAAGAAAGCGCAAAGCAAAAATAAGACAAGACGAGGAATACAACGTGATAGCAGGAACATCAAGGAAAAGGAAAAGAAAAGAGATGATTCGTCCTTCGAGAGGGAAAAGTAGAAAACAGATATTGACGGACACCGACGGAATGTGCAGTGATGAAGGCATTGAAACAAAAGCTGAGAAAAAAAGGCATGAAGGTGGTAAAAGCGAACGAAAACTCGAGAAAGATGTCAGTTCAGATATTGGAAGTGACGAAGAATATAACCTAACAGCTGCAAAAGTATGGGAGAGAATAAGAAACGAGAACAAGTGTACAAGTACAAGTGTACGATATCCAGAAGTTCTAGATGACGACAATCAAGATAACAGTATTTACAGTGACGATAGTGACGACGAGTCTGACACTGGCAGCGACAAAAGTCAGGAAATGTTATCAGGCGACGTCTATGAAGCTAATTCTTGTACAGTCAAAGAGTTAGAATTGACTGACTGTCAGCAACCAAACACCATGAGCAACAGTGAAAGAACCAAAGACAACTTAGATGTCGTAGAAATTGTGTCTGATAGTGACCGTACGGATGAGTCTGATACAGAATATATTCCTGATGAAGAACTATCAACTGCAGAATATGACGAAGTAGATGACAGTGACTCAAGTGGATCAATAGGCACCTCTAGTTCTATATTACAGGAAAAAGACGAAAACTTAATAGAATTTATTGAAATCATTGGGGAAGAAAACTGTTATGGCGGTTCCTTTCTTGATGTTGATGTAGATTGGCATAGAAGCGTGATGCAGTTCATCAAAAAAAAAAGACAACAACGTTACATTTTCAAGACACCGACTGAGTCTGAACACGACTTACGCGTACGAGCCGCAGAGCCATTACAAGAAGAGGAAGAATTCTACTTGTATGACGAAAGTGATGACGACGATGCCCTTGACCAGGAATGGGTACCAAGTGAAAGTGAATTGATTGCTGAACCAACAAATGAGAAAGGCGAAACTTGTAATGCATTACTTGTAGAGTTTACCAGCTGGTTGATGGACGTTGATGGCGGATACCGTAACGAAAAGATCGTCCAACAGTACAAGTCGCAAGTTCAAAGTGTGATACGTAAACTGAAAACTTTTGCTACAGAAGATCAAGCAAAGCTTTCTGACATAGAATTGCTAACAATAGAAGGACAGGAAGGAGTGATATTGCTAAGAAAATGGCTCTCCCATGCTTCCCAAGAATACCAACCTGGTACGGTAAGATCCTATCTCATGAGCCTGAGATTGTTTTTTAAATTCCTTGTACAAGAAGGAAAGTCAAACGTTCTGGATATCCTGAATGCGCGCCGAGATCTAATGACTTCATGGTCCGCTGCTCAGAAAAAGAAGGTGCTGAAGCGCAAGCTAGAGAAACGCGATGCTGACTATGTCAAGTTGGTGTCCAGCGAAAATCTTTACACAATCTGTCATGGTAATCAGCGCATTAATACTATAAAACAGCTAGGCACCACCTCGGAGCAAACTGACCGTGGAAACAACGTTCATCTCTTGTTGAACGACAAGCAGCATTGTGAAGTGCGAGACTGGCTTATCACTCGCCTTATTATTGACAATAGTGGGAGGAGCGGGGTTGCCGCGAACATTACAGTAGAAGAGTTTAAGGATGGCGTGCTTTATCCAGCGACGGACGAGGATGGGGAACGGTACAGAGTCCTTGTCAAGAATCACAAGACTGCCTATGTGTATGGCGCAGCGATCGTTTGGATATACGCAGAACTACACAAACTCATCGACATCTATATAAGAACAGTTCGAAGCCAGTTCACAGAAATGAACAATGAACCAATTCAGGAACTGTTCATTACAAGCAATGGAATGCCCTTGACTTCATCCCAAGTCTCGACGTCCATTTGGAGAACCTTTCAAAGAGAAGGCATTGCCATTAAAGGCCGGGTATCGGCAACAACAATACGGAAATCACTTGCAACAGGTGTTCATGTTCACATGCCCGAAGAACAAGACAAATTGGCTGCTCTTGCCCAACACAAGCCGCAAACACAGGCAAACTATTATCGTGTCCACGATAAAGTAATTGAAGCTGACCTCGGACGACGAGCAGTGAGGAAGTATGTATGCATGGACGCAAATGCCAAGAAACAAAATGTGGTGGTAACTCACGTTGAGTGGACAGTTGGAGAAACAGAATGTTTGCAAAATATTTTTGCAGATGATATCCATACTGGGAACATCACTGAGTCAAGAGTACGCGAAAAATTAGGTGCTTCAAAAATCCTGGAGCATCATACACTGAAAGCGGTGGTACTAAAAATCCGCAGACTAAGAGGAGCATTTATGTCAAGCGTTAATCCGCCTATTGAGGAAGAACAACCAGTGGTAAAGGTTCAAAGGTTCTTGTCGTCTTCACCATCTGTTTCGTCAGTTGCGCCCGTGACAGAATCCACAAGGACATGGTGTAAATTTACAAACGCACAAACTGAACTAATAACTGAACTGACTGATGACATGATTAAGAGTGATGCGGTTAAGCGAGAGGTTGTGTGGAAACGCCTCAAAGAAGATGAACGATCATATAAGCTTGGACTACTCAGTGCCGAGCCTGAGGATGAGGAACAGGAAGCGAAGCGGAAGCAACGTTTGAATGACAAGGTGCGTCAGGAGGCACGTCACTATAAGAAGATGTCCAAGAAGTCCAAGTCTAAAATGTAAGAATTACAGCCGGTTACATCGATCATTTTATTACTTATTGGGAGGGTGTGGGGTTTGGGGACAATGTTTAGTTTGAATTATCAAAGCTTTAGAACTGATCTCCCACGCAAACAAGCTCTTGTGAATGTGTCCACCGAAGTTGATGGGATTTGTTTGAAAAATATACCCCTCTCTTAGTGACCAAATATGTTTTGAGACACCATCTAAGTAACAAAGGAAAGATCGTACATATACGATGTGTGGAGTTGGAAAGGAAGAGCATCTGCGCAGTGACAGGGATAAACTTGAGTTATTTCGATTATTGTACATAATCGATTTCAGAGGACTCCAGAGAGTGGTAGACGCATGTATTTCAACTAGGTATTTAACTGACCTTCGTGTACATGTACCTAGCTTCAGTAGTCTTGATCACGAAGTGACCCAAAGTGTGTATCAGTGGGCACCACCTTATTTGCATCAATTTCCTCAAACACCCCTCGCAGGTAATGAACGAGCAGCCCAGTGATTGAAAGCAATGTTAAGAGTAGAGTTATGTGCTTAGCACAATAAAAAATACACTCAAATAAGATTGTCGTGGTACTTTTGGATTATATAAAAATAGAAATATTGAAGTTCACGAAAATGTCCACACTTCCATTGGTCAGTTAAATTAGGCAAACATTTCCAAACTTTGTGCAAAATGTCCATCTAGCTTTTTGGCAGCTTTTCCATACTTGCCATGAATTGCACTGGATACAGAATTAAGATTACATGTGCTACACACTATTAAATTCTGGAAATTATTGTCGTATTCTTTACTACTTGTCTTTAACTGAGTGTATTTTTGATTTTGTTCAGTAATAATCGTTTGGTAATAAATAAGCCACAATTTATTAGTTACGTTTTAGTTTTGTTAAAGTGATTATCATAAACCCAACTTGAAGATCTAAAAACGTTATTATATTAAACGATATTGGCCTAAATGTGTGAGTTTATAAAGATGAAAAGGGTTGCGTTCCTCTGAGCTAGTATAAATGTTAGATCATGATTGCTTGTTAACTAATCGTGTACTGATTACAGACACACATCAGTAATATATACCAATCAGTTGCAAATTTTGTTGATGATTCATATTAATTGTTAACGATAACTTGCCTCACGTTATTAATTAATAAAAGTAATGTAAACACTTGTTTTTTGCCTATTCGTTATTGTGTGTCTTTGAAGGAGTAAAGCATTTACTCCGGCCTCGTACGTATTTACGTGATCCTCTGGATTGATAACTCGGTTATTAATCTAGGCCCCAGTAAGACCGATCATCAAACCGACCAGAAAGACTTTCCTAAATTCCTTACTTTCTAGCACGACCTAAACTACAACCTCAGCCTTGGTGCGCAACTAAGTACACACAGTGTAGTTTTGCGCAAGTATACAGAATACCAAATTGATGATCGTAAAATATGTATAAAAACATCGACTTTGTTATGCGATATTTGAGATTAAATACGCCTTAACAAATTCATGATTTTAAATATATTGTTTATGACTGCTGGAGAAGCACAATGAGCAATAAATTGTAGAAAAAAGCCAACTGATGACTTTTCAAAAGTGTTTGGGCATAATGCTACATTCAGCGTTCTTTCTAGCGACATGCAAGGTTGAAAACCGAAATACATTCGATTCATAGAAAGTATATCTTATATCTGTTTTGGTAATGTCACTTTCTAAATCATGGAATCATTAAATAGTATACATTATATTTTCTCGCATATTAATTATCATATGACGCATGCACATGACGCGTTTGTGATTGTTGTTGAAGGGTAAAAGCATTTACCTATCGACATGCACATCAATAGAATATACATGTTGATGTTTTTAAAAAGTATCTATATAGATGTGAATACGTTACATTAATTACTGTAAATTAAATTTACAGTTTTATTGACCGAAGTGTTTAGCAAAATAGTTTATCAGTACTACTGAAAGAAAAATAAAATGATAATTTTCATGTCAAAAATCCAAATATTTCCCAAAAATATTTCATAATAGTGTACCAAAACGAAGTATGATATGGCTCCTATACAAAGAATCTCTCTATTTATCTTCAATTTTGATATTTTCAAGTTTATATATCCTAAATGGGTATTTGCTACGAAAACGGGTATTTGCTACGAAAATGGGTATTTGCTACCAAATATTTATCACACTATAAATTCCTTAAAATGCACTAAAATGACAACATATCACCGCCATCTAGTTCTTTTAATCATAAACCTACTGTTCTCGGTAAATAAACTCATAAGATGAAGGATGAAAAGAGTTATGAGCAAAAGTTCCCAGTGTCACAATTTTGAAAAACTCAAACTAACTCATCTTTTCAAGTCTTGTTGACTCTTAGTCCAAAACATTGATCTTTTGGTCAAAATCAGTTTTTGAGCAAACTTAGAATATTACAGAACCCAGAGGGGTTGCGCCGCAAAGCTTATTACTTTAATGACCTTCCAATGCAGGAAAGCTTTTTGATTTTAACAAAAAAATCGGTCGATGTACCTCAAAATGGGTATTTGCTACCAAGCCTGTTTTCGAAGCCAAATAATTCAATCACAACGACGATTGAATTGACATTTTTTGATATTAAATTCATTCCAAAGTTCAGAACTTCACTCTAAGCTATTTTAACTTTGCAGCCAAAAGTGTATTATGAAAGAAAATTGCGATAGCGAAAGTGGGTAGCAAATACCCAGTCGAAGATCTAAAGAAAGAAAGAAAGAAAGAAAGAAAGAAAATATAAATGTTAAGTGAAAGAACTCACAGACTATCCACGGATGAAAAAAAATGACAAACCATTTAAGACTTACCAAACTATAATACGGTGACCCCGCCTGGTTTCGATACGGGTATAGATTAACCCATGTCACTACAATGACGACGATGGCATTGAAATCTTTGTACTTGCTGTCATATTTCCTGATGTCTTCTGAAGCCCTAGTGAGGACTGCAGAGTCTAATGCGGCCGATTCATTACTATAGGCGTGGTAGTACACCCTTGACATGC
>JAUJYZ010001249.1:64023-72024 GCA_033675265.1 Actinostola sp. cb2023
GGCCATAAAAAAAGTATTTTTTTTTAAACCCCGAGGATCCATAACTTACCTAGCCTGCGAATACAGCCGCTTTTTTTACGCTCGCCACAGGGGTCTCCCGAAAGAAGCGTCTGCGGAGTGAGGCCCAAATTCCTGTACTGTGACCTCTGAGGTCATGACAGCTCGTGTTGTAAATCTGATACAACACAGCCGCTCATGTTGTGAACACTAATTCCAAACGGCCTGAGTTTGTTGATTCGGCAATCAAAATTATTGTAGAACATGATTTTATTCATCTGTGCATATGATAAGTCCGATACAATCGAGCCCACGGCTCGACATTGTAATATTTTGTTCAGGTCGTTGAGTTTAATTTATGCAAATAATGCGATTACCAGCAAGCTGACCAATCAGCTTCTTTGACCAGAATCGGGTCCAAAATGACGTCACAGTACAGGAATTTGGGCCTCACTCCGCAGACGCTTCTTTCGGGAGACCCCTGTGGCGAGCGTAAAAAAGCGGCTGTATTCGCAGGCTATAACTTACCGTACAGACCGAGCAAACGAGATTAATAAGATGTTTCATTATTATATGGCTTCTACACCAACAAATACACACAAATAGCATATAAGTCCTTTAATACTATATACCTTATGTCCACTATATGTCCACTATATGTCTATATACCTTATGTCCTTACTATATGTCCACTATATGTCTATATACCTTATGTCCTTACTATATGTCCACTACATGTCTTATATACCTTATGTCCACTATATGTCCACTATATGTCTATATACCTTATGTCCTTACTATATGTCCACTATATGTCTATATACCTTATGTCCTTACTATATGTCCACTATATGTCTTATATACCTTATGTCCACTATATGTCCACTATATGTCTTATATACCTTATGTCCACTATATGTCCACTATATGTCTATATACCTTATGTCCTTACTATATGTCCACTATATGTCTTATATACCTTATGTCCTTACTATATGTCCACTATATGTCTTATATACCTTATGTCCACTATATGTCCACTATATGTCTATATACCTTATGTCCTTACTATATGTCCACTATATGTCTATATACCTTATGTCCTTACTATATGTCCACTATATGTCTATATACCTTATGTCCTTACTATATTGCCCACTATATATGTCTTATATACCTAATGTCCTTACTATATGTCCCACTATATTTCTTATATACCTTATGTCCTTACTATATGTCCACTATATGTCTTATATACATTATGTCCCTTACTATATGTCCACTATATGTCTTATATACCTTATGTCCTTACTATATGTCCACTATATGTCTTATATACCTTATGTCCTTACTATATGTCCACTATATGTCTTATATACCTTATGTCCTTACTATATGTCCACTATATGTCTTATATACCTTATGTCCACTATATGTCCACTATATGTCTATATACCTTATGTCCTTACTATATGTCCACTATATGTCTATATACCTTATGTCCTTACTATATGCCCACTATATGTCTTATATACCTAATGTCCTTACTATATGTCCACTATATTTCTTATATACCTTATGTCCTTACTATATGTCCACTATATGTTCTTATATACATTATGTCCTTACTATATGTCCACTATATGTCTTATATACCTTATGTCCTTACTATATGTCCACTATATGTCTTATATACCTTTATGTCCTTTACTATTATGTCCACTATATGTCTATATACCTTATGTCCTTACTATATGTCCACTACATGTCTTATATACCTTATGTCCACTATATGTCCACTATATGTCTATATACCTTATGTCCTTACTATATGTCCACTATATGTCTATATACCTTATGTCCTTACTATATGTCCACTATATGTCTTATATACCTTATGTCCTTACTATATGTCCACTATATGTCTTATATACCTTATGTCCACTATATGTCCACTATATGTCTATATACCTTATGTCCTTACTATATGTCCACTATATGTCTATATACCTTATGTCCTTACTATATGTCCACTACATGTCTTATATACCTTATTGTCCACTATATGTCCACTATATGTCTATATACCTTATGTCCTTACTATATGTCCACTATATGTCTATATACCTTATGTCCTTACTATATGCCCACTATATGTCTTATATACCTAATGTCCTTACTATATGTCCACTATATTTCTTATATACCTTATGTCCTTACTATATGTCCACTATATGTCTTATATACATTATGTCCTTACTATATGTCCACTATATGTCTTATATACCTTATGTCCTTTACTATATGTCCACTATATGTCTTTATATACCTTATGTCCTTACTATATGTCCACTATATGTCTTATATACCTTATGTCCTTACTATATGTCCACTATATGTCTTATATATACCTTATGTCCACTATATTGTCCACTTATATGTCTATATACCTTATGTCCTTACTATATGTCCACTATATGTCTATATACCTTATGTCCTTACTATATGCCCACTATATGTCTTATATACCTAATGTCCTTACTATATGTCCACTATATTTTCTTATATACCTTATGTCCTTACTATATGTCCACTATATGTCTTATTATACATTATGTCCTTACTATATGTCCACTATATGTCTTATATACCTTATGTCCTTACTATATGTCCACTATATGTCTTATATACCTTATGTCCTTACTATATGTCCACTATATGTCTTATATACCTTATGTCCTTACTATATGTCCACTATAGATGTCTTATATACCTTATGTCCACTATATGTCCACTATATGTCTATATACCTTATGTCCTTACTATATGTCCACTATATGTCTATATACCTTATGTCCTTACTATATGCCCACTATATGTCTTATATACCTAATGTCCTTACTATATGTCCACTATATTTCTTATATACCTTATGTCCTTACTATATGTCCACTATATGTCTTATATACATTATGTCCTTACTATATGTCCACTATATGTCTTATATACCTTATGTCCTTACTATATGTCCACTATATGTCTTATATACCTTATGTCCTTACTATATGTCCACTATATGTCTTATATACCTTATGTCCTTACTATATGTCCACTATATGTCTTATATACATTATGTCCTTACTATATGTCCACTATATGTCTTATATACCTTATGTCCTTACTATATGTCCACTATATGTCTTATATATTACATTATGTCCTTACTATATGTCCACTATATGTCTTATATACCTTATGTCCTTACTATATGTCCACTATATGTCTTATATACCTTATGTCCTTACTATATGTCCACTATATGTCTTATATACCTTATGTCCTTACTATATGTCCACTATATGTCTTATATACCTTATGTCCTTACTATATGTCCACTATATGTCTTATATACCTTATGTCCTTACTATATGTCCACTATATGTCTTATATACCTTATGTCCTTACTATATGTCCACTTTATGTCTTATATACCTTATGTTCTTACTATATGCCCACTATATGTCTTATATACCTAATGTCCTTACTATATGTCCACTATATGTCTTATATACCTTATGTCCTTACTATATGTCCACTATATGTCTTATATACCTTATGTCCTTACTATATGTCCACTATATGTCTTATATACCTAATGTCCTTACTATATGTCCACTATATGTCTTATATACCTTATGTCCTTACTATATGTCCACTATATGTCTTATATACCTTATGTCCTTACTATTTGTCCACTATATGTCTTATATACCTTATGTCCTTACTATATGTCCACTATATGTCTTATATACCTTATGTCCTTACTATATGTCCACTACATGTCTTTATATACCTTATGTCCTTACTATATGTCCACTATATGTCTTATATACCTTATGTCCTTACTATATGTCCACTATATGTCTTATATACCTTATGTTCTTACTATATGCCCACTCTATGTCTTATATACCTTATGTCCTTACTATATGTCCACTATATGTCTATACCTTATGTCCTTACTATATGTCCACTATATGTCTTATATACCTTATGTTCTTACTATATGTCCACTATATGTCTTATATACATTATGTCCTTACTATATGTCCACTATATGTCTTATATACCTTATGTTCTTACTATATGTCCACTATATGTCTTATATACCTTATGTCCTTACTATATGTCCACTATATGTCTTATATACATTATGTCCTTACTATATGTCCACTATATGTCTTATATACCTTATGTTCTTACTATATGTCCCACTATATGTCTTATATAGCTTATGTCCTTACTATATGTCCACTATATGTCTTATATACCTTATGTCCTTACTATATGTCCACTATATGTCTTATATACCTTATGTCCTTACTATATGTCCACTATATGTCTTATATACCTTATGTCCACTATATGTCCACTATATCTCTTATATACCTTATGTCCTTACTATATGTCCACTATATGTCTTATATACCTTATGTCCTTACTATATGTCCACTATATCTCTTATATACATCATGTGCTTACTATATGTCCACTATATGTCTTATATACCTTATGTTCTTACTATATGTCCCACTATATGTCTTATATACCTTATGTCCTTACTATATGTCCACTATATGTCTTATATACCTTATGTCCTTACTATATGTCCACTATATGTCTTTATATACCTTATGTCCTTACTATATGTCCACTATATGTCTTATATACCTTATGTCCTTACTATATGTCCACTATATGTCTTATATACCTTATGTCCTTACTATATGTCCACTATATGTCTTATATACCCTTATGTCCTTACTATATGTCCACTATATGTCTTATATAGCTTATGTCCTTACTATATGTCCACTATATGTCTTATATACCTTATGTCCTTACTATATGTCCACTATATGTCTTATATACCTTATGTCCTTACTATATGTCCACTATATGTCTTATATACCTTATGTCCACTATATGTCCACTATATCTCTTATATACCTTATGTCCTTACTATATGTCCACTATATGTCTTATATACCTTATGTCCTTACTATATGTCCACTATATCTCTTATATACATCATGTCCTTACTATATGTCCACTATATGTCTTATATACCTTATGTTCTTACTATATGTCCACTATATGTCTTATATACCTTATGTCCTTACTAAATGTCCACTATATGTCTTATATACCTTATGTCCTTACTATATGTCCACTATATGTCTTATATACCTTATGTCCTTACTATATGTCCACTATATGTCTTATATACTTTATGTTCTTACTATATGCCCACTATATGTCTTATATACCTTATGTCCTTACTATATGTCCACTATATGTCTTATATACCTTATGTCCTTACTATATGTCCACTATATGTCTTATATTCCTTATGTCCTTGCTATATGTCCACTATATGTCTATACCTAATGTCCTTACTATATGTCCACTATATGTCTTTATATACCTTATGTCCTTACTATATGTCCACTATATGTCTTATATACCTTATGTCCTTACTATATGTCCACTATATGTCTTATATTACCTTATGTCCTTACTATATGTCCACTATATGTCTTTATATACCTTATGTCCTTACTATATGTCCACTATATGTCTTATATACCTTATGTCCCTTACTATATGTCCACTATATCTCTTATATACATCATATCCTTACTATATGTCCACTATATGTCCTTATATACCTTATGTTCTTACTATATGTCCCACTATATGTCTTATATACCTTATGTCCTTACTAAATGTCCACTATATGTCTTATATACCTTATGTCCTTACTATATGTCCACTATATGTCTTATATACCTTATGTCCTTACTATATGTCCACTATATGTCTTATATACCTTATGTTCTTACTATATGCCCACTATATGTCTTATATACCTTATGTTCTTACTATATTGTCCACTATATGTCTTATATACCTTATGTCCTTACTAAATGTCCACTATATGTCCTTATATACCTTATGTCCTTACTATATGTCCACTATATGTCTTATATACCTTATGTCCTTACTATATGTCCACTATATGTCTTATATACCTTATGTTCTTACTATATGCCCACTATATGTCTTATATACCTTATCTCCTTACTATATGTCCACTATATGTTTTATATACCTTATGTCCTTACTATGTGTCCACTATATGTCTTATATACCTTATGCCTTACTATATGTCCACTATATGTCTTATATACCTTATGTCCTTACTATATGTCCACTATATGTCTTATATACCTTATGTCCTTACTATATGTCCACTATATCTCTTATATACCTTATGTCCTTACTATATGTCCACTATATTTCTTATATACCTTATGTCCTTACTATATGTTCCACTATATGTCTTATATACCTTATGTCCTTACTATATGTCCACTATATGTCTTATATACCTTATGTATTTACTATATGTCCACTATATGTCTTATATACCTTTATGTCCTTACTATATATCCACTATAATGTCTTATATACCTTATGTATTTACTATATGTCCACTATATGTTTTATATATACCTTATGTCCTTACTATATGTCCTTATATATCTTGTGTCCTTACTATATGTCCACTATATGTCTTATACACCTTATGTCCTTACTATATGTCCACTATATGTCTTTTATATACCTTATGTATTTACTATATGTCCACTATATGTCTTCTTATATACCTTATGTCCTTACTATATGTCCACTATATGTCTTATATATACCTTACGTATTTACTATATGTCCACTATATGTCTTATATATACCTTATGTCCTTACTATATGTCCACTATATGTCTTATATACCCTTATGTCCTTACTATATGTCCACTATATCTCTTATATACATCATATCCTTACTATATGTCCACTATATGTCTTATATACCTTATGTTCTTACTATATGTCCCACTATATGTCTTATATACCTTATGTCCTTACTAAATGTCCCACTATAATGTCTTATATACCTTATGTTCCTTACTGTATGGTCCACTATTATGTCTTATATACCTTATGTCCCTTACTATATGTTCCACTATATGTCTTATATACCTTATGTTCGTACTATATGCCCACTATATGTCTTATATACCTTATGTTCTTACTATATGTCCACTATATGTCTTATATACCCTTAGTCCTTACTAAATGTCCCACTATACGTGTCTTATATACTCCTTATGTCCTTACTATATGTCCAACTATATGTCTTATATAAACCTTATGTCCTTACTATATGTCCACTATATGTCCTTATATATACCTTATGTTTCTTACTATATGCCCAACTAATATGTCTTATATACCTTATCTCCTTTACCTATATGTCCACTATATGTTTTATACCTTATGTCCCTTACTATGTGTCCACTATATGTCTTATATACCTTATGTCCTTACTATATGTCCACTATATGGTCTTATATACCTTATTCCCTTACTATATGTCCACTATATGTCTTATATACCTTATTCCTTACTATATGTCCACTATATCTCTTATATACCTTATGTCCTTACTATATGTCCACTAATGTCTTATATACCTTATGTCCTTACTATATGTCCAACTATATGCTCTTATAAACCTTATGTCCTTACTATATGTCCACTATATGTCTTATATACCTTATGTATTTACTATATGTCCCACTATATGTCTTATATACCTTATGTCCTTACTTATATATCCACTATATGTCTTATATACCTTATGTATTTACTATATGTCCACATATATGTTTTATATATACCTTATGTCCTTAACTACTATGTCTTAATATATCCTTGTGTCCGCTTACTAGATAGTCCACTATATTTCTTATATCACCTTATGTTCCTTAACTACTATGGTCCACTAGTATGTCTTATATACCTTATGTATTTACTATATGTCCACTATATGTCCTTAGATATCGTTATGTCATTCTAATGTCCACTATTGTCTTA
>JAUJYZ010001439.1:0-19003 GCA_033675265.1 Actinostola sp. cb2023
CATCATCAGCCTAAACTATTATTTAACTATATATAAAGTTTTATTCATGATATTCAATCTATTATTTTACACTACAATAAAAAGTAAATAAAAGATTGTTCTTTTTATTTATTGCGCCGGTTACTCAGTACGATCAGCGGGTTCATAACCGATACTCGTTTCAGCCCGGTTTCAGGGATTGTTTTCCGCTCGTGAATCCGGCGTTTTTGTCGTCGTGTTTTGAAGAATGCTTTTACATCATAAGAAAACTGGAAAAACTCAACTTGATTAGGAGATTGTTTCAATGAAAAAATATACGGTAATGTAATGTAAAACGTATTCAGTGAAAACAGATACCAATCGATGTCAATCGATGTAATTAGCGGACGAGCTTCGTGTGACTATGCGATTGTCATTCATCGATTGACCAATATCAATCGATATCAATTAACTAATTTGCATCATCGATTGATATCGATTTATTTGATTGGTTTCCACGATGATCGATTGTCATCAATTATAGTCATGCTCGAGGATCCAGCGGTTTTTGTCCGCGCTCCGAAGTCACCGGCCCGAAACAACCCGCTGGATAAATTTACCTACTAGATACGAGTTTCTGTGGCGTGATACGCTCTCAAACGGATTTAGTAATAGCTCGCATTTCAGACCCTAAGAGAAATGTCAAAAAACGAAGTGACAACTGAAAGTCCGAGATTGTTCATAATGATATATACGCTGAAAAAACTCCGTATTCCGTACTCGTGTGGTGCGTATTCTTTTCAGTTGGCGCGGCGGTTACTTGTAGATTCAAATCATTTCTGGCCTCCCAATTCAAACAACACATTTACCAGCGCTAAGGATCGGATATCACAAGCAAAAATATCAAGCTTTTGCCCATATCCTGTCGGTAAGCCGTGCAAATACATATCATTCCCCTTGTTTTTTACAACGATAATTAAACGCTTCGAGAACCATGAAGGTCCATGAACTGTTCCTGGCTTTAGGAAATCGATCCCGGGGAAAACCTAGAGTACGTGATCGATCGCATCGCGCAAATGAATCATTTCTTTAAAACATCCGTCAAACATGGACGCTATCTTTGAAAATTATGGTCGAGTTTTTGGATTGGCCCTCTTTTTTACCCTCAAAAAGAGGGCCAATTCAAAATCAAGATTCGTTCTCACGCCACAGAACTCGTAATAGCAGAGGTAATTTATCCAGCGGGTTGCTTCGGCCGGTGACGTCGGAGCGCGGGACAAAAACCGTGGATCCTCGAGCATGCAATTAAGTAACGCCGGGACACCCAGCATCCCAAATGTTCCAAGCAATCAAAGCCAGCCTATCTTTCCACACAGCGGACAAACTGCTACTGCAGCGAAATTCTAAGCAGCCCGCCAATAACTCCCGTAAGAGTGGAGCGCCTTAAGTTCTTTTGAAATCATATACCACTCAGTTTAGAGATTTTCTGGTCAACGGTTTTTACATGCAGTTTCGTGTCAGAGTTTTTGTTGGGAGTGCGGCGCGCCTTTGAGTCACCTAATCTTTTGAGCGCACGCAAACAACCACAAAGAAATTACATCCGGAAGGATTGTTGGTGTCCTTTGTTAAACCGCCCCTCCCTGACTTCATTGTATCGCCTTTAGGCATAGTTCCTAAAAAAGCCCCTAATGTGAATATCGTTTTAAGGTGACTCCAACATAATTGCGACGTGTGCATTCTGTGATTTTTTTAAACTCGCTCGTATTGTGTCACAAAACACTCGGATATTTCTGCATTTAAACACATGTAATAACTCAAACTATGTAGGTTTTTAAAGGGTGATTCAACATTTTATATTCAGTCGCGTTTGCCGTTACGGGCTGATTTTCTAACAGTGGTTTTTCATAATATTGTCCTCCTGTTCGCTTCAAAAAATCGTACGATTTTTACGAAACTTCAGATTCTTGTTAAATAGATTGTCATAATTTTGTCTGCCGGGTTTTTAAAAAATCTCTCGACTGCAAGTTGCGCGGCATTATTTTTATGGTCAGTTTTTAGCCGCACGCAACTTGCAGTCGAGAGATTTTTTAAAACCCCAGGCAGAGAACAAAAATTATGACAATCTATTTAACAAGAATCTAGTGAGTTTCGTAGAAATCGTACGATTTTTGAGCGAACAGGAGGACAATATTATGAAAAAAACCACTGTTAGAAAATCGGCCCGTTAACGGCAAACGCGACTGAAAAATAAAATTTTTGAATACACACCCTTCAAAAGCCTACATGTTTGAGTTATTACATGTGTTAAATGCAGAAATATCTTGAGTGTTTTTGACGCGATACGAGCGAGTTTTTAAAAATCACAGAATGCACTCGCAATTATGTTGGAGTCACCTTTAATACACCATCTTTCGTATCCTGACGGTTCGTCGGTACTAACGATTCAATTTCCACATGAATGCTCAACAGTTACGCTATGCCTCTATTCTCGACGCTATAGCTGTTATAAAAACAGACAGGGGCTGGTTGTTTCATGGCGAAAACTGACATAAAGTCTGCCTTTCAAATTATTCCAATTCATCCTAATGATTATCCGCTATTAGGCATGAAGTGGTATAATTGTTATTATTTTGATCGCTGCCTTCCGATGTAGTTGTTCTTCATCGTGCGCCATTTTTGAAAAGTTTAGTAACAGCCCTCGAGTGGCTGGCTAAGACTCGAATCGGGGGCTTCCGGGTACTTACACATTTTTAGATGATGTCCTTTTTATTACAAAAGGACGAAAGCAAATGTCGGTCTGACCTTCGCAATTTCCTTGCGCTCTGTGACTACCTCGGTTGTACTTATCGCACAGGAAAAGACAGTCGGGTCGGGAAAACGGTATTACAATTTGCCGGCATAACACTTGATTCAATTAACATGGAAGCCAGATTACCGAAGACAAGCTTCAAAAAATGCCGTACTTTGTTGACAACCTTTTCTAGGCGTCGCAAAGGTCACCTTACGTGAGCTACAATCATTATTAGGCTTTTTGAACTTTACATGCTCGTGATTCTGCCAGGACGGGCATTTCTGTGCATGAGAATCCCGGGGGTGGGGGGGGGCTCTGCTGCATATATAAAGTGGTTGGGATGCTCATGCCCGTCGGAAATTTTGAGAGATTGTGAACATGACCCTTAAAAGGTAACCTTGAGTCTTGCCCAAGCGTGGGCATGGCAACAAATATTTTTGATATACATGTAGAATATAGAATGTACTAGTGGTACTGCTAATTTCACTTAGGATAACTTGACGAGAGACTCCATCACGAACCTCCCCAGTAGTCATTGAGGCAGTCGCGTTGTCCTTGTTTACAGTGTTTCTCGCCAACTCAAAAGGCCGTGAATTTCAGCTTGACGCGAAATCACGAGGTACCATAAAGACACCACGCATTATCTGGCTCTTGATATACTGTGACGGGTATTTAGGGCTTACAATGTTCCCACTTGTGTTCATTGAGGTTAAATTATTGCATCGTTTGTCGCGGTGTATAACCCTCAGTTTCCCCTTCAGACCTTTGAACTCAGCAGAATGTTCAGAATGGAACCTGCAACCACAATTCTTTGTCACCACCGCCAGAGGTCACTCAAGGAATCAACACTTGTGAGTTTTAGGGTAATGTAATATAATTCTTTGAGTAAAAGTTGCATCTACGAACTGTAGCGTTTTGTACGTCCTCCTTGTCTCCATACGTCAAATAATCACAAGCACAGCCATAACAATGCTCTATTTCATAAGTGTCAACTATCAACATGGTCCCTGTACGAAGACGATAGGAAATCAGGTAGAGTGACTCGCCACTGTACATGTCGCATTGGCTGGGTAATGGTTAGGGAATCCAGGAGTTTGGATGTAATACTTCCAACCTGGTTTTGATGGTAGCTGTATAAACATTGACAACCTCGTTGGGACAAGCTGGAAAGGTAATTAACACAGTGACAGTTATATGTCAGGTCTGCTTACGGGAGGTATCCATTCTATACACCCAATTTAATTTCACTAAACGTTGTCGGTGAACTTGACCGTCAAGCCTGCGCGACCAGACCGAAAGGGAGCATGGGTATGATGTATGTCAAACATATTTTAATTCTGACATGGCCAAGTTAAGTTCTGCGTTGTACTCTCTATTGATGGTTTTACGTTATAAAAGCACAAAACTAGACATTCAAATTGTTGCTCAACGTTGCAACGTGATCATAAACATCAAAATGTACCATCTACCCATGCTCCCTTTCTCGGTCTAGTCGCGTACGCTTTAGTAAGTTCATGGCAAGCATACTCACATGTAGAAACAGCAGATTTGGATCCTGGGAGGAAGGTAAGAAGTACAAACTACAATAAATTGAAAGAGAGTGAGTACGAGACGAAACAGAGAAGAGAAGAAAATCAGCTCGGGGAAAAATTAATGAAAAAAAGTAATGAATCAAAGAAAGAAAGAAAGAAAAGAAAAAGAAATAAAGAAAGAAAGAAAGAAAGAAAGAAAGAAGAAAGAAAGAAAGTGAAAGAAAGAAGAAAGAAAGAAAAGAAAAAAGAAAGAAAGAGAAAAGAAAGAAAGAAAGAAGAGAAAGAAAGACAAGAAAGAAAGAAAGAAAGAAAGAAAAAAGAAAGAAAAAGAAAGAAAGAAAAAGAAAGAAAGAAAGAAAAGAAAGAAAGAAAGAAAGAAAAGAGAAAGAAAGAAAAGAAAGAAAGAAAAAGAAAGTGGAAAAGAAAGAAACAGAAAGAAAGAAAAGAAAGAAAGAAAGAAAAGAAACCGAGATCGAAAGAAAGAAACAAAGAAAGAAAGAAAGAAAGAAATAAGAAAAAGAAAGAAAAGAAAGAAGGAAGAAAGAAACGAAAGAAAGAACGAAGAACAGAACGAAAAGAAAGAAAGAAAGAAAGAAGACAGTACAACGTTATTTGGTTACTATTTTTCAAGACAAAGTCGTAAAGAAAACAATTATAAATATCTAAATAAATAACAAGAATAAAAGCAATCCCAATGCCTGCGATCCTTACTGCTCTGTACTTTCTCTCGGGACAAATATAAAACACTCTATGGACTAAAATACCAAATATGGACTAAAATACAAAATGTGGACAAATATACAAAATATGGACTAAAAATACCTAAATACTGGATGACTAAAATATCAAATATGGACTACAATTAGGGCTTGTCCACAAAGTTGCTCCAAATTTGTTTAAAAAGATAGTACAGAAGGTCTGTGTTTAGTGTATGACACGGTTTTTTGATTGATTTGGGTTAGACAGTACAGAAGGATCGTGTTTGTTAGTTTGTTTTCCCATTTCTCGAATTATCTTAGGCCTGTACAATGTATTCGCTGCTCGAGCACCATGTGCGTCAACATCCACGGAATACTATAAATTGATGGAACTCAATGTCAAGTTTTACTCCTGGTGATGGACGCAGTGATGATTTGTAGAGTCACATGTCTTTGTTACCTGAAGGCCGTCTTCACCAGGAGCTCCATCGTCACCGTATTTGCCCTGAATGACAAGAAAAGCAGTATAATTTATGAGTAATTCCAAGATTTTCGATTAAGGTTTTCGTTTACACTTACACCTGATCCAGGGTGACCCATTCTGCCTTCAGAACCAGGTCGACCTCGAACACCCTAAAGACAAACAAAGTCATCAATCATGTGTCAAACAATAACATCGTACAACTACAACGGTAAAACAGGGGCGTGGTTCAGCTGTCTTCCGTCTGTCGTTTTCGTCGAACTTCGACCATTACTTCTATACTGATTTACATCCGCTTGCTACTTCAATCAATATGCATTACTAAAATCATCCCTTGCTTGCTTCCAATCACTTCACATTCAAATGACGGACAAACACCTCCATGTGTTATCAAGCAGAGAGTATTCTATTGAAAAGTCAATTCAGCAGATGAAAATTCCTCACGAGACCGGAAATGACGTCTAACCGGATAATCAAGCAACAGTGATAATGCATAGCGCATAGAATAAAACAAACTATTAAATAAATAGATTCCCATGCGTATATGTATACCAATTATTATATAAAACAATCAATGTATACTTGCCGCTTCACCAGTGTCGCCAGGACCGCCATCAGAACCAGTATCACCCTGGAAACACATACAATAGGCAATGAAATATTTAACTAGGGGAGGGGAGAGGACACTGAAAACTGTCAATCGCTTCATCACATACAATAGGCAATGAAATATTTTACTAGGGGAGGGGAGGGGACACTGAAAACTGTCAATCGCTTCATCACATGCAATAGGCAATGAAATATTTTACTAGGGGAGGGGAGGGGACACTAAAAACTGTCAATCGCTTCATCACATACAATAGGCAATGAAATATTTTACTAAGGGAGGGGAGGGGACACTGAAAACTGTCAATCGCTTCATCACATACAATAGGCAATGAAATATTTAACTAGGGGGGGGGGGGGGGGGGGAGGGAAGGGACACTAAAAACTGTCAATCGCTTCATCACATACAATAGGCAATGAAATATTTTACTAGGGGAGGGGAGGGGACACTAAAAACTGTCAATCGCTTCATCACATACAATAGGCAATAAAATATTTTACTAGGGGAGGGGAGGGGACACTAAAAACTGTCAATCGCTTCATCACATACAATAGGCAATGAAATATTTTACTAGGGGAGGGGAGGGGACACTGAAAACTGTCACTATTTAGTAGTTATGCCCAGCGTTCAGTTTTATGTGTCTATAGTTTATCGAATATTGATCAGCATTCATTGCTTTCCGTCGCCATTAGCTACTATTCTAGTACTCACCCTATCTCCTTTTCTTCCACGGGATCCTCGTGGTCCTCTTCTTCCTCGAGATCCCTATACCATAATCACATTTAGATTTAGATCAAGAATGACGTCATATAGTCGTAACCACGGCAACTAATATTCGTACCTTTTTACCTGATGATCCATCGATCCCGGAGACACCTTGCGCGCCCGGTATACCCTGAAAATAGAGAATGGAAAATGAAGAGATGACCAAATCCTATAAAGCAACTAGACAGTTCATACCCCTCCCCTCTGTGCAAGTCATTTTCTGATGCAGGGGGGGGGGGGGAGCAGAGAGTTTAGTGACTTACCCTTTCACCTTGAGTACCACTCGGACCGTCTGGTCCAATATCTCCTCTCGCTCCCTAATGAATATTCAAACAAATTAGAGCAACACACCAATTCCTTACATGGTTTCCATATACACAATGTAGCTTACCCTACGTCCAGAGGCTCCAGGTAGACCTCTTTTACCAGCAGCGCCTGATCTGCCCTAGTAAACAACATATACTACAATATTCAAGTAGTTTAATTTCAAGGCATGAAAAATATTACTGAAAGAGGATGTTGCAGGTCACGTTTCTAATAGATACATAGCTGCTTGGCTTCCTTCCTAGGCAATCGAACTGCTCTAATGGGATTCTAGTATTCAAATGTATTCAAATGAGACGACGGAGAAGAGGAAAGCAAGCCAACCCTTTTTACCTCTCTTACTTCGTCTCTCTTCGCTCATTCAACAAAGGAATACCGAACCACAGAGATCATTATAAATAATAATAAACTGGATGAGAAACGACCTGTGATGGTTGCATGTATTACCTCTCTTCCTTGGTTTCCAGTGGGTCCTGGTCCACCATCATTACCTCGTTCACCCTAAAACAAAACAACATTCAGATCTATCAGCAAAGTGTACGTCGAGGCACAGGTAGCCCAACCATTGCATTTGCTCTGCAGGCTTAGCCTCAATTCAGTGGAAATTATGCACAAATACCGACAAGAACGCGAATAACTGTTGACATTCAACAATAGAAACCATTTTTTAATTCCATGGGTTATTCTCTGGATTGAGGCTAAGGCTGAGCAAACGTGTCTTCTGCCAAGCTAAAGGAGTACGGCGGTGTGTAAACAACTCGAAACTGGAGTATAAATAAAAAAAATATTTTTATGCACGCATACTATTTCTGTGGGCGCATCTTGCGGGACGCACACAGGGAATCCAACATAATACGTTTCTACGCACAGGGAGTCCAATATAATACGCATTGTGCGCCCACACGCTCTACCACAGGAAACCCATCAAATGAATGTTGCGCGCATATCAGTATCTTTTTAGCCTCAGAAGCAATGGCTGGGCTGCCTGTGGTCGACGTTGGACTATGACTAAAATGATCGAAATGACAACAAGCTTCATCTAATTCACAAACCACAGGTTTGTTAGCTTACAAAAAGAAATTAAAAACTCATTTCTCTCTAGTTCTGACTTCAAAAGTTCTTTCGATCCAATAAGTTACACCATGATTTTCGTAATTAAAATAACTCAATGTGTTACAAAATCGAATGAGTTCATTGGTTAGGACCTAGTTTTATGTGGCACTGGGATATCGCAGGCGGGGCCGAAATCTTCACCCTTTACATAAGTCGATTCGATGTCTCAGCTTCTTAGATTCTTAGAATGTCTCAGGAGAATCGTCCCATTTTTTCAATTTTCTTCTTCTTTTCGTTTTTCTTTTGTTACGGGAGGGGTGGGAACGTGACCAAATCCAAGGAGCCAAAGGTCTGGAGTTCGAGTCTCTCAGGAGTCAGTCTTTTTTAGAGTTTCCTTTTTCTCTTGTCCTTTCCTTTTACTTTAATTGTTTTCATTTTTAACGGATTTGTCTTTTATATATTTTGAAATAAAAAGTCTTAATTTTGACAAGGCAATACACAGTTATATATCACGCATATCAGACTACACGTCAAAACCGCTCACCTACATTGGCTCAAATGTCGGCTCGGCTTTGATTATGCTGAACTATTGTTCTACTAAACACATACCATTTCTCCACTTGGACCACGTGGGCCTTCAGAACCCGGATAACCCTGTAATCGTTACAAACAAAACAACCAGTAATGAGTTTTACCAGGAACACACTGATACCAGATCATTTACTGGGATTATACAGTAAGCTTACACGTGGCCCTGCTCCTCCGATAATCCCCACGACTCCATACTCTCCGCGGTCACCCTGTGGATCACGAAATAAAGGACATCAACGCTATATACATATATGATAAGTCGAGAGTAAGCAATACACAAGTATAACAATGAAATAGAATCATGCATCCAAGTGGTTTCCCGTGATCACTTCATGGTAGTATTGATCATTCAGCTTTCTTACTACAGGGCTCTTGAAGTAACATTTTCTATATGTAATGAACACTAACATTGCCGTTTGCAATTAATATACTCGTTACGAATCAGCCGAAGGGTTTTCATTTTGAAGAACTTAAAACAGTTAAATGGTTTCGAGTGTAGCTGACATGGTTTCATGCATGTACTTACACGAATGCCCTTGGAACCAATCCTTCCAGGTATACCAGCTCTACCAATGTTACCAGTTCCACCTTTCACACCACGATCTCCTCTATCTCCCCTTTCCCCCTCTACACCAATGTGACCTTTCTCCCCCAGTCCACCAGGTTTTCCTTTTGGTCCAACTATGCCTGGTGATCCTGGAGCACCATTCATGCCAGTAGAACCCTGAAGAATAGAGAAAGAATGGTAATACATGGATGAATGGATGGATGGATGGATCGGGATGGATGGATGGTAGGTAGAATGAATGGTGGATCGGGATGGATGGATGGATGGATGAATGGTGGGTGGATGGATGGATGGATATGATAGGTAGGTAGAATGAATGGTGGATCGGGATGGATGGATGGATGGATGAATGGTGGGTGGATGGATGGATGGATATGATAGGTAGGTAGAATGAATGGTGGATTGGGATGGATGGATGAATGAATGCATGAATGAATGAATGGTGGGTGGGTGGATGGATGGATGGATGGATGGATGGATGGATGGATGGATGGATGGATGGATGGATGGATGGATGGATGGATGGATGGATGGATGGATGGATGGATGGATGGATGGATGGATGGATGGATGGATGGATGGATGGATGGATGGATGGATGGATGGATGGATGGATGGATGGATGGTTGGATGGAAGGAAGAATGGATGGATGGAAGAATGGATGGATGGAAGAATGGATGGATGGAAAAAGCTATGGGTGGATGGATGGATGGATGGATGGATGGATGGAAGAATGAATGGATGGACAAAGCTATGGATGGATGGATTGATGGATGGAAGAATTAATGGATCCATGGACAAAGCTATGGATGGATGGGTAGGTGGATGGAAGAATGAATGGATGGACAAAGCTATAGATAGATGGATGGGTGGGTGGATGGAAGAATGAATGGATGGATGGACAAAGCTATGGATGGATGGATGGACAAAGCTATGGGTGGGTGGATGGATGGATGGAAGAATGAATGGATGGACAAAGCTATGGGTGGATGGATGGATGGATGGATGGATGGAAGAATGAATGGATGGACAAAGCTATGGGTGGATGGATGGATGGATGGATGGAAGAATGAATGGATGGAAAAAGCTATGGATGGATGGATGGATGGATGGATGGATGGATGGATGGATGGATGGATGGATGGATGGAAGAATGAATGGATGGACAAAGCTATGGGTGGATGGATGGATGGATGGAAGAATGAATGGATGGAAAAAGCTATGGATGGATGGATGGATGGATGGATGGAAGAATGAATGGATGGAAAAAGCTATGGATGGATGGATGGATGGATGGATGGATGGATGGATGGATGGATGGATGGATGGATGGATGGATGGATGGATGGATGGATGGATGGAAGAATGAATGGATGGAAAAAGCTATGGATGGATGGATGGATGGATGGATGGATGGATGGATGGATGGATGGATGGATGGATGGATGGATGGATGGATGGATGGATGGATGGATGGAAGAATGAATGGATGGAAAAAGCTATGGATGGATGGATGGATGGATGGATGGATGGATGGAAGAATGAATGGATGGACAAAGCTATGGGTGGATGGATGGATGGATGGAAGAATGAATGGATGGAAAAAGCTATGGATGGATGGATGGATGGATGGATGGATGGATGGAAGAATGAATGGATGGAAAAAGCTATGGATGGATGGATGGATGGATGGATGGATGGATGGATGGATGGATGGATGGATGGATGGATGGATGGATGGATGGATGGATGGATGGATGGATGGATGGATGGATGGATGGATGGATGGATGGATGGATGGATGGATGGATGGATGGATGGATGGATGGATGGATGGATGGATGGATGGAAGAATGAATGGATGGAAAAAGCTATGGATGGATGGATGGATGGATGGAATAAAGGAAGAGAGGGAAGAACACACAGATAAAGGAATAAACAACCCGGTGCACATACCAGTTATCACCACAAGAGGCAGCTTTACTTAGCTGTGTGGACACAGCAATGTCTGTCAGTACATCTTTGTGGTCACGTGTTTGGTAAAGTTCCTGCATAAAACACATCACAAAGATAAGACAATATGTTCAAAATGTTACATGCACATGCATTCTTACCTGACCAATTTCTTTCATATGGGTGGATATAACCACCACAAATCCATTAGAAAAACCAATCAATATGTAACCATCACCAAACCTACAAAAACAAATAGTAATGATTACAGACAAAGAAATGTGAACAAATCTAAGCCCTGGTCAGGCTATGAGGAACTTGTGTGATGAGTAAAAGCCTACACTTATGCATACCGCCAGCCTTGCTTGGTGCCATCTACATTTAGCTACCAGACACAAAACTGCCTTCATTTCACACCTTTCCAGTTCAATTCAAATATGATACGTGCACACATGTCTTCATGATCAACGATTCAAATGTAATGGTTTTGTACATCAATAAAACTAAGCTAGACATCCATATTATCGCTTAAAACTAGTCGTTGCATTTGCAAGTGAAGTGCTGTGAAAAAATGCAGTATGGTGTTGCTTAAATGCTAACACTATAACAATCTGGTCATAGACAGAGAGCTAGAATTTCAGCAGTCAGTGATCACTTTTATTTTCACCATTGCATAAAGTTTCTACTGATATGCAGTAATTAATACAAATATGGATGGATTCAATGAAATAGAGAATTGTGTTTGGTGTATATTATATACAATGTTAAATAACTATTTACTGGCCAGATATCAGGAAAGATGTCGAAGCCTCATAGTACACTTGTAGAAGATAATGTGTTGGATCCAGTAAATTTATAGTTTCAGATTCATACAGTACATGTATGTTATAGTGTTCTGGGATAAAGTCATAGAGATTTTAACAAGTAATACATTGCAGACTAACAGAAGTAGGTAACTCAAAACTCCTCTTCACCGAAAAAAACAAGTAGATGTAGATGTCTTGATCCAGTGCGTGATATTTTCTGCTTACATTGATGCAAAGCATTATAATGAAACTGCAATCCTGTCAGCATATCAGTATGGCAATGCCAGAGGGTAATGTTTTCAGCAGTCAGATGATGATGGCTTTGTAGCCAATCAATAAAGCAGTTTCACATAACGGTGCAAAGCAGTACTGAAGACTGAGTCCAATAAATATAGGTTTTATACATGTGGCTGTCCCTTGTCAGCACTGCAAGGTGCATTAGTGGTAAAATAAAATAATAAAATGCAGTATAATGTGTTCTAACTTACAAGAAACTAATTCGAGACACCTATCTATACCCACTAAAATCCCCTCCCCCTCTCATATCTCTACTGATTCTCATTCCCACCCACTTGTCCCATTGTTCCCATCCCACATCTCCATTGATTCTCATTCCCGTCCCGGTCACATTGTCCCCTTCCATGTCTCTATTAATTCTCATTCCCAACCGAGTTTCTATATACACCGTTAAAATGGTGTATGGTGTTGCTTAATACAAATGCTAACACTATAATAATGTGGTCATAGACAGACAGCTATAGACATGTACCAGCACTAAAAGCATGCAATACTTTGCACTATTTATGTTGCACACTGTTAATAGTTTGTACTCTACTGATATGCAGTAATTAATACAAATATGGATTCTATATACAAATGCTAACACTATAATAATGTGGTCATTGACAGACAGCTATAGACATGACCAGCACTAAAAGCATGCAATACTTTGCACTATTTAATGTTGCACACTGTTAATAGTTTGTACTCTACTGATATGCAGTAAAAACTTAATTAAGTTAATACAAATATGGATTCAATGAAATAGAGAATTGTGTTTGGTGTATATTATATACAATGTTACTGGCCAGATATCAGGAAAGATGTTGAAGCCTCATAGCACACTTGTAGAAGATAAAAGTACATCAGGATGGATCGTATAATTTGATTCAGTAGTTGCCTCGATGCCAATGGCAATGGCATGGGCCGGATTGGTTTGACGAAGACCAACGAGCTCGATCAGGTAGATAGGTCAGTGACAGCATCGGGGATACTAACTGTGTCTTTCAAAAGCATTCAAGTACATGCTGTCTCCTTCGGTCAACCGGCTCTGATCGACTGTAGAAGTATAAACTTAAGCTTATGTACTTCATTGTGGATACTGGATGTGACTTCATTGTGGATACTGGACGTGACTGAGCACTGAAAACTCATAAAAGAACATTGTCTTCCCCTTGAAATGTCACTAAATTGTTCATGACCCTGACAAATGGTTCCAACAATGAATAAAGTTGCATTTTGACATCATGGATTTGTAGAAAACAAACACTTTCCTGGCTTGAATCAGCGAAAAATAAGCAATACTCCAACCAGTATAAATAATCGATTGAACGTGTTGTGAGTGTGCGCTGATCAAAAGTACCGTGGCTCACAAAATCATCTCCACAAACACACAAACTCCGTGAAATGCAGTCTCGACTCTCGCCGCATCCACATAAGTGCCCAGATCCCACACGACCACACATGACACAGGAACTCCGTCACGATTAGTTTCGCTGCTCGCCTGGAGGCTCGCAGCAATTAATCATAAGATTGAGGAATAACTATGTGTTCTTGTTGTAAAGAATGAAGAATGTTGTTGTTTCAAAATTCTTGAGAAACTAATTTTGAATTGAAATGTTGCGCCCCTGGAGTTAGCTGACCAGTGCTGTCAGAGCTCTCAACACTTTGACAGATGACTGACAACTGAAGACTACCTCAGGCACAACAACAAAACAATAACAACAACAACAACAAGGCCAAAAACCATGACTGATGCCAACAGGGCTCGTTGTATGTATTTATTTAGTTATAGTTATAATCTGTAAAGCGTTGTTGAGCATCAGGAATTGAAAAAATAATAATAATAATAATAATTTTTAAATAAAATAAAAAAATCAGGAATTGACGCTATAGAAAATAAAGTTATTATTATTATTATGTACAACTCACCATCTGTATGAAATGATAGCACCATATCTTCCCTGGATAAGTAAAGAGCAAAAGGATCAATGACACAAACAATACAACTACTGTAACTAGAAACTGTAATAGTGAAAATATTCCAGACTTACCTGGAAGGCCAGTTCAATAGGATTGTCTGGATCATTCAAGTTGTACAGGTACAGTGTCTTTTTACCAACAATCATACTCAGCTGTAATGGGTAAATAAATAATTATTAATTATTTACTGCAACATACAGTGTATATTCTCGCCTCAATGACACCACGTTATTACGGACAAGAGCTGGATTCCTCGTTGGTGAATGTTACAGAGAGTTTAATGAAAATACTGACAGTAACTCTTGATATTGAGGACTCTCTTTATTATGGACAACATCCTACACCCCCCCTCCACCCCCATAAAAACAGACCATCCCACCCCCCCCCCCAAAAAAAAAACAGACCACCCCCCCCAAAAAAAAGACCACCCCACCCCCTCCCCCCCAAAAAACCCAGACCACCCAAAAAAAAAAAAAAGGGCCACCCTATCCCCACCCCCTAACAAAACAGACCCAAGGGTGTCTATTTTGATGTGCCATTTTCATTAGAGTTTTCTTTTGTCTACTTACTGTAGCTTCAGCAACTGAACTTCTTTCATCTGTCTTCATTTCACTAAACTGAATCTCTGCAGGATCATTGCGAAGAGTTGCCTGATACATACAACATCAAGGACACAGTTCAATACAAAGGAATTACGTATTCTAATGTTGGAATAAGATATGTACCTGTCTTATGGTGTCTCCATCAACATTACTGACGGTTATGGACTTGTCCTCAGCACCCAAAGCCAATAGGTTCTTAGAAATATATTTGAAACATTTACTACAATTTTTACCAAATGTTATAAATGATATCTTAGGGAAATAAGATCTTGATGAAAGATCACACAAGATCCATTATGATCTCGTTAAGATTGTAATCTAGTTATTGTACAAGTACCTCTTGATTCCAGCAGCCACAGATAATCTTCTTGGTGTGTTTACCAAGGATTGGAATTTTTCTGTTAATTGGTAAGATATGAAATAAAATGTTTTAGTGGTTACCCAAAATCAGATACAAGGGTAAGGTTTCACTATGCATGTATCAATGTACTGCATAAAGCACTGATTACCTTGATGTTTGGTGATTGTAAATCAAAAGGTTTCCTTTGGATGTCCCTGAAATGAGGAAGAACAGTGACTGTAAAGTGATAGAAAACCTACATGTAAACATACATTATGTAGCTGTAACATTTTTTCCTTGTGTCATAACCAGTAAAGCTTTTCATTTGCAAAAGAGGGGGGCATTCACATGGCCTTCTGTCAATCTAGTTTGAATGGGTAATATCAAATCATTACCGGTTATGAGAGTAGAAATAACTGTTCAAAGTACATGTACAATAATTTGTACTGTCTGGTAAACTGATTTCATGGCAAGGAATGAATTTGTTTGTAATGTTTTTGTAATTTTAAGGTAATAAAGTTGTTGTTGTTGTTGTTGTTGTTGTTGTTACCATTTTTGATTGCTACAATGTAGTCCTGAGTAATGTTTTGGGGTGTACAACATATTAAGGTATTTCGTGCATAAACTTAGGTTTTAATGGTTAAGGTATTTTAAAAATGCCCGCAACATGTATGTGCCACCTCCACATGCAACCAGGCACCAATAATAGCCACTACAGTAGTGTTGCAACGTTGTAAAAATTAATATTATTGTCATGAGGTCGTTCGTACCTATGGCCAACTGGGGGCCAACTTTTGACCACAGCAAAAATGATAAAGTATCCCTGTAAACGTAAATAATAATAAATTATTGATTATAATTGATATAAATATTCTGACCTTTATGTACCATAATCCACTTTATTATACAAAAAATATACATGTAATATATACCTTAGTCCACTTTATTATACATGTACAAAAAATATACATGTAATATATACCTTAGTCCACTTTCCAGTTGGGTTGTTTTCAAGGAGTTAGAATCCCACAATAAGATGATTCCTTGGAGAGTAAATAAAGTTAAACACCAGTCATGACTGAGTCATGTATCTACATGTATCTGTTTTAAATACCATTCTTGTCCTGTATTATTGCCAATGTATCTCCATCTCTATCCCATGCCATACCAGTACAAAACCTGAACAAAACACAAACAAGTATTTTTAATGTTTTCCAGTTTCAATTCTCATGATTGTCACAAGATTTTGAAACTTGTACACTGTACTGTAGCAGGCAAGTACATATATGTACATTGTACACAGGCCTGTATGTAGCTGAGGTGCGATTCAGAAGGAGTCTGTTGAGGTCTCACTCTGCAGGGGAGTCTGCAGGTATGTTGGTTTCTTCTTCTTCTTCTTCTTCTTCTTCTTCCAAATACGAGCACTCCTTCTATACAGAAGATTATTTGCTCAGTGCAGTGCACAGTTGAGAGCAGACACTGAGGGTGGTCACTGCCAGAGGTTTGGTTTACATCCTCAGTGGTTCTTTTACGTCCCTCCAATTGTGTAGTGTGGAGAGACGGAACCGCCATTTATTACCTTCCATAAGAGGTTTGATAACTAGTTTGATAGCTACATGTACATATATGTACATTGTATATAGAGTTGTTTTCGTATGAGTGGGAAACCTATGGTACCGTGACACTCAAATGGCTTCTTTTCTGAACCAATCAGAAAGCGTGCAGATGCATCTCATCCAATCAAACTCTTTCAGTATGGCACAGCATGGTACTGTATCTTTCCCACTCATACGAAAACAACTCTATGGTTTATATTTATATATTTTTTAGGACATGTACATGTACACACATATATATATTTGTGTATTTGTATTATATATATTTTTTCCTCAACCCCATGTAAATTCTTTCTGAAAAACCCTTTTCAGGAAGACACAATAAAGTAATTGTATTGTACTATTTGATTTTTTTCTGGAGCACTTCAATTTTTATTTTTGACCAGAAAAGTCTCAAACAAGAAGTATAAGGGATAGCAAATATTATCAGTAGTGCTTTTCTTGTTTGCCACTCCAGTAGTTTCCATAGACCTACCCTGGAAGGGAAATGTCATCCACTTGTTCACCATGGCGATCAAATATCAATATATTTTTAGTTGCCCTAAAAACAAAGGAGAATGTTAAACGTTTGCTTGACAACCTTTAAATAGAGACATGACAACATAAGATACATGTACATTGTACAGTCAAACTCGTATTAAGTGATCACCTACTGTACGTACATGTACAGTACATGTACTAAGCAAGTCCCAAAACTATTGGTTAAGTACTGTAAGAACTCCCTCTATTATTAAAGCAGCCGACCCCTATTAGCCATTTCAGAGTTGATGTTTGCAGGGCATTGTGGGGCTGTTTTGAGGGACACCATATGTTCAATACGGCGACAAGTTTGAATAGTGATGTACCAAAGTTTGAAGTAAGTGAGTTTGGCACACAATAATTATGTTTCCCAGTCGTTTCCTTGTGTTTTACAGTAAATAGACAGCAATGGCGTCCCTCAAAACAGCCCCACAATTCCTTTTGAACATCAACTCCGAAATGGCTAATTAAGCAGCCACTTGCGATTTCCCCAAGGGTGGCTACTGAATAGGGGATTGACTGTAGTTATTGTCAGAACATTTCCACCAAGTATAAAATGTAGACCAAATGCAATAATGGCTGCCAATTTCAATCACAATTGTTTTTGACTGACTAGCCTCGTGTCCATGATGCTGCACAAAAGAGATTTCACATGGACACGAGGTTAGTCAGTCCAAAACCAAGGACTATTTAAATTTGGGCACCATTTTTGCGAGATTGCTACAAGGTATTCATGAGTTGTAGCATACATGTATCTTAGTGTGACTAAAATTTGGTTATTAATTTTGTTCTTCAAGCTGTAGTATTTGGTGCTTGCTTACCCTGTAATTGCAAAGTATGTTCCTTGGCATGATTGCCAGCAGTAACGTATACCAGAACCACCAGTAACTTTCTCAGGGATACTGAAGACCCTCTAAGTGATAAAATAAAGAGATCTATCAAACACAATGTGGTGTGAATAGCACTCACACATCAAATACTGAAGACCCTCTAAATGATAAAATAAAGAGATCTATCAAACACAATGTGATGTGAACAGCACTCACACATCATTTTGTAATATTGTACATTTGTTTTTCACATTACACTGGGTTTGGTGAATCTCTGTAATATTTTTTAAGAACCACTAGCATTTACAAACATTTCGCATAAACAGGGTCTGGAAGGGGGGGTCTGGATCATGAATCCTGTGCCTGCAAAATTGTGTCATTGACCCTTGTCATATACATGTACAGTAAGGGCAACATTCAGGGGTTTCATTAATTTTATAAAGTAGCTGTACAAGATGCTCAAAGTAGCCATATACTCAATGATTTTTTTAGATCTGTACCATCATACACTGACAAAAGTAGCCGCTGGAGAAACGGTAAATAACTGCCAGAGCTCCGGCAGTAACCGGCTTCTATTGAAACCCCTGAACATTAAATTAGGTAGGCAAGATCAATGGTAGGGTGCGAGATAGCCAGGTACACATTGTACATACAAATTACAAGATTCCCAGATAATGACTCAATAATACACAATCCAATCAGGACT
>JAUJYZ010001439.1:23248-43956 GCA_033675265.1 Actinostola sp. cb2023
TGAAAATTTCAAAATAAAATTTACCAAAAAAAACCCCCACAGAAACTAAAAAAACCTGAAATTAAATAATGATAATTAATTTCAAAATAAAATTTACCGAAAACAAAAAGAAACTAAAAAAAGAAAAATAATAATAATTAAAAATAATATATATCGAAAAAAAACCCACAGAAACTGAAAGTAAATTAAAATTAACTGCAAAATAAAATTTACCGAAAAAAAAAAAAACTAAGAAAAAGAAAATAGAATAATTAAAAATAATATCTATCGAAAAAAACCCCACAGAAACTGAAAATTTCAAAATAAAATTTACCGAAAAAACCCCACAGAAACTAAAAAAAACAGAAATTAAATAATGATAATTAATTTCAAAATAAAATTTACCGAAAAAAAACAGAAACTAAAAAAAGAAAAAATAATAATTAAAAATAATATCTATCGAAAAAAAAAACACAGAAATGGAAAGTTAATTAAAATTAATTTCAAAATAAAATTTACCGAAAAAAAAACAGAAACTAAGAAAAAGAAAATAATAATAATTAAAAATAATATCTATCGAAAAAAAACCCACAGAAACTGAAAGTAAATTAACTTGTTGCTGCTCTGTGGCGTCACTAGGCAAACTGTCTGTAGATTGGTTCTCGTTGTCCAACGTGGATTCCCTTGAGTTCTTTTCTTTCAGTCCCAGTAACACCTCAACGTTAACATGGTCATCTGGCAGCCACGTTGTATGTAACTCGTGAAGGCTGGCTGTCTTATGCTCAGGTACTGGTCCTGTGGTATCGTCGTCAGTACTCACGCCTTGGATGTCTCTAGGCTGCGGTTCATTGGATGATAGCTGACTGTCACAGGCCACATTGCACACTTCAGTGCTGCTTGAAGAAGGCGTTGTTTTAGGCTTAGTAGGCATCCCAAGGTTTAAGGTGCGCTTAATCAGAGCATACACATCAGGGATTGTTCCACGGGTACAATATCCTTGTTATCGAAAGGAGAAGGTTCGTTCTCGACCCCGCTGTCGCTGTCCGTCGAGTTGCCATCAAACGAACTGATGCTTGAGGTGGGCAGAATGCCCCACTTCAATGATGACATACTTACTCTATCAGCCTTGTCATGTAGATGTTCTTTCTTGCAGTCATCCTTTGAAGCCAATGAAGAAGCAAAGCTGATGACTGAGGTGCTCCTTAAACTGGATTGAAGACTGGAGATCGTCTAGAAAAGTGAAATCACAAAAATATAAACAAAATCCATCCATCGATGCAACCCTGAGAACCATCCAACCAACAATCCAACCGTCCAACCGTCCAACCGTCCAACCGCCCAACCGTCCAACCGTCCAACCGTCCAACCGTCCAACCGTCCAACCGTCCAACCGTCCAACCGTCCAACCGTCCAACCGTCCCAACCGTCCAACCGTCCAACCGTCCAACCGTCCAACCGTCCAACCGTCCAACCGTCCAACCGTCCAACCGTCCAAACCGTCCAACCGTCCAACCGTCCAACCGTCCAACCGTCCAACCGTCCAACAACCATCCAACCGTCCAACCATCCAATCATCCAACCATCCAACCATCCAACCATCCAACCATCCAACCATCCAAAACAATGATGTGGTTCTTGTCTTTACTTACCCAGTGGCTCGATGTAGTGGATAGGTTTTTGTCCTGACTGTTGTCGCTTTCATCATCACCATCGCTACTGTGTTCTGTCTGTTGATATTTCTTCTCAACCGCAGGTACTTTTTCCTGGCTTGCAAAACCAGACAAACGCTTTCCAGTAGATGAGATATAGCTGTTGGTTTCTGCTGCTAAAAGCACAGTCAATGTCCCGAATAGATAGTTGGCTCTGAAATGAGAGTTGTTTTGACGCGTAGGAATTTGATCTTTGGGAAGAAAAGCTCACAAGAGACTCTGTAGAAGCAGATGGGCGAACTTTGGAACTAGTGAGTGAGTCTTTGGCAGCTGAGCCCAGTCGACCAAAACCATCTACATGCACAACAGTGTCTCTGAGTATTTCAATCTTCATCTCAGGTTCTTTGTGATTCTGCGTCTTCTTCGACGTCCACGTCCATGGGAAACATTTGGTTTTGCGGTCGGCTTGTCCTTCCTCCTTCTTTCTATCGGCATGTTTTTCTTCGCCACGGGAGAATAGACTCAGCGTACCATCACTCGCTGGTCGTGACTGGACTGGTACTAGTTCCTTATTGGTTGTCGAAGTCGAGTGACGTGGATCGTGATTGGTTCTATTAAAGTACATTTCATCAATGGCTTCATTTTCTTTGAAGGCTTCACGTTGTGGCTCTTTAACGCTCGGCAGGTATGCTAAAGAGAAACAGTAGATATACACAAAATAATATTTAAAACATAACTAGACATTAATTTGTGACCAAATATGGCCATTACATTCCAAATATGGATTATATTTGTGACGCCATATCAATAAATACATAATAATTACATAATAATTACATAGTTAGAATATGTTCCAACGAATAGACATTCTAATTGACGTCATATCACTCTAATTGGCTGTTTAATCATGACGTCAGGTACTAAGTGCTTGAGTTTATTGATTACGTCATGCGTATGTCATCGATTCATTGATGACGTCACATATGCAGCCATTTTTTTTTAAATAATATTTTGAGAAAAACTTGATAGTTTTCTAAATATCTTCGCGTCAATATGTTAAGTCTTAAAACTAAACAAAAATATTGTTTTTAAAAACGATTGTATTAAGAATATTGTCGTAATTGTAGGCTATTTAACAGTCAAAAACTACTTACGTTCTTCGTCATTAACGGATGGATTCGTCCATATGCAGAAGAAGCCAGCATTGACGAAAGAACTCAAACGCCTGGCCACTCGTCCATGTGGACGTGACTCCTTCTTTCGATTCCGTCTTGCTTCACGATATCGATTCATTTCTGCAACAAACAAGTTTAAATTAGTCACGTGACCGACGCGCGCCAACAAATCGTGCGCGTTTTAAAAACTAGAAAGAGCAAAGAATACCAAGTGACTTGCCTTATTATCCAGTTATCCACCTCTATAATACAGACACCTCTTTAATACAGACACTTCTATAATACAGACACCTCTATAATACAGACACTTCTATAATACAGACACCTCTATAATACAGACACTTCTATAATACAGACACCTCTATAATACAGACACTTCTATAATACAGACACCTCTATAATACAGACACTTCTATAATACAGACACCTCTATAATACAGACACTTCTATAATACAGACACCTCTATAATAATACAGACACCTCTATAATACAGACACCTCTATAATTAATACAGACACGTACCTCTATAATTAATACAGACACCTCTATAATACAGACACCTCTATAATACAGACACCTCTATAATACATACACCTCTATAATACAGACACCTCTATAATACAGACACCTCTATAATACAGACACCTCTATAATACAGACACCTCTATAATACAGACACCTCTATAATACAGACACCTCTATAATACAGACACCTCTATAATACAGACACCTCTATAATACAGACACCTCTATAATACAGACACCTCTATAATACAGACACCTCTATAATACAGACACCTCTATAATACAGACACCTCTATAATAACAGACACCTCTATAATACAGACACCTCTATAATAGACACCTCTATAATACAGACACCTCTATAATAATACAGATACCCCTATAATACAGACACCTCTATAATACAGACACCTCTATACAGACACTTCTATAATACAGACCAGGAAATGCATGATAAAGTATTGGAGGAAATCACGTCCAATAAGAACATCATGTACAAAGTTCTCAACAACATATGGTTGGAAAGGACAATTACTGTCTCCCAAGGAGAACGTAACATCAAGTTTTCCCATGATTTGAAGAGAAGCGCCCTTAACTATTCGGGCATTCAAATCAATATCTTTAGCAAGCAAGGATAACTTGGATAGCTCATTGGAGCTCAGCCAAAAGTTGGAACTTATAATAGACATGGAAGCACCAGTGTCGACTAGGCAGAAGACAGGTAATCCTTTCTATGAGTCCTTTAACATAGGTATTATTAGATTTGTGAATTAACGGTATACATGTGATAGATCGTGAGTCGTTAATGGTGTTTGAACCGTGAAGAGGTGTCACTTCATGTGCAGATTCTATAGTGATGCCAGGTACTTCTATTGAGTTAGGTGGTTGAGCTTCTGTTGATGTACTATTCATTATCTGTGAGTTCGCTTTCGTCTCCATATCATCAGGAATAGGCTTTCTGTTTGTATTATCCATCTCATTATGCAAGTTAGCATAGTTTTCTATTAACTTTGTATTTGTTTTCATGATCAGAGCCTGTATGTATAATACTTTTTCGGTCATTATTTGGGTTGTGTGTCCCATCGGTTTGACTTGAAATACTTTCTTCGAATGTCCTCTTGTGACTAAAATGAGTCAATGGATATATAATTTGTGCCTCTGGAACTTCATTTAATTCTTCGATTGTTGATTTACTTTCACTATTGGCCGTGTCTTCATTGACGGCGTGAGGCTCAGGGAGCGATTCTATGATTGGCTCCGTATCTTGTTTTATGGTTTCTATAATTGGCTCTTTATTTGGCGTTTCAACTTGGCAAGATTCATTATTAGAATCTGCATTTTCGTTTGAGATGGATGCGTCAGTGTTGTGTGCACTGGCTACTAATACGATCATCATTATTTGGATATGGTTTCGTTGTAATGTGCTCACTCGTCATTTCAATAGAACAATTAATCGGTGATTGTTGAACAATAGGTGTGTTTACCTCTGAATTACCATTTGCACTACATGTCGTAGGTTCGTGAAAAGATGATAAACATTCAGGTTTACATCCACTGGTCGGGACTCCAGCGTAGTCATTAAGTGATGAATTGTGAGAGAAGTTAGTGGAAGGTGATGGGGAAAGCATCACCCGGTGGCACAACATTAGTGTCTAATACACACATGTCAAAATTACGTGCATCTAGTGTAGTGAAATGGTCATAACAATAAGAATATGGATTACAAGTATCTAAGGCCCCTACATTTTCCCGAAAACTCGCAGGGACCATGTTCAGTTTTTCCTGCTGATATTGGGTGGGTTGTTGATTAGGTGAATTAGGTGCCTCACTAGGAGAGTTTCTTGGCAAATTACGGTTCTCTCTAGGAAGCCGTGGATCCCTTTGTGGTTGCATCATTGAGCGGCAGTTATAGCTGGTGTGTCCTCTGCGGTTGCAAGTATTACAAATTGGGTGGCCTTCGGGCGTACGTCTATTACGGAAAGAATTATCGTTACTCCCATTGTAGCTTGATCTGTTGTAACGAAAATTGTCTGATCGAGGGAAACTAGAACCTCGATTAATATTGGCATTACCTCGTAGGGCCTGTCGCAATTCCTGTTGAATAATTTCGCGGATTGAAGATTCAGTGAGGGGTTGTTCTCTAGGAGGCGCAGCGAAGGAATTGGTATTAGCCGTGAACGCTGCTACAGTTGCAGGTTTCTCTTGAAGAGACCTTTGCGGTTGTAACTGTGATATTAGTGCCTGGACTACAGCTTGTGGCAAAGGAGCTTGCGTGGCTGGTTTAGACACTGCTTCCTTTAGTTTCGCCATGTGTTCAGCCTGTTCAAAAGAGTCAGGTTGTTGTAACACAATGTGTGAACGAATATCAGGGCGTAGTCCTTGAATCAGAATATGTAGCCACTCCGTTTTGGCTAATCGTAAACGTTGACACTGACGTCGAACGTCCGCGGAAAAATGAGCGACCGTTTCGGTAGCTCCCTGTTTTCTTTGAGTCAGTTCTTGTCGTAACAGCCATTTGTCAGCACTAGAATCGAATTGATTACGAAGTAAGGCTGTTAAATCATCATAAGATTCATAAGCGCCGTCAGCCAGAGAGTTTAAACCAAATATTGGCATGACCTGCCAGACTGAGCGGGAGTGCTCTCATACGCTTCTCGGCTGGCCAAGAAAAGAAAGTGGCATAGCGATCAAACGAGGAGAGAAATTGATCGACATCATCCACACCATCTCCACGAAAGATTGGAGGTTTGGTGGTATAGCCTCCTGAGCCCTGAGGATGGCTCTCTTTAAGTAAGTGGCAGCAAGTTGCTGATTAGTGACTTGTTGTGATGCGGCAAAGGTAGCACTGAAACCATGAAGGATTTCGGCTAGTTGTTCTGCATTCATGTTGATTGCAGGATTTAAAGGTTGTTGATCTGGAACATCGTTACTCTGAGACGGAGTGTCAATTAGATTAGGCATTCCGGAGATGATTAGATGGTGACATGTTTGAATGATAGTACGTAAATAAATCGAAAATGCAGAAAAGATAGGTTAAAAATTATGGATGAAATGGTTTTTAAAATGGTGAAGCCTAATAATAATAAAAATAAACCTAGAATTAACCGACGTAGAGGAAGGGACAGAAAAATAAGCTGTAAAGACCGAAAAGATGAAATGAAAGTTTCTGTTAATACTCACTGTACAGTGAACATAGATGATAATGGAATAAAACTTATACTATGATGTGGAGAAGTATATACATGTTAACTAAAATTTAAGATCTAAAACCATGGAGGTAGGTATATAGTTAAAATCGCGCGTAGTTGGAGGTGAGATTAGACAGTGGACGTGTAGGGAGTGACCATAGGACATGAATATGACAAAAATGCGGCGGTGATGCATGGAAGAGTTTTGGAAGAAAATTAGGGTCTAATGTGAAGAAAGTATGGTGTTCATGCGGATAGAGGGCGGCGTAAAATTGTAAAATGGAAAGCGGGGGCATTAGAACTAATGGGGTTTTAATGAGGGGCGGGATAAAAGTGTGAGCTCACAAATTACGGAAAGGATGGGAAGCCTCTGTCCAGTACCCACTAGGGCTCTAATCGTCAGGGGTTTAGAAGCCCCAGCGTGATCGGAGATCAAGTCGTTTCATACTTTCTCAGGCCTGAAAAGCTAACCCTACGACATGGTAAAGGACAGAGGGGAGGGGAATCGAGAAATGACGCTTCAAGCATAGGGCTCCTTAAGTGACGTAGACTTGACTTGGCTTTATTAAGTTTTGATGGGTTCTTGTGGTAGTTGTTGTTGTTGTTGTTGTTGTTTTCGTCCCTCTCGGCAATGCTGTGCTCGGAGCAGCCTATGTCACTCATGGAGCTGTAGTCGGAGATCTTACTTGAGAGACTGCATGATGAGTGCATCTTGCTTAAATCTTTCTGGCATTTGAAGCACTGCGTAGGACTCAAGTCGTAATCTTCACTTGCACTAGTGTCCAGGAACGAATCTACACTTCTTGATCTACGCTTCAAGGAAGCCGATTGGCGATTACTAACACTACCATATACACTAGCAGTCTTAGGTTTATGTCTTAATACTACTGTAGTGCCCTGTATTGTGGTAGTATGCGGAGGCGAGGTAGGAGTACTTATCGGCGTAGGTTGCTTAGGGTGTGTGGTCCTTTACAGGATGACTTATTATAACTTTAAGTTGTCTACATTTAATTACATTATTGGCATTTGGAGCAGGTGCCTTTGGAAGAGATCTCGGCATGTTGGGCACCGTATCTTGAATCCTATATCTAGAGGTTTCAGAATCACAGCTAGACCTAGACCTAGGTGGTCCTTTACGACCTGTATCTATTTTAGATGGAATATCCACATAATTCCATGGGAGTTTCGGCGACATAAGTTTTACCCTACCATTGCTGTCTTGTATAAGTGCCGACCTTGTTGATTTAGATCTGGCTACCCTAGTAACATAATTGGTATCATAACTATTGCGTGGCTTAATTGGCTTGACACACTTGACCTGTGATAATGCATTTTTGCGTAAAACCACCTGGGCTCTTTGTTTCTGTCTCGCAAGGTCTGTTTTGGCCATCTCTAGGACTGATGTCCGAGAGTTTTGGGACACTGCGTTGTATCCAACTCTTGACTTTAATGCATGATTTCTTGTGATGGATGCAGCTATGACCTCAGTTTGCGTCAGCTTAGTCCTACACGCAAACACAACAAGGTAAGCTGTGAAGACTGGTATCGAAGATATGTGATGAGGAGGGCAATGATTAATAATAAATAATAATAAGTTTTATTTTTATAGCGCTAATTCCGTAAAGTCCATTATCATGTGGTAATGATGATGACTGATGATGATGACCACTGATGATAATGATAGTCATAGTTGTGATTGGTTGGTGATGATGATGTCAATGATGATGATGTCAAAGATGATGATGGTGTCAAAGATGATGATAATGATGATGTCAATGATGATGATGGTGTCACAGATGATGTCAATGATGATGTCACAGATAATGTCACAGATGATGATGTCAATGATGATGTCAATGTCAAAGATGATGTCACAGATGATGATGTCAATGATGATGATAACATGATGTCAATGATGATGGTGTCAAAGATGATGTCAATGATGATAGTGTCAATGATGATCATGATGATTATTATGATGTCAATGATGTCACAGATAATAATAATAATTATTATTATTGTCACAGATGATGATGTCACGTGATGATGTCATTGTGATGTCACAGATGTCACATATAATGTCACATGTGATGTCAATGATGATGCCACAGATGATGATGATGTCAATGATGATGTCAATGACGATGATGATGTCAATGATGATGATGTCACAGATGATGATGTAAAAGATGATGTCAATGATGATGTCACAGATGATGTCAGATGATGATGATGATGTCAATGATGATGATAACTGATGATGATGATGATTAGGGAAGCACATAAAGTGAACAATAGGTCACTTATAAGGATGGGTAAAGCAATGTACTTTAGGTGATGATTGAAATATCATAGGGGATTGCATGTGCTGATGCTGATTACCTTATGCAAAAAGCATTATCAAGAAATAACACATTTATATAATGATTTGCGATCACTTCTTACCTCAATTCCTCTATCTCACCCAAATAGTTCTGAATAAGATTTTCAACTCCTCCATCGACTTTCACTATTGAGAGAGAAATATAGCATTATCATCAACCAGGAATACCTAACTTAGTTGACACAAGATGAAATAATGACAATGATGATGACGCTGATGATGACGTTGATGGTGATGATGACGTTGATGCTGATGATGACGTTGATGCTGATGATGACGTTGATGCTGATGATGACGCTGATGATGATGATGACGACGCTGCTGCTGATGATGATGACAACGCTGATGATGACAACGCTGATGATGACAACGCTGATGATGACAACGCTGATGATGATGATGATCTTCCACTGTCAGGTGAGAAGCATCACTGACCATGGACATGGTAGTAATCAAGCACTCCTCTCATACTTTCCTGCCTGCTATATTACCACTCTTTGTATCAGTATACATTGAAGTATGCAATAGACAGAGCATCTGATAGAGTGCGAGGGTGCGATTTTGCACTATTGACCTAAAATTGCACCGAATCGCACTATTGATCGTTTTCCGCACTATTGATCGTTTTTCGCAGTATTTTCGAAAAAATGACCAGAATAAATCACCAAATTCATTAAATATTTCTTCTGAACTAAAATTACCTTCCAAATTTGTCATTTCTAAGCGGATTTCATTGTTTTTACAGCGAATTTTGAGAATCTAAACACCTTAGTTTACGTAGGTTCTCGAGCGTTGAACAAAAATCAACAAGGCGTTCTTTGCAATTGTTGCAAGATCCTGGAGACTAGTTTTTTATTCTAAGAAGGCTTACGATTGGCAGAATTTTGTCAATTCTTGTCCAATCACAGTTATCAATACAAATCAGGATGTTGTTGGTGGGAAAATGTCCTCACTTTTGTGTGGCACCTTTTGAAGCCGTGTTTTTTTTCAGTTGTGCATGTAAATATGGATAAATTTGTAGCAAAAGAGCCATCAACAAGCACAATCACACCGAAAAAAGGGGGTGGGCCCGGGAAAAATGCGGGAGTAAGCTTCCGACCGTCTCTGGCGCAGTTGCTATCGAGGGCCATGTAAGGTCAAAAGTATGGTGAGACCAAACAGCGATTCAACCTGGCGCCATGCAGAAAGAGACAAAGTGCAATCCAAGTCGCTGCACACTCTAGAAGGACCATCAGCTGGATTAGCTATTGAGGGAATAACTAACTGTAAAATGGAGTGTGAAGAGATAAAAGTTCTAGAGCACAAGAAAATGTCTTTGATGACATCGTTCACACCGGGGATCCTTTACAACCCTCATTCATCCAAGAAGCTTGCACACCGTCTTGCTGTCTGTAAAAACATCTACCCTTGTGTTTTCTTAGAATTTCTCCTTAAAAGATCCAAAACTCGCCATAGGGCTAAGGCCTCTAGAAACGTTAATGTGCGGACTCCTGGGTCTCAAAGTAATCTCGAACTTCCTGACGAGAACCATCGCGGATTAACACACCACCCCACGCCATCTAAAATGCATCGCAAAAAAACCGTCACAGACAAGTGTTGTTCGGGTCGCCAAGGGAGAGTATTCGGCCAAGAATCGAGGGGGGGAAAACAAATCTCCAATAACAATCTCGACACGCAACGCGCCTTTTACAGGAATCGATGTCTTGGAATTTTTGTCCAAGGGATGAGATATCGAAGAGAACACTTCCCGTACGTACAACTTGCAACCTGGAATAGCTAGGCTAAATGGGATTGCTTTTTTCCCGCGAAACCGTCTGTAACATCGTGATTCCAACAACTTTGAGGCAATCAGCTCTTCGCGCAATCGATCAAATTTTTCTTTTTTGTCTCCAGGGACTAGGAACGCTTGGGCCCACAGAATCGGATATAAAAAAAAAAGATACACGCACTGCAGAAGTAGATGGAACTGGATGACTTTTTGAAAGGCCTATGTATGTATAACATACTGCCTCTATTAATAGGTAGCACATGATGTAGGCTGTGGCGGCCTCTGCACACTGAGGACTCACTAGGTATTGTCACCATTTGCCTGTAACTGTCCCACGTGACGGTCGTCGAATGTATTGTGACACGGGTACCCCAAGGGAACGAGCGGGCACTGGAGACGATCAACCAGGGTTTGGTACAATTAATCGCTTGCTTTCCAACCAAAGGGAAGTACCCGAAAGGTGAAATTAACATCCCCTCCCAGAGGAGACCGAAATATGATTCCGAGTCGGGATGAAGTCTGACATGCTGATAACCGTTCTTATCGTCAAACACGGTTTGGAAATTACCGGAAAACACGTACCTCGGCAGATCTGAGAGGGTGGTCAAGCTTAACGGAGATCCCGAATCCACGAATTAAGAAAGCGCTCATCGTGGCAAAGCCCCTAGGCTTAGATGGTTCAAACCGTCAAAGGGAAGGACCAAATGCGGGGGTGTAACAATGGTTGATCCGTCCACGATAGGTCAAAACGCCTGCCGCCACCCAATCGAGGGATGTATTGGGTAACAAAATGAGTGGAATTCTGCCCACAAGACTTGGAATTATTCGAAAACCATCGACGGGGGGGGGGGTGGGGGGGGGGTGGGGGAGAGGTGAGAGAATCGTACTCTTTCCCTTTGAAAAACGTCCCTTGAAACTTCGAAAGAAATACTCTATTCTGACACCTTCCCGCATAATTTGCAAAAATCACGGGACCATCGATAGGGCCATAGTTGGATATTCAAAGTCTCCCAGACATCTACGTGATTGTGAACTATTTCCAGCCCTAAACGACGCCGGGTCACGAAACCGCAGTTGCTCGATATGGGCTACAGCCGGTTCTTTGCGACCCCCTATCCGGGGAACCAAAGGGCCAACGAAGGGGTTGGGGCTTCCCATACACATCACCACAATTTATCAAAGGGGCGCACAGATCTCGCAAATGATCTTAGGAGAAGACGATAAAAATCCCTCGCCGTATCCTAGTAAAGATAAAGCGCGTTAGCAAATGAAAACCCCAACCCCCCGTTGACCCCCAAGCTCTGATCTCTAGACCAGAATTGAGGCACTGAGCAGACCCCCCCGGAAGTCAACAAGGGACGCGGATAAAGCCAAACCAACAGAAAGTAAACTAGGGAAAAGGGTAGAAAGAAAACACTTTAATGAACTTCACGCAAGGATTTGATCTTGACTGTAAGTTCCATATTCGAAAAAATATAAATAAATAATAATCTCAATAGTACATTTTGCCGTATTAACCATCCATACGACTACATCCTTGAGGTTTACGCTGGCCGTTAGGGCAGTCGCGAGCGAAGTGCCCCACTGCGTGACATGCAAAACAACGGGTAGGACTATACGGGCCACGACGAGGACGGCGGCGCGTAGACCCTCGAGAACCACCAGAGAATTACCATAACCAAAGAATTACCATACCCAGAGGAATTACCATAACCAGAGGAATTACCATAACCAGAGGAAGGAATTAGCCACCTCCTTGTCTAGGCCTTTTAAAATATAGAAGAGGTCCTTGGCGATCTTTGATCTCAACAGGGTCTCCCAACAAGCCCGACATAAGTCTCCGCAAGGCTCGTGGAGGCAAGGAAGCATGGCGGTCTTTTACTTCGTCTAAAGATAGCGTACGTACCGCATCCGCTTTGTCACTAACGGTGGTCCTGGCAACCCTTACCAATGCCTCGAGTTGTTCGATCGCCTCAAACTGATCAAAGAAGTTAACGGCCTTGCTAGAGTTGCGTCTTAACGCAGCCAAAGCAGAAAGGTTAACACCTCCCTCATTCTGCTTGTTTTCGAGCTGCTCTCATCTTCTCTTCTAACGCAGCGAATCTGTCTCTGGGGCTAGGAACAAGCCAAAGAAAAGAAAGGAGGCAATGAGGACAAAAGACCGAAAATAAATGATAGCGTGCTGAACTGTAACAATGAAATTGGAATGCCGAGCAGAAAAAAAAAAAAACTACAATAACAAAATTTTGCATTCCGGTAGAGTCCTTTGGGCCCGGCTTAACGCCCGGCCGTACAGGTAATTAAACGCTGTATTTATATGTCACGGCTAAGCACGCACTGGGTCCCCGACCTGCACGCCCTAAATGGCAATTACGCTCTAAATTACTATGTTGCGGCTAAGGCATGGCCTGACCTCTCTAAAGTTACCGCCCATACCACATCTATGGTCGTTATCCAATTTCAACGTACCGGCCAAACGCACCGAGTTACAAGCCAATAACTCCATAAAAACAGTTGTAACACCTCATTGCACGGCCGAACGCCCCGAGTTCCAAAGTCCCATAAACTCAATAAGTCATTGCAAAAATCTTATGGCGGGCGAAAAAAAACTCCCCGAAGTCCAAGCCCAATAAACTCAATAAGCCATTGCAAAACTCTTATGCACGGCCAAACTCCCCTAGTTGCCAAGCCCATAACGCCATAAACAGTGTAAAACTCTCCATGCACGTCGGGCTGAACTCTGAAGATTCCAAGGGCCCATAAACTAAATAAACATTGCAAAACTGCTCATGCACGGCCGAACTCCCTGAGTTCCAAGCTCATAACTCCATAAACAGTGTAAAAACTTCTCAGGCACGGCCGAACTCCCCTGAGTTCGAAGCCCAATCACATAAACTCAATAAACCCCATTGCAAAAAACTCTTCATGCACGGCCGAACGCCCCGAGTTTCCAAGCCCATATAAACTCTAGCAGACGCTAGAATATTCTAAAACTACGGCTAAACTTCTACCAGTTTGCGAGAAGTAAAACACAATTTTTATTTGTTGTATTCAATTTATGCATGGACGTTAAGTCAGGATATAATATCAATACATAGTTTATGTATTGCAATTACAAAATACATGTACTTATCGCTATTTAAAATGGCTACTGTTAAGTTATTGATACATGTATACCGTTAACTCATACTGTAGGTCAACTCCTTCTTAAGCAGTAAGGCATTACACCCATTTGAGCTAGACACCTTAAATTCCTAAGATTTTGGGCACGGAGACGTTTCCTTCCATAGCCTACGTCTGATTCATCTCAGTTTTTATTCGCGCCCAAAATATCCCACTGGCCTTCTGCCAATCAAAACATATATCTATATATATTTAGGCGATTTTAAAAAACCGGTATACTTCAGTTGTTCCATTTGTCAAACTGTAAGGAATATCTGAACTAAAGAATTACTAATACAAATTGCATTGACGGAAGATGAGTAGTACATCTACCAAATCAATGAAGCTTCACCATCAGTGATTGACCACTTATTAAACAACAGATAATCGTCTACCTCTACAAAAAGCACTGAAATCCTCTACCACAAGCACAAATCTTCAGCCAAACAGTTTACAGGCTACCACAACACCACAGTATTGTTATTAGACCTACACTTGTACCTTCTACATTGAACGAATAGGCCTTAGAGTTCAATGGTGTACTTTCCTAACAACCTCTGTGAACAAATTTTTAAAAAATGAATGGATTAATAATATTAATAACTTTATTAACGTGTTCATGTTTTTTTCTAGTTTACAAGAAAACTAATTGGAGACACCTATCTACCCCACCCATTAAAATATCCCTATAAATAATTAATATTATAATATAATTAATAATAATATTTACATGTATTTCCAAATATAAAAAACATCTTTTTGAGAATTCGAAAAATAATAAGAATTTAAAAAATAATCTCCAAAATAGCATACAATAAATAAAACTATACAGCGATTAATTTTACGCTGACTGAATACCAGAAATGTTCCTTACGATAATGACGTCCAAGTATGGTTCGTTAGCCTCAACGAATAGTGATTGGCCAGTTTGATCTTGATTTTGTGATTGGTTGCAACTCGAAAGCCCACTAAAATGTTCCTTTCAGTTAGACGTCATGTCGTCTCGACATTCCACTCGATGTGATTGGTCCCAAGATTAGCTCGCTCGATTGTTTGATTGGCTTGAAAGGGGAAAGCCAGTAGTAACACGTTCGTTTCCTGGACACTTAAGAAGAGGCTGAGGGTTTGTGGTTTGGGGAGGCCATTGATGAAAAGTACCATAAATTAAAATGGCACGAATTCCTTCATCACCCGTTGAACCAACGCTTTCGTATAGTCCTCCAGTTGGAATCTGTACAACAACAATTAGCACATTACATAAACGAGCAGGGCAACTGGGAACGAGTTTATTAGAATTAATGCAATTACGAAATTTAGGTCATGGACATGAAAGAGCATGTTGAAATTAGCATTCTGTGCAAAGTTTGATGGAAACAATAAGAAACTGAGATGGACGCTAACACTATTTAGTACTATTATAGTAAATAGTGTCTTGTCTAAAATGCTCTAGTTTGAACTACCCTAAGGTGATTGTCGATCATCCAAAACAGTATCTTCCCTTGTTGGAGGGATCTTTGAATTACATCTATTCGTTATCCCAAGCGTCGCCAGCCGACTAGAGCTGCAAAAGGCCTTTTCGCTGGCGAGCCTTCTCAATCTAGGTGTTAGTTTGTTTTATTTATTTGTTTACTTATTGCCCTGTTGTCCGCCATCTATCGCAGGACTATCCCATAGGAGTACTCTTGGCATCAGCGCAATGTTGTCCAGGACCCCCTGTTTGCAGCAACTCAGGGTAGTACATTGGCTACAGGCCCATAGAGTCAGAAGTCAGGTGGGGGTCAATGGAGGTTTGGTATGGTTAGACAAACTCAAACACATGCATTTACCCCAACACAAGATCTTGGCAAAATCTCAGGCATTTGATTGGTTTGAATCCGAGTAGTCAGGTCCACTAAACCACATCCAAGAATAAATTGAATTCACTTCTGGGAACGAAAATAGTTTAGACGAAAATATATGGTCTTTGAAAGTCTTCGGCTAATTTGCATCCAACACGCTTACAAAAGAATTATCAGTCGGTCACTTCGTGTCCCATCGAGTTCTTCGAACCACTGCTTTGGGATGCCTTTAGAAGCACAATCGTCCACCACTATCACTGTAAAGTGATTCCTGTTGTACCGAATGACTCAATACTGCTCTCACTATCACTAGACGATTCGTAGTTTAGTTCACTTGAAGAACCTCTTTGTCGCTTATCATATGCCATCTTTATTTTACTGCCATCTCATCACAATGTCAAAAAAACGTAACTACCGGAACGTTCCTCTGATTGGTCAAAATTCGCGCGGAAAAACTGTTCTAAAACTAAACTACACTTGTGAAAACGCTGTGACACTACCCAATACCCGTATGGGACGCTCCTTAATTATGGGCTCATGATATGCTTGATTTTATTTTTAACTATTATTATTATTGTGATTATCTATTTTAAAAAAAAAAAAAAAAAAAATATTATTATTATTATTATTATTATTAAATAATTCATATCCATTATTATCATCATTCATTATTATTTTCATCTATCATCATCATAATAATTGTTAATACCTGATCGCAAAATCAAAGAAATCTGAAACGATTTATTTGAGCGACTAGGACAGAAATAGGATAGAAATAAAGAAACCAAATAAATAAATTAATGGTTTATTAACAGCATTACCTAATAAATGGCTCTTTCATCTGTTGAACCAATTACTGGTTAATGTAAATGCCCAATACAATAACAATAATTAGAAATGATGAGAAGTTAACATTATTATCATTATTATCAATCATTATTATTATTATTTATTATCATCATTATATTATCATCATGATTATTATAATCATCATTATTATTATCATTATTATCATCAGCATATATTATTCTCTCATTTATTATTATTATCATCATCATCATCATCACAAGTATTATATTATCATTATTATTAATGTCATCATCAATCATCAATGTCGTGGGTTCGAAGTTCCCGCTCAAGGCGTCTTGTCTTGTAATTTTTCAAAGTTATCGTGTTATTTCTTAAAATATTATTATTATTATTATTATTATCATCATCATCATTGTTATAATTTATTATCATCATCTCAATCATTTATTATTGTTATTATTATCATCATCGATGCATCATTATTATTATTTATTAGCATCATCATGTATTATTAGCATCATCATTATTTTTTTATTATTATTATTATTTCCATAGTGACAATGACAACCTCACGTATTATAGTTGGTAGAATGTTGACGTCACTGTTTTTGGTAAAAAAACTTATATTTTATTTGGCCGTGCTAGGGAAACTTTGAAGGCTCAGAAAATTCCTAAAAATCAGCACCCAAGGCATGAACCTTTTGAATGGTGGTTAGATGAGGTCAGAAGTTCGACATGTGATGACGTCCATCACGTACGTCCTTATGACGTCATCACGTCGTAAAACCCGCCGTTTTTCAGAGGGTTTTGATGAAATTAAAAACTTTTGGTATTAATTTAAAACTATATCAAGGTTGCAGAAGACTGAAGCATGCGTTTTTTTACGGTTTCAATGAATTTGCGATTTTTTAATGGCAGTTTCTTTGCATTTTTATATGAACGAACTTTTTGTCCATAACTTTTCCATTTTTTTTCTTGAAGAAATTAGAAACCGAGCGCGCGTGCCTATGTGCAGTTTATAGTAGTAGGGGGGGACTGATCTTACAAGGACTGATCAAACGTGGCTTCTCAAACACTCTCGAGTTGTTTCTGATCATCCCACAAGTGGCAAAATCTTCACATAGCACACCGGCCAATTTTTTCTCCACAAGCGGCGCGGCCCTTCTTCTGGCGGAAAGAAATGAAGTCCACGTCGTTTAAAAGAGTTCATTGATTCAGCATAGAAAATGACGCCTTGCGGCGGACCAACCGGCCCGTCCCGAAATCCAACTACGAGCTTTTTAACTGCAACAACTTTAATATACGCTATTGGAGCTGGAATTACCGCGGCTGCTGGCACCAGACTTGCCCTCCAATGGATCCTCGTTAAAGGATTTAAGTTGTACTCATTCCAATTACAAGACTTAGAAAAGCCCTGTATTGTTATTTCTTGTCACTACCTCCCTGAGTCAGGATTGGGTAATTTGCGCGCCTGCTGCCTTCCTTGGATGTGGTAGCCGTTTCTCAGGCTCCCTCTCCGGAATCGAACCCTAATTCTCCGTCACCCGTTGTAACCATGGTAAGCCCCTTCCAGAAGTCGGGACTTTTCGCATGTATTAGCTCTAGAATTACCACGGTTATCCAAGTAGTAAAAGGTACAATCAAATAAACGATAACTGATTTAATGAGCCATTCGCAGTTTCACAGTACAAGTGCTTATACTTAGACATGCATGGCTTAATCTTTGAGACAAGCATATGACTACTGGCAGGATCAACCAGATAACTACACGGCTGGCTCGTAGAAAACCACCAACAGGTCTCCACTCGCCCCGACGATGGTCCCGGAGGACCATCGAACAGTCCGCTGTTTCGTTTCTATGCTACGACGTGCCCGCACACTCGCAAAGGATATAATCCCCCGACTTTCGCATGGACACGCCGCCTCGGCAACTATCCCACTTCTTTTCACACGTTTCCCTGCCCTCGCCGCAGCACGTTAAACTTCCCGGCGTCATGTGCACCAGCTAAGCAACCACCTGCGACAGAGAGCAGCAAAGAGTCCTTCAATGGAAGACTCGACCTAACCTTCTACCTAACCCTTTCCAAGGGAAAGCGAAGCACGCAACGACGACCCACGCTTTGGCACAGCGAGTGCCTAATCAATGGACAGGAAATCTCTCGCTACTGACTCATACCAACCAACGCATTCACGCCGCGAAAAGACATTCTGACTTTCATCGCCAATCCAGACACACTTACCCCCACATATATAGGTCAAATTTCAGTCATAGTGTTCTCTTGCCACAACACTGCCTGAGATAGGGTCGGTTAGGGCGTAACGTTACGAACCATAAGGACTATGGACTTCAAACTAGGCATGCACCTTTGACCCCTTAAAAGTAACGCACTGCGCAAGTCACATGACATACTCATGAATAATTAATGAGATTCACGGCTCTAGTGAATTCAAGGCCCTTTTTCTGAGCGCAAACGTCCTTCCAACAACCTCCTCTCTTAGCGCAAACGACGTTTGATACAATTATGAACCATTTTACCCAATAAATAAACAATTTCGAACAAAAAAAAAATTCATAATTTAAAAAAAAAATTCTGTGCCCACTTTGGAAATTACAACGTAACTTACGAACCCCTAGACTTCAAACTTAGCGCAAACGTCTTTTCATCCAATGCTAAACCATCCTCGCCTATAAAGAAACAATTTGGAAGAAGATAAAAATTCAGAATTTTGATAATTTTTCTAAGTGTCCACTTTTTGAAATAACGGCGTAACTTACAAACCACTGCAGCTATTGACTTCAAACTTAGCGCTAACTTCTTCTAACCCTAACCCTAACCATCTTCACCTATAAAGAAACAATTTGGAAGAGTAAATAAATTTAACCCTAACCCTAACCCTTGCCCTAACCCTAACCCTTGCCCTAACCCTAACCCTAACTAACCCTAACCCTAACCCTAACCCTAATCCTAACCCTAACCCTAACCCCTAACCCTATCCCTAACTCTAAGTTAACCCTAACCCTAAGTTAACCCTAACCCTAACCCTAACCCGGCGTAACTTACGAACCACTGGAGCTATGGACTTCAAACTTAGCGGAAACGTCTTTTCGTGCAATGTTGAACCACCTTCAACTATAAATAAATAATTTAGAAGAACATAAAAATTTAACCCTAACCCTAACCCTAACCCTAATTTTTCGTAACTTATGAACCACTGCAGCTATGGACTTCAAACTTAGCGGAAACGTCTTTTCATGCAATGTTGAACCACCTTCAACTATAAATAAATAATTTAGAAGAACATAAAAATTTAACCCCAACCCTAACCCTAACCCTAATTTTTCGTAACTTATGAACCACTGCAGCTATGGACTTCAAACAAAGCGCAAACGTCTTTTCATCCAATTCTCAACCATAGTCGCCTAACCCTAACCCTCAACCCTAACCCTAACGTTAACCCTAACTCTAAGGTAACCCTAACCCTAAGTTAACTCTAACCCTAACCCAAAATTGAGGGTGAGGGTTAGGGTTTTAGGGTTAGGGTTAGGGTTAGGATGACTACGGATTGCAACAATTGTTACCTATTTGGGTTCCCTGTGTCACAATTTGGGGAGGTAGACAAAATTTCATAGCCTCACAATTCAATGGGGACTTTCGTTAATCTTCTCGGTCTCGTTTAATGTTAGGGTTAGGGTTAGGGTTCGTTAATCTTCTCGGTCTCGTTTAATGTTAGGGTTAGGGTTAGGGTTCGTTAATCTTCTCGGTCTCGTTTAATGTTAGGGTTAGGGTTAGGGTTTGGGAATCTTCTCGGTCTCGTTTAATGTTAGGGTTAGGGTTAGGGTTCGGGAATCTTCTCGGTCTCGTTTAATGTTAGGGTTAGGGTTCGGGTTCGGGAATCTTCTGGTCTCGTTTAATGTTAGGGTTAGGGTTAGGGTTTGGGAATCTTCTCGGTCTCGTTTAATGTTAGGGTTAGGGTTAGGGTTCGGGAATCTTCTCGGTCTCGTTTAATGTTAGGGTTAGGGTTCGGGTTCGGGAATCTTCTCGGTCTCGTTTAATGTTAGGGTTAGGGTTAGGGTTCGGGAATCTTCTCGGTCTCGTTTAATGTTAGGGTTAGGGTTAGGGTTAGGGTTCGGGAATCTTCTCGGTCTCGTTTAATGTTAGGGTTAGGGTTAGGGTTAGGGTTAGAATGAACTTACGGTTAGGGTTAGGGTTAAGCTTAACTTAGGGTTAG
>JAUJYZ010001439.1:47924-71847 GCA_033675265.1 Actinostola sp. cb2023
TCGCCATTACTAGGGGAATCCTTGTTAGTTTCTTTTCCTCCGCTTATTGATATGCTTAAATTCAGCGGGTAGTCTTGCCTGATCTGAGGTCAAAATCAGAGTTTTGGGCTCGGCCGCACCACACCCCCACGCCACTCGAGGAAGGTTCAAGAAATCTTTGGCCTCCCCGAAGTCGCGACGAGCATCGCGCAGATCGGTCCCGCTGCCTTTAAAGGGACACGACCAAAAACAACAAAATGTAGTAGGAGGTCGTGACGCCTCAACGCCGCGGCCGCAAGCGACCGCGTTGAGATTTGAAAACCGACACTCAGACAGACATGCTCCTGGGAAAGCCCAGGAGCGCCATTTGCGTTCAAAGATTCGATGATTCCGTTCGCAACGACAGACGAGCAACATGACCCCGCAAGGTCAAACTACTGTGACTACATCACAGTATGAAAACAAATTCTGCTTGAGCTCAAATAAATAGCCTAAAAATAACAACTCAACTAGAATGACAAGGGAAATCCCACATATTCTTTAAATATAGTCTCTAAACTTTATTTCAGCTCAAATTTGAAAAACACTGACGCCGTCTGGAAAGCCTGCCAAGCGGGTGTCAAGACACGGCTAGCTCTGTGTGTCACTTCGGCCCTACAAAACACAATTTTCATCTCGGTAAAAGAGAGGCATGGAATGGGGAGCGTTTATATACACTGAAACCTGAACACTACACAGTCTTCAAACGCTTCATTCGATGCAAAATTTAAGAGAAAATCGTCCTGCCAAAGGATTAACCTTCGTCAAATTACACGCGTTTGACCCTAAAACACATACGCTAATTCTCTAGAACTAGTAATTACAAAATCGCCAAAAGGCTAGAATAATAAAGTCAAAGTATCGGTGTTGTCAAACATCTATTATTGCATCCATCAAGCGATGATTTCTTCTATAAAATCAACGGTGAACTTACACTGCCAAAACCTCCAACGTACCCGGCCATGTTTCTATTAATACTGAAAGTTCACGAAGCGAGGAATTCAGGTCATCGACGTTTTCTTAGCCTCCTTCGGCCATATTTAGCTCATTTTAGGCTTTAAATTCATCGTTTAGTACGATTTTTCAGAAATCGACAACTTCGACACAGATATCGACCACGATCTGCCAGGCGCTTCCCTTCCTCAGTTCGCCCTTCCCTTGCTCCTTTGCGATCCCCTCTAATCAAAATAAGATTATTATTATTATAAGACTACATGGCAGTGTGGAAAACTACAAAATAATATCATGTGTATATACACGTACCCTTTCTCTATAATCGCACTCAGTAAGGACTAATTACATTCCTTACTTGAGCCGAGAAGAGAAAGGAGAACAATATCCCTGGTTTAAATCCTCATAAGTGTTGATTCAATGTGGCCCAACCTTCGTTTGATACCCGATACAATAGAGTCGAATTTGATCGACTGATGCAAGAACTTGCTCAAATGTGTCTTAAAATGAGCATGTACCTTCATGGTACATCATGCATTATTGATCATCCCAACGCCATTTTGCTTCAAATCGACGAATGAAATCAGAGGTCATATCGTCGGCCACTCTTACGTGATCTAAAGGAATTTGTTCAGTTGTCACAAGGAACAAACGTCCAAAGATCTTTATAATAACTCTCCTTCACCGTTAAATATAGTGAATATATATAAATCAATAATCCAGGAAAATACATGTAGTTAATGATATAAAAATGGCAGCAGAAGACAAAGAACCAATCATGGATGGAGAAGAAGGAAGCACCAAGAAAGATAAGCAATGTTGCCCCGACGTCAACAGAACTCTACTAGTCCCCAAAGTATTTTATTTCTTTTTCTTCTCGGCTTGGGGTTCTTTGCTACCGTACTTAGCCTTATACTTCAAGCAGTTGATGTTATCGCCCAGTGAAGTGGGGATTCTTATGGGATTGAAGCCATTTGTTAATTTTCTGGTCATTCCAATCTGGGGAGCAATAGTCGACAAATGCCACAAGAGTAAATTAGTACTGATAATATCCATGATTGCGCTTATTACTACAACATTTTCTCTATCGCTCGTGCCTGCCCCTAAGGAGAGGAAGATCATAGTGAAGAGAATGTGCAACGTGACAGGAGTGACTCATCCCAATTTTCTTAATCGACCGGTGTTAGATGACCCAGATAACGAAATCATGGATCCAGGAGAGATTGACAAGATGGTCGAGTTCGACAAGGACAAATATCTTCCTTATTTCTATATAAGATGAAAGTCCGTGGCCGTTAAACCTTTTGACCAGCCTCGAGCAACGCGGCGAAGTGGCGAAGAGTGAATTCGACACCACCAAGGCGTTCCTTGCTTTATTTCTCATCACGTTTTGTGGGACACTTTTCTCGGCCCCGACGCTCGCATTAGTCGACACTGCAACCATTCAACTACTTGGCACAGAGACTTATAAGTATGGTATGCAAAGGCTGACGGGATCGGTTGGGTGGGGAGTCGGTGCGTTTTGTGGTGGGAGCCTCATTGGAGACTACCAATAAATGCAGCCACCACAAGAGTTATGAAATCGTCGATTACATTCCTTGTTTTTATACGTTTGCCGTGTTGATGTTTATTGGTCTGTTAGTCGCCACCAGGTTTCATTTTGATGAGAGCACAAGGACATCCAGAGCTGGAGGCTTGCGGGTCGGGCTACGCGCTCTCAAGAGTCCCAAGTACATCATGTTCCTCTTTACCGCACTGTACTTAGGATTCCTGATGGCCTTCATCAAGACCTTTCTATTCTGGCACCTCAAGGACAAGGGTGGCACTCAACTATTATTTAGTATTATTTCAGCTGTCAATTGCTTGGCTGAAGTTAGTATGTACTTTTTATCGGCAAAACTTATCAAAAAGATAGGACACGCAAAGGTGTTGTACCTTGGATTGATATGCTACTCTATTAGACTATTCTATTATTCAGCCATCCCAAACCCATGGATGGTCCTAGCGGTAGAGCTCTTACCAGGCATCACAACCGCTGCAGTCTGGGCCGCTTGTCTCTCGTACGTTAGCCTTAACTCGGGCCCAGGCGCCGCAACAACCATGCAGTGCATATTGCACGGGGTCCACTGGGGACTAGGGTACGGTGCCGGGGAGGTGATTGGAGGAATAATGGTACACCACTACGGCGCACCGTTTACGTTCGTTTTCTTTGGCTGCCTGTGCATTGTCATCCTAGCAATGTACATGTTGATTAATAACGTTTGTAGTTCAAAGGACGAGGACGACCCAGGCGGCTGCAAAGAAGTAGATATAGACTCTGATGAAGATGGAGATCCTAAACTAAAAGAATGAATTTGAGTTTATTAGGTTTAAAATAATGATATTAAATGATAGCGCTGGCGCGTAGAACTGGGCAACTGTAACCACACGAGGAAATGAGGTGAACTAGTTTTTTGCACTCAGTCAAATATGGAGTCCGGCAGCTTGTGTGAGCAAGCTGTGAGCTAGTAAGAAACAAAACCTACCAACTCTACGAGCTAAAATAATCAATTAGATAGAGTGCGAACAGCCGTACACTTGTACACACAAGCGCAACTTGTATCAGTAGAAAGTGACCTCAAGCTTAAAACTATGTCATTAATATTTTTTCTTCAATTCTTGTATAACTCATCTGCCCGCTTTAAATACTCCAATCGACCCGTTCCTGTATGGTACGATTACACTTTCCTTGCATGCCGAGACTGTGTAAGCGGAGTGTTCGCTGGTAGAGGTCAGTAGAGTGTGAGTGTTTAGGTGTATGGGATATTGTGATGCAATAAAGTCGTTTTAGAAATGAACTTATTAGACTTGCTATCATTATATGCAGAAAAACGAACTGATTTGCAATGAACTCCAATGACTCAACAATCAGTCACTGTGAACGTCCTGAGAACAGAACTGACCCATGTTTTACATACATAAAAAATTTAAAACAATTGCTGGAATAACCGGCCCTTTTTATTTCTCAAGAGTCACAAAACTGTTCTTTCCCCCAATCTCTCTCAATTTTGCATTCTTTTCATCGCTTCTGTTGAACATATTTGCACAAGATTTGCGTAAAGTCGGCTGTCGAGCTGACTCTATGCGTATCCGGCTCTAATTTGAAACCAGAAACCGCAATTTGTAACATTTTACGTACAAGTATTTTGTGGTCGTACGACAAGCTGTTCATAGTGACTTTAATAGAGTTTCAAATCTGCTGTATATCATCGTTGTGTACTTGAAGAGCTGCAGGACTCCGACACATGTCTTAAGCAAACAAGCAACAGGTGTAACAGCAAGGTCAACCAAACCATCTATAAGACTGAATACAGCTAGTTCAAGAAATCACGGCAAGAACAAGAGCAGACAGCCATGCATGTATCTAGATTGAGAAACTCTTGTTGTCTGAGGACGCGTGATTAGTTATTTGATAGTTCTCAGTTTTCTCGAACCAAGTCGGCGAGTGATGGTTAGTCGAGAAACTATTGAAGCATCGCAGTGTCGCACGAGGACCTGCTCGCACCAGTCACCACCAGTGTATCGGACACGCGGACACTTCACCATTGAATAGTGACAACGTGATGTAAACACAACCCACAAATATTGTTTGTGTAGAGAACGACGAATCATGAATGAAGGTGAACAGGAATCTACGAGAAAACTGATAGACAACAACACGGCGATGGAGGAAGATGACGAGGAACGCAAGACTGAACATGAAGCAAATGCCTCGAAGAAAAAGAGATTTTTGGATTCGATAGGAAATACTTAATTCCTAAAGGTTTTTATTTCTTCTTCTTTTCGGCTCAAGGATCGTTGCTGCCGTATTTATCCTTGTTTTTAAAGCAACTCGAACTGCCAGCCAGCCAGGTAGGGATCGTCACGGGTATCAAGCCATACATTGCGTTTTTCTTCATCCCAATATGGAGTGCTGTCGCAGATCGATACCAAAAAAGCAAACTTCTTTTTGTCATCTCGATGTTGGCCATCAACGTCGGTCTGGTTGCATACGCATTTTACACCCATAGACCTATGCGAGGGAGACCACCTCGTGTCCAAAAAGACGAGACATCTGGCCCCGAGAAATTCAAACTTGTCGACGTATCTGGAACAGCTTTCTATGATGGCTGAAGACTCACTGGACGAGACACCATGGCCACAGGCTGTTGGAACATCATTCCAGGACACTGGACAAGTACATAATGACAAGACCATGGGGGTATTCTTATACCTACTGTTGGTGACAATATTCAGTAGCATATTGTCGTGTCCAAGTCTTACGCTGGGAGACTCGGCCACCGTCCAGCAGCTGAAAGAGAATAACGAGACTCACAAGTATGGCAAGCAGAGGCTTTGGGGGTCCATTGGTTGGGGGTCCATGGCCTTCCTTGTGGGTGCGGCCGTCAGTAAGACACACCTATGCCCTCGAGGCAGTGCTAAGCGTAACGATGTCAACTACTACCCTTGCTTTGCAACATACGGGGTGTGTTTATGTTGGTTGCCCTAGCGATTGGCTTGAAGTTGAAGTTCGACGATAAACAAGACACCCAGAAAACGCAGACGAAAATAACGAAGACGGCATTAAGATCGACCGCACCGTGAAATCCAAAACCAAAGGCATCCTCGAAGGAATGTGGCACATGCTGACCCCACGACACACCATGTTTCTCGTCACAGTGTTTATCGTGGGGATTTGCATGGGACTCATCAAAGTATTTCTATTCTGGCATCTCAAAGACCTTGGAGGAACGCAGTTACTATTCAGCTACATGTCAGCCGTGGGATTCGTTTTGCGTGAGAATATTCAAGGCACGTGAATACTTCACATTCCACTCTTTGTAATAATCACTGTTTGTAGATAATTACTTCAATATCAAGTGATTTGTTTATTTTATTGTTGAAGTTTTGAAGGTTGTCTAGAGTATAGAAATATGAACACGTAGTCAACACTATACCTGTGAAACCAACAAATTGACTACAACTGAAAAAGTGTGGGCAACTTTTGGTATTTTGGGTTTTTCTGTTTGTTTGTTTAAAACGGTGGATGGCAAGGTATATGTTTGGCCGTCAGCTTTAAAGTTTATCTTTCAGGATATGGGGGAAAAAACTTGTCCTAAAAAGTTATACCAAGGAAAACGTTTGAACGACCGACAAATGTATCGAAAGTTTGAGTTTTGGAGCGAGTTCGTAATGCGACCAGCTTTGACGGACTGTGTTTGATGGGTTTCTTATGAATATTATTTCTGAACTGTCACGTGATTAACACAATAATCTGCTTCATTTATTTACGAATGTGGCAAATAGCTGTATCTTTGTCAACGATAAAACTGTGAAAATTAATATGTACAATTTCTTCATTATCAATCCATTTGACAGTACTAAAATATACCTATATAAACAACCTTCTCGAGAATGCTGTATCTTATAAATATATATTGATAATTTAAGAAAGTAATTGACTTCACTGAGCCAGAAAGTCGGCGCGTTTGTGGTTCCATAGAACTTGATCACGAGTGAAGATAACTTACCGTAGAAACCATTTTTGATGAGTTTCTTATTAATATTATTTGTGTAATTTTGATTCTGAACTGTCTGCATTATAAATACACGTGTCCTACTATATCTTTATGAAAATGTGAAAATATTTACAATTTCTGGAGTTATTTGATAGTTTGATTGCTAAGTGTTGTTCAAACAATAACCCTGAGTTCCATCTCATTAATGCTCGTTTTAACTGAGTCATTGAGCTCAATATACAGCCTTAGCCCATGGGTTGTTTGTCTTTGCATGGCTTGTTCTGATTAATTAGTTAATTTAACGAGGTTAAAATTCAAGATATGTGGGGCTGAAGTATTAGGGACTGGTTAGTCGAATAGCAATTCCAATCCATATAAATTGGGCACCGTTCTGACCATTTTCTGAACTAAATAAGGTATTACAATTATCCTAATATCATATATACCTTGTTTATTTTTGAAGTGATGGCTAAATGCATGCATGGGATGCCTCAAAACGGGACCTTATAAAGTAAAACAATAGAACGATGCAGTAAGACAATAGCGATATGTTCTATTGTTTGACATTCAAAGGTCCCATGTTGTGAGGCATTCCATTCAGCCGCCACCCGCCAGTGAAGCAAGAATTGGTTTGAATGGTGATAAAATCATAACCGTGTCCACCCGCACATTCAACTCTCGAGAGTCAGTAGAGAACAGGTTGAAATTGAATTTCCCAATGTTCAAAATATCCAGAATTGTTGTAATAATAAAATGTGAAAAGATTAACTTAGAAACTGCTAGAAATAGTTCGGGATAGCTGTAACAACGTGTTTTATAGTTCCATTTACGACCTATTTCCGTCGTCTAGTGAGCCCGTGATTTTACCTTTGAAAACAATTTCAGCGGTTGTTCGGAAAGCCTCTAAGTTGCATAGTCATATCGTTTGATAATCGAATAAAGAGCAGGATTACTTTTTGATGACATTACTTTTATTTATCGTGATTTTATTTATCATTCATTCATTGCCATGTGATTTATTCGTTCGGTAATGAAGAGAAATTTCAGATAAAAAATACGATTCTTCTTTGCGGCACATAGTTGATTAATTTCGAAATTCCCAAATCAGGTATGACGTAATTCAAAGAACTCAAGTTTAAAAAAATAATTAATAATAATACTCGTTCCATATTAATGCTATCAACAAGCAGTTTTCGGAATTCATTTGCTTATTATCTAGCTAGTCTTTCATTTTCAATACATAAATAAAATGTATTCCATATCTGTAAAATGGTCATAATGTTGCCACATGTGTTTTACGTCGGAAATGTCCCAAAATATTCTCCATTACGATATCACCTCATACCCGAAGTTTGGTGGAAAAACACTTTTTGGTGTGTGTGAAAAGCTATGATGAAAAATGCATTTTTGTCATTTACTGATGACACATTTAATAATAATAATAATTTAGGGGGGTAGTTTGCCCCAGCGTGAAGCAAGGTATTGGACTTATAGCAATTATAAGAATTGAAAACCACGTTCCACTTCAGAGTACTCGAAATGAAGGGGTCGCTGCTTCGATTCATTGACGCCATTGAACCATAGACAATTACGGACGATCAACGCACCCATCGTAAAGAACCGTGCACATAAAAGAGCGAGGGTTTGGCTGCAAAGTTAGTCGAGTTACTGACGTCGACCGAGGTGCTACAATCATGAAGCTCACTCTCACTCTACTGTTTCTCGTTGGATTCATCGCCTTCATTGGAGCTGCTCCAGTTGAAGAAGAAACTCAAGATGCAACTGTAGCAGATCCTGAGAAAGAAACTGCTGCAGACGAAGATGCTTCTCAAGGTGAGAATGGAAACCTTTTTGTACTATTTTCCGAGCTTTGATATCCTGCAAATTAGACAAGAAATGAAGAGAACGTACTTCACATAATTTCGTACAGTTTTTCATGTTGTTAAGAAAGCGAACAGATTTAAATGAAGACGCTTTAAAATGACTTGTCGCCTCAGTGATCGAGCCGAGAATATTTTCACCTGAATTCGTAAATAAGTTCTACTTTATGCTCATCGTAGGTCTTGATAAAAAAAATTTCCGTCTGAGTATATTTGTTTACTTATTTTCTATTCCATAGAGGAGCAAGATGAGAACCAGAAAGACGAGGGAGATGACGATGAAAGTGAAGAACCCAGTAATGATGAAGAAGATGAACCAGAGAACGATGAAGGTACGTCCTGACACTATAGACGAAAATATGAGAATTGTACAGTCAGACAGTGATTTGCATGTGGTGTGAGACGTGTATTATTGAATCGTACGTGTTTTTGTTCAGACAAACCAGAGACTGAGTTAGCAGAGAGTGAACAAGATCCTGCTGAAGACAATGGTAACATTTGAAACGTTCTCCTCACTTTCATTATTCTCCTTTTTCTCCATCATTCTTCTCCTCCTTCTTCTCCATCCTCCTTCTCCTCCTCCTTCTTCTCTTCTTTCTTTTCCTCCTCCTCTCCTCTTCTTCTCTTCTTTCTTTTCCTCTCCTTCTCCTCCTCCTTCTTCCTCTTCTCCTTCTTCTTCTCCTCCTTCTCCTCCTTCTTCTCCTCCTCCTTCTTCTCCTTCTTCTTCTCCTTCTTCTCCTAGTCCTTCTCCTCCTTCTTCTCCTCCTCCTCAGTTCTCTTCCACCTTATTCTCCTCTTTCTTCTCTTCCTCCTCCTTCTCATCCTCCTTCTCTTGTCGTCCTCCTCCTTGTACATCACAAGCGTATTACTCTTGCAACAAAGGACAAGACTAGAAGTAAAAAAACAAAAAAAAAAAAAACTGACTTCAAGTCCTAACTACGACTAGTCGTCGGTTTTTATTGCAAACTGGTTTTTTGAGAAACGACAACAATCAAGCGACAAGTTTTCAAAAATCGCTAGGTAGAAATAGCACACACTTTAATTTACAGTCGTTCGTTGGCGAAGAAAGAAAGATCTATACACGCTTACCTTCACCAATCTTGTTTGAATCACTCGTATTCGTATTAAAGCCGTGTTGACTCAGTAATTTTCACTTTCACTCTCAGGTTGTTGTTGTGTTGTTGTTGTTGTTTTTTAACTCCTAAAACACTCCTAGTGATGTACGAGCCACCAAACAGATCCAAAGAGATTCATAGTAGAGTGCTATTAAAAAAAACCATATGTCCGTGAAATAGTACTATTTACTAAATAGTACTAAATAGTGTTATTTCTATTGTTTTCTATTGTTTCATCAGTTCTATTTAGTACTAATTAGTTAGTACTGTTTCACGGACATATGGTTTGCACTCTATGTGTTTCACTTTGAAGGAATAGTTTAGAAGATATTTTTTCGTCTTTGAACGTGTTTTTTGAAGCGGCTGTTCATCGTGCTATAAAAACTGCGAAAAACTCAAGGCCAAAAGCAAGCACATTTCTTTGTGAGTTGTGAAGCGAGGCCGAAGTTTCTTCTTTTTTTCGTCGAATTCAGTACTTTCAATCCATAAGTCATCGATTCCATCTTTTCTTGTGAATACTCTCTAATTGTTCAAAGCAATAAACGAAGAACTGGAAGTACAAATATCAGCGACAATCAGCAGGCTTGTAGTTGTAGTTTTTTTGGTTTCCATGTCGAGTTGGTCAATCCCGACTCACCAGGTGATGTTTTTTTTTACTCTTTTTCAAACTTTACAACTCCTTTTCAAAGAAATCAATCCCTTACGGTGTTATATGAAAGCCATTTCATGTAGAATAGCCATAGGGTTGAACGACACAATCGATCTAATTTCTTGTTTTGAATTTGATTCCGCAGCAGATTTCTTATTTACATAAATGGCGGGAAGCCGCGGCGCGGCCGCGCTTCAAAGATCGAAAAATTCAAAAATGCTTTTCAACTTTCAAAGCCGGACTGAAATTCACTGTCTTTACCGTAGCAGTTTTCAATTTACTGTCGTCTTTTGACATGAACGTTATCATCCCGAAATTTACGAGCTTTTTAAGCTATGTTTTCTTGATTTTTAAAGCGTTTTTAGCGGAAGAGATTTTATCTGCCGGAAGTAAAATTTTACTGATGTGTGCTCACCTTCCGGTTTACTAAAAAAAATAGATTTAGCGCCACGAGCATATCCCAACCATCATTCCGCGCGATTCGCTCTCTTAGTATTATGGTCTCTTGTCAGTACTTAATTGATGAATCTCACAGTTTTAACATCCACAATATCTTTCTTTCTTAGATGCACGCCGCTACTGTAGGTGGGTCTGGAAGGGTCGTTGCCATGGGGGTGGACATCGTCGACGTTGCTGTTATAAATATCAACGCCATTGCGGGGGTTGTAGACGTTACCGTCATTGCTATCGCCGTCGTCGATGTGTCTACAGGTATCGCCGTGTGTGTAGTCGTAGGTGCCGTAAGCACCTTAATCACATTCATTGTTACAATTACTGTCGCCGAGTGCGTTATCGTCACTGCCATTATTACGGTGGAAGAATCTGCCGTTGGCTGCGCCGCTGTGGTTAGACACTGTACCATGATACACTTGAGGACCCAGAAACGACCAACATGGACCGGACACGCCCAACATTCATATCTAAGCTACAGTTCAATGTGTAATTAGATCAATTTAATTGAGTTAAATCCTAAGCCATGAAGCTTTGATAACTAATACATCTTGTCATGGAAATGGTATTTCCTCGATACATGAACGCATCGTTTTACACCGTCATTTCCCCTCAGTATTATTGTTTTCATATCGTTTCTTAACTAAGAATGTTTTGTACTTTGAATGTAACATTGTCACCTACCAGTATTTGTACTTGTATACAGAACGGTAAGAAACCGAGGTGTTTCAAGTTTGATAAAGTTACGTTCTGTATGACAGTAGGACTAAAGCTTCTTTTGTAACGCTTGATAAATAATAACTTTTAATAAAGCTGATATTAACAATGATCAAGTCTGTGTTGTTTGCTGTTCCATTCAGTATAGGTACGAATATATCCCCACCCCTCCCTTCTCTGTTGCTTTTTCATTACCAACTTTTAGTGAACTTTTAATAAAGCTGCAGATAACAGTGATCAAGTCTGTGTTGTTTGCTGTTCTATTTATAGGTACGAATATATATACTCCCTCCCTTCTAACCCTTGATACCGGGCTACCTGTGCGCCACATCCGCAAAGGTCCTGGGAACAACGTTGTTTACGCGCCCGCGATGTTTATAGTTTGCCATTTATGTTTTATACCCTGCGAGCACAGCTACTTTTATATTTCGATTCCTTTGGCTTTTGTCGACTATTCCATTGTAGGTGAGTAAGATATTCTTGATATTTAAAATACAGACTGGAAATGACTCTTTTAGCTTAGAATATAAACCCACTTGATGCATCGATCGTGCAGAGATATGTGAAGTGTATTTTTAAAAGTTTAAGCTTAATGCACCTATCATCGGTTATCCCCTGGGGGGGGACCCCGGGCAAGGGAGGGGACTTTGCAAAAGGGCCTGTCAAAGTTGTTAATTTCCCCCTGGTAAGTGGGGACATACAACAAACAAATGCCCCTCCTAGAGTAGCCTCCTTCGCTGCCGTTTTTAGTATCATCACGCAAGTTCTCTGATGACACTAAAAAAATTCCAACAAATCTCCGTCATTTTCCCCTCCCCCAGGGAGAAATAGCATTCAAACCTCCCTAAAAGTCCCCATGCAAACCTGTATTTGCCCGGGGTCCCCCCCCAGGGGATAACCGATGATAGGTGCATAACTTAAGCTTAAGCTTTATAAGCTTATATAAGTTATAAGTTGCATTAATATACATTGTACTCAGTATGTGTATTCTCATTGGTCGAGAGCCTACAGATAATTCTAACTATCAGTGAGCGCCAGCGACATGTCAGCGGCGGTCTGGTGGTTATCTGTAGGCAGTTATCTGCAAAAACGAGCCTGCGTAGGTCAGCGGATTGGTTGTTATCTGTGGTTACTGCAGTGCTGTCATTTTCATTCATTTGTTGTTGTGTTGTTGGATTGCTTATATCTTTGTATTATGGGTCAATTGAATTCGGTTTTGATGATATCCGGAATTATCAATGTCTCGGCAAATGTTATTGGTCTCAGCCTACGGCTTCTGCCAATAACACTTACCTCTACATTGATAATTCCAGATATCATCAAAACCTCATCCAATAATGGGAGTTTGCAGGTGTGACATTTTGTTGTGTGACATTTTAAATTTTAATCCAACAAAAACAAAAATATAATATTTGAAAAGAGCACACCAAAATTAGCAAAAATTGAAATTTTGAAGTAATTTCGATGAATAGAGCGAAAGTTATGAGTGACCAAAGTTGGCTTTTTTCTTAAGAAACGTACGGTGGTGGGCAAGCTTATATTTTTGTGTTTTTTTTGGGATTAAAATTTAAAAATGTCACGCAACACCTGCAAACTCCCCATTGTTTAATGTACACGTAGAAATGTAGTTTACTCAATTACCGTTTATACTACTCTGACCCAGGACTCCAACTCATCTTTAAATCGTCCTTTTCGCTACCATGATTGTCGGTAAAACTATTACGACCACGAGGCATGAGACTAAGAGTACAATCAATAGGTGTTTATATGAGAAGGACAGATGAAACCTGATCTATTGGTACACAATATTACACCTATTTCAAAAAAGGTTGTCGAGGACATCAGTCCAAAATAGGTTTATATGTCGTTCCAAGACCGAACTGCATTATGGTAACAGCTTGAATGGCATGTATGCCAGAAATATTTTCATAAAATTCGATGCAAAATTTGTCTTGGCATGTTGAAATGGAATAGGTACGATATCATACAGGCTTTTCATAGCGTTTTAGTTATTCAATCTGTTATCATAATGCAGTTCGGTCATGGAACGACGTATAACCTATCGCCTATAGACTGATGTCCTCAACAACTTTTATTGAAATAGGTGTATATAGCTAATTGCATAATCGTTGTCAGGTTGAAAATCATGAAAGCTATGACCAAAAGGAATTCTGGGAAATTAAAACTCTCAAATAACACTGTTAAATCATCGACCTTTCTATCCAGGACTTGTAGGATCTTAGTTAAATAGCTCATATACCTTCAAAACTACGAGAACATTGAATATATCTGAATGTAATGTGGCTCATGAACTGATTTCCCATCCATCCTTGCGGTCTCAGCTTCTATGATTTATGATTTTCCAACCTGACAACGATTATGCAAGTAGCTATATATATGTAATAATAATGATGATAATAATAATAATATAACTAAAGCTCATATACAGTGATGATAACAGATAGAGATGTACACGTTATAAATTAGGCTATGGATATAATTTGATGATGCCTTGTGGGACAGATGGTAGACAAACATTTATATATATATATATAGACTTTAATTTATGACATGCAAGTGTCTACGAGAAGCAAAATAATAATGATGATAAAATGATTGTAAATAGTCCCCTTCACAGTTCCTTGCGCCATCTTGAAAGGTAGCCGTGCCGTTACATCACAACGAGACCAATGGTGACCTTGCAATGATAGAGACATGTGAATAATTGTCCAATATGTTAAAAAAAAAGGTCTCTATCATTGCAAGGTCCACCGTCTTGCTTTGATGCAAAGGCACGGCTACCTTTCAAGATGGCGCAAGGAACTGTGAAGGGGACTATTTACAATCATTTTATCATCATTATTATTTTGCTTCTCGTAGACACTTGCATGTCATAAATTAAAGTCTATATATATATATATAAATGTTTGTCTACCATCTGTCCCACAAGGCATCATCAAATTATATCCATAGCCTAATTTATAACGTGTACATCTCTATCTGTTATCATCACTGTATATGAGCTTTAGTTATATTATTATTATTATCATCATTATTATTACATATATATAGCTACTTGCATAATCGTTGTCAGGTTGGAAATCATAAATCATAGAAGCTGAGACCGCAAGGATGGATGGGAAATCAGTTCATGAGCCACATTACATTCAGATATATTCAATGTTCTCGTAGTTTTGAAGGTATATGAGCTATTTAACTAAGATCCTACAAGTCTGGATAGAAAGGTCGATGATTTTAACAGTGTTTTTTGAGAGTTTTAATTTCCCAGAATTCCTTTTGGTCATAGCTTTCATGATTTTCAACCTGACAACGATTATGCAATTAGCTATATACACCTATTTCAATAAAAGTTGTTGAGGACATCAGTCTATAGGCGATAGGTTATACGTCGTTCCATGACCGAACTGCATTATGATAACAGATTGAATAACTAAAACGCTATGAAAAGCCTGTATGATATCGTACCTATTTCCATTTCAACATGCCAAGACAAATTTTGCATCGAATTTTATGAAATATTTCTGGCCATACATGCCATTCAAGCTGTTACCATAATGCAGTTCGGTCTTGGAACGACATATAACCTATTTTGGACTGATGTCCTCGACAACCTTTTTTTGAAATAGGTGTAATATTGTGTACCAATAGATCAGGTTTCATCTGTCCTTCTCATATAAACACCTATTGATTGTACTCTTAGTCTCATGCCTCGTGGTCGTAATAGTTTTTACCGACAATCATGGTAGCGCCTCAAAAAAAAAAAGGACGATTTAAAGATGAGTTGGAGTCCTGGGTCAGAGTAGTATAAACGGTAATTGAGTAAAACTACATTTCTACGTGTACATTAAACAATGGGGAGTTTGCAGGTGTTGCGTGACATTTTTAAATTTTAATCCCAAAAAAACACAAAAATATAAGCTTGCCCACCACCGTACGTTTCTTAAGAAAAAAAGCCAACTTTGGTCACTCATAACTTTCGCTCTATTCATCGAAATTACTTCAAAATTTCAATTTTTTGCTAATTTTTGGTGTGCTCTTTTCAATATTATATTTTTTGTTTTTGTTGGATTAAAATTTAAAATGTCACACAACAAAAATGTCACACCTGCAAACTCCCCATTATTGGATGAGGTTTTGATGATATCTGGAATTATCAATGTAGAGGTAAGTGTTATTGGCAGAAGCCGTAGGCTGAGACCAATAACATTTTGCCGAGACATTGATAATTCCGGATATCATCAAAACCGAATTCAATTGACCCATAATACAAAGATATAAGCAATCCAACAACAACAACAAATGAATGAAAATGACAGCACTGCAGTAACCCACAGATAACAACCAATCCGCTGACCTACGCAGGCTCGTTTTTGCAGATAACTGCCTACAGATAACCACCAGACCCGCCGCTGACATGTCGCTGGCGCTCACTGATAGTTAGAATTATCTGTAGGCTCTCGACCAATGAGAATACACATACTGAGTACAATGTATATTAATGCAACTTATAACTTATATAAGCTTATAAAGCTTAAGCTTAAGTTATGCACCTATCATCGGTTATCCCCTGGGGGGGGGACCCCGGGCAAATACAGGTTTGCATGGGGACTTTTAGGGAGGTTTGAATGCTATTTCTCCCTGGGGGAGGGGAAAATGACGGAGATTTGTTGGAATTTTTTTAGTGTCATCAGAGAACTTGCGTGATGATACTAAAAAACGGCAGCGAAGGAGGCTACTCTAGGAGGGGCATTTGTTTGTTGTATGTCCCCACTTACCAGGGGGAAATTAACAACTTTGACAGGCCCTTTTGCAAAGTCCCCTCCCTTGCCCGGGGTCCCCCCCCAGGGGATAACCGATGATAGGTGCATTAAGCTTAAACTTTTTAAAAATACACTTCACATATCTCTGCACGATCGATGCATCAAGTGGGTTTATATTCTAAGCTAAAAGAGTCATTTCCAGTCTGTATTTTAAATATCAAGAATATCTTACTCACCTACAATGGAATAGTCGACAAAAGCCAAAGGAATCGAAATATAAAGTAGCTGTGCTCGCAGGGTATAAAACATAAATGGCAAACTATAAACATCGCGGGCGCGTAAACAACGTTGTTCCCAGGACCTTTGCGGATGTGGCGCACAGGTAGCCCGGTATCAAGGGTTAGAAGGGAGGGAGTATATATATTCGTACCTATAAATAGAACAGCAAACAACACAGACTTGATCACTGTTATCTGCAGCTTTATTAAAAGTTCACTAAAAGTTGGGTAATGAAAGCAACAGAGAAGGGAGGGGTGGGGATATATTCGTACCTATACTGAATGGAACAGCAAACAACACAGACTTGATCATTGTTAATATCAGCTTTATTAAAAGTTATTATTTATCAAGCGTTACAAAAGAAGCTTTAGTCCTACTGTCATACAGAACGTAACTTTATCAAACTTGAAACACCTCGGTTTCTTACCGTTCTGTATACAAGTACAAATACTGGTAGGTGACAATGTTACATTCAAAGTACAAAACATTCTTAGTTAAGAAACGATATGAAAACAATAATACTGAGGGGAAATGACGGTGTAAAACGATGCGTTCATGTATCGAGGAAATACCATTTCCATGACAAGATGTATTAGTTATCAAAGCTTCATGGCTTAGGATTTAACTCAATTAAATTGATCTAATTACACATTGAACTGTAGCTTAGATATGAATGTTGGTCGTGTCCGGTCCATGTTGGTCGTTTCTGGGTCCTCAAGTGTATCATGGTACAGTGTCTAACCACAGCGGCGCAGCCAACGGCAGATTCTTCCACCGTAATAATGGCAGTGACGATAACGCACTCGGCGACAGTAATTGTAACAATGAATGTGATTAAGGTGCTTACGGCACCTACGACTACACACACGGCGATACCTGTAGACACATCGACGACGGCGATAGCAATGACGGTAACGTCTACAACCCCGGCAATGGCGTTGATATTTATAACAGCAACGTCGACGATGTCCACCCCCATGGCAACGACCCTTCCAGACCCACCTACAGTAGCGGCGTGCATCTAAGAAAGAAAGATATTGTGGATGTTAAACTGTGAGATTCATCAATTAAGTACTGACAAGAGACCATAATACTAAGAGAGCGAATCGCGCGGAATGATGGTTGGGATATGCTCGTGGCGCTAAATCTATTTTTAGTAAACCGGAAGGTGAGCACACATCAGTAAAATTTTACTTCCGGCAGATAAAATCTCTTCCGCTAAAACGCTTTAAAAAATCAAGAAAACATAGCTTAAAAGCTCGTAAATTTCGGGATGATAACGTTCATGTCAAAAGACGACAGTAAATTGAAAACTGCTACGGTAAAGACAGTGAATTTCAGTCCGGCTTTGAAAGTTGAAAGCATTTTTGAATTTTCGATCTTTGAACGCGGCCGCGCCGCGGCTTCCCGCCATTTATGTAAATAAGAAATCTGCTGCGGAATCAAATTCAAACAAGAAATTAGATCGATTGTGTCGTTCAACCTATGCTATTCTACATGAAATGGCTTCATATAACACCGTAAGGGATTGATTTCTTTGAAAAGGAGTTGTAAAGTTTGAAAAGAGTAAAAAAAAAACATCACCTGGTGAGTCGGGATTGACCAACTCGACATGGAAACCAAAAACTACAACTACAAGCCTGCTGATTGTCGCTGATATTTGTACTTCCAGTTCTTCGTTTATTGCTTTGAACAATTAGAGAGTATTCACAAGAAAAGATGGAATCGATGACTTATGGATTGAAAGTACTGAATTCGACGAAAAAAGAAGAAACTTCGGCCTCGCTTCACAACTCACAAAGAAATGTGCTTGCTTTTTGGCCTTGAGTTTTCGCAGTTTTATAGCACGATGAACAGCCGCTTCAAAAACACGTTCAAAGACGAAAAATATCTTCTAAACTATTCCTTCAAAGTGAAACACATAGAGTGCAAACCATATGTCCGTGAAACAGTACTAACTAATTAGTACTAAATAGAACTGATGAAACAATAGAAAACAATAGAAATAACACTATTTAGTACTATTTAGTAATAGTACTATTTCACGGACATATGGGTTTGCACTCTACTATGAATCTCTTTGGATCTGTTTGGTGGCTCGTACATCACTAGGAGTGTTTTAGGAGTTAAAAAACAACAACAACAACACAACAACAACCTGAGAGTGAAAGTGAAACTGAGTCAACACGGCTTTAATACGAATACGAGTGATTCAAACAAGATTGGTGAAGGTAAGCGTGTATAGATCTTTCTTTCTTCGCCAACGACTGTAAATTAAAGTGTGTGCTATTTCTACCTAGCGATTTTTGAAAACTTGTCGCTTGATTGTTGTCGTTTCTCAAAACCAGTTTGCAATAAAAACCGACGACTAGTCGTAGTTAGGACTTGAAGTCAGTTTTTTTTGTTTTTTACTTCTAGTCTTGTCCTTTGTTGCAAGAGTTTTAATTTTAATTTTACCATTATGATAACAGCAATAACAACATTCATAGCTAGCCGGCGTTTTACCGAAAGAGTTTTTTCTGCCGGAAGTCAGATTTCGCTGAAGTGTGCTCACCTTCCGGTTTACTAAAAATAGATTTAGCGCCACGAGCATGGGCCACACATCAGTACGAGATTCGCTCTCTTAGTATTATGGTCTCTTGGTACTGACTAATACGCTTGTGATGTACAAGGAGGAGGACGACAAGAGAAGGAGGATGAGAAGGAGGAGGAAGAGAAGAAAGAGGAGAATAAGGTGGAAGAGAACTGAGGAGGAGGAGAAGAAGGAGGAGAAGGACTAGGAGAAGAAGGAGAAGAAGAAGGAGAAGAAGGAGGAGGAGAAGAAGGAGGAGAAGGACTAGGAGAAGAAGGAGAAGAAGAAGGAGAAGAAGGAGGAGGAGAAGGAGGAGGAGAAGGAGGAGGAAAAGAAAGAAGAGAAGAAGGAGGAGGAGAAGGAGGAGGAAAAGAAAGAAGAGAAGAAGGAGGAGGAGAAGGAGGATGGAGAAGAAGGAGGAGAAGAATGATGGAGAAAAAGGAGAATAATGAAAGTGAGGAGAACGTTTCAAATGTTACCATTGTCTTCAGCAGGATCTTGTTCACTCTCTGCTAACTCAGTCTCTGGTTTGTCTGAATAAAAACACGTACGATTCAATAAGGATACACGTCTCACACCACATGCAAATCACTGTCTGACTGTACAATTCTCATATTTTCGTCTATAGTGTCAGGACGTACCTTCATCGTTCTCTGGTTCATCTTCTTCATCATTACTGGGTTCTTCACTTTCATCGTCATCTCCCTCGTCCTTTCTGGTTCTCATCTTGCTCCTCTATGGAATAGAAAATAAGTAAACAAATATACTCAGACGGAAATTTTTTTTATCAAGACCTACGATGAGCATAAAGTAGATCTTATTTACGAATTCAGGTGAAAATATTCTCGGCTCGATCACTGAGGCGACAAGTCATTTTAAAGCGTCTTCATTTAAATCTGTTCGCTTTCTTAACAACATGAAAAACTGTACGAAATTATGTGAAGTACGTTCTCTTCATTTCTTGTCTAATTTGCAGGATATCAAAGCTCGGAAAATAGTACAAAAAGGTTTCCATTCTCACCTTGAGAAGCATCTTCGTCTGCAGCAGTTTCTTTCTCAGGATCTGCTACAGTTGCATCTTGAGTTTCTTCTTCAACTGGAGCAGCTCCAATGAAGGCGATGAATCCAACGAGAAACAGTAGAGTGAGAGTGAGCTTCATGATTGTAGCACCTCGGTCAGTAACTCGACTAACTTTGCAGCCAAACCCTCGCTCTTTTATGTGCACGGTTCTTTACGATGGGTGCGTTGATCGTCCGTAATTGTCTATGGTTCAATGGCGTCAATGAATCGAAGCAGCGACCCCTTCATTTCGAGTACTCTGAAGTGGAACGTGGTTTTCAATTCTTATAATTGCTATAAGTCCAATACCTTGCTTCACGCTGGGGCAAACTACCCCCCTAAATTATTATTATTATTAAATGTGTCATCAGTAAATGACAAAAATGCATTTTTCATCATAGCTTTTCACACACCAAAAAGTGTTTTTCCACCAAACTTCGGGTATGAGGTGATATCGTAATGGAGAATATTTTGGGACATTTCCGACGTAAAACACATGTGGCAACATTATGACCATTTTACAGATATGGAATACATTCAGTTATTTATGTATTGAAAATGAAAGACTAGCTAGATAATAAGCAAATGAATTCCGAAAACTGCTTGTTGATAGCATTAATATGGAACGAGTATTATTATTAATTATTTTTTAAACTTGAGTTTCTTTGAATTACGTCATACCTGATTTGGGAATTTCGAAATTAATCAACTATGTGCCGCAAAGAAGAATCGTATTTTTTATCTGAAATTTCTCTTCATTACCGAACGAATAAATCACATGGCAATGAATGAATGATAAATAAAATCACGATAAATAAAAGTAATGTCATCAAAAAGTAATCCTGCTCTTTATTCGATTATCAAACGATATGACTATGCAACTTAGAGGCTTTCCGAACAACCGCTGAAATTGTTTTCAAAGGTAAAATCGCGGGCTCACTAGACGACGGAAATAGGTCGTAAATGGAACTATAAAACACGTTGTTACAGCTATCCCGAACTATTTCTAGCAGTTTCTAAGTTAATCTTTTCACATTTTATTATTACAACAATTCTGGATATTTTGAACATTGGGAAAATTCAATTTCAACCTGTTCTCTACTGACTCTCGAGAGTTGAATGTGCGGGTGGACACGGTTATGATTTTATCACCATTCAAACCAATTCTTGCTTCACTGGCGGGTGGCGGCTCTGAATGGAATGCCTCACAACATGGGACCTTTGAATGTCAAACAATAGATCGAACATATCGCTATTGTCTTACTGCATCGTTCTATTGTTTTACTTTATAAGGTCCCGTTTTGAGGCATCCCATGCATGCATTTAGCCATCACTTCAAAAATAAACAAGGTATATATGATATTAGGATAATTGTAATACCTTATTTAGTTCAGAATATGGTCAGAACGGTGCCCAATTTATATGGATTGGAATTGCTATTCGACTAACCAGTCCCTAATACTTCAGCCCCACATATCTTGAATTTTAACCTCGTTAAATTAACTAAATTAATCAGAACAAGCCATGCAAAGACAAACAACCCATGGGCTAAGGCTGTATATTGAGCTCAATGACTCAGTTAAAAACGAGCATTAATGAGATGGAACTCAGGGTTATTGTTTGAACAACACTTAGCAATCAAACTATCAAATAACTCCAGAAATTGTAAATATTTTCACATTTTCATAAAGATATAGTAGGACACGTGTATTTATAATGCAGATTTTTGTGTTAATCACGTGACAGTTCAGAATCAAAATTACACAAATAATATTAATAAGAAACTCATCAAAAATGGTTTCTACGGTAAGTTATCTTTACTCGTGATCAAGTTCTATGGAACCACAAACGCGCCGACTTTCTGGCTCAGTGAAGTCAATTACTTTCTTAAATTATCAATATATATTTATAAGATACAGCATTCTCGAGAAGGTTGTTTATATAGGTATATTTTAGTACTGTCAAATGGATTGATAATGAAGAAATTGTACATATTAATTTTCACAGTTTTATCGTTGACAAAGATACAGCTATTTGCCACATTCGTAAATAAATGAAGCAGATTATTGTGTTAATCACGTGACAGTTCAGAAATAATATTCATAAGAAACCCATCAAACACAGTCCGTCAAAGCTGGTCGCATTACGAACTCGCTCCAAAAACTCAAACTTTCGATACATTTGTCGGTCGTTCAAACGTTTTCCTTGGTATAACTTTTTAGGACAAGTTTTTTCCCCCATATCCTGAAAGATAAACTTTAAAGCTGACGGCCCAAACATATACCTTGCCATCCACCGTTAAAACAAACAAACAGAAAAACCCAAAATACCAAAAGTTGCCCACACTTTTTCAGTTGTAGTCAATTTGTTGGTTTCACAGGTATAGTGTTGACAACGTGTTCATATTTCTATACTCTAGACAACCTTCAAAACTTCAACAATAAAATAAAAAAATCACTTGATATTGAAGTAATTATCTACAAACAGTGATTATTACAAAGAGTGGAATGTGAAGTATTCACGTGCCTTGAATATTCTCACGCAAAACGAATCCCACGTGATCCCACGTGACCCCTGGCAGTTACGTCACATTTTTATTAGCAACCGTTGCTACCCTACACCTGAGGTTCAACTACCCGTAAAAAAATAAAAGTAAAATTAAATACCTTTTTCCCTGGTTATTTCGAAAATTGTAACATTCACGAGAATATAACTGATCTTTTTCTCTATTAGAGCGTTTAGAACGACGGAAAACGACCTAAAGTTGGGCCATGAAAGCGTTTAAAGAGCTGAAGTTTGGTCGACACCCAGGAGCAGTTGTCACGTGATCTGTGACGTCATGTGCAATGAGTCCATTCAGGTATCGCTAATTATTCATCAACTCTCTCAACACTATTTTAATCTTCATCACTGAGCCTTTGACGACAAGAGTGTTAAGAAAAACACGTTAAAAAAAAAAATAGAGGTAAATGTTTAATTTGCTTTCAATAAAAAACCTCTTTGATAAAACAAATCAGTGCTAAATTATAGAAAGTACGCGTTTTCATTCACTCTTACAAAATAATGCTAATAGCTAATGCTGTTCAGCCGAGTATATTCTCGAAAAATACTGATTGGTCAAATGTTTTTCCGATTTATTTGAACTCAAATATACAGACTATTTTCATTCTTTGAGATTCGGCTGAATGCACTAGTATTATAGTTGAAGTTCTTGGACGTATATTTTTTGTCCCTCCCGATACATTTTTAGCCCCCAAAATGAGTGTAGCTCGGGCCAAAAACACAATTACGCCCGCGAAACTTAACATCGACTGTATTGTTACTGAATATATCAAACACGAGAAAGACTTCTTGTCATTGCACACATACATTCTCTTGACGTTTAATGTATTTAAAAACATCATTTGACATTATTTGGGGCTAAAATTATATCTGAAAAAGTTTTGAACCTTTCATGACGTCCAGTGTGTGTCAATAAGAGTATAAACAACTCAAAACCATCTGTAATTTGCTAAAGTTCGCAACTGAATCAAACGTTCGTCAAGCTTCGCAAAACTTCATCAACATCGCATGACATCGCGATGGTTTCGACTCGGTAATTAATATCTTCATCGTGAACAAGTTCTATGAAACCACAGACGCGCCGTCGGACTTTCTGGCTCAGTGAAGTCAATTACTTTCTTAAATTATCAAATATATATTTATATGATACAACATTCTCGAGAAGCTTGTTTATATAGGTTGTTTATTATTGTTATTGGTATATATCAGCACCGAAATAACAGCTGTCATAGAGGTTTTTTTTAAATCGTATTTTAGTTGGTTTTGCACACATGTTAAAACGATTAAACTCAAAAAGAAATGGACGTGTTTACAATATTTATAGCAAATTAGAAAGAAAAACAACAAAGTGT